>CM031376.1:48211728-48417767 GCA_018208015.1 Medicago ruthenica | reverse complement strand
AGTCAGATAATCACTGGGTTGTGGTTACGTGATTGGGAAGTAAGTACGGTTCTTTTATCTAGGGGTTTCTGTTGAGGCAAAATCCCTAATTAATTTTAAAGATAACAAACCCTAAATGATTAAAGGATTAATGGACTTTGATTAGTCTCTTGGTATTTAACTTGTGTTCTTGAGTGTTTAATTAAGACAGGAACAAGATATGAACCATACCAAGATACAAGGAATCAAAGAAAGAATTTTTAACATAGTTCAGAAGCTAAACAAGAGTTCAGAAGGTTGGACATAGTTCAGAAGGTTGGACATAGCTCAGAAGCTAAAATGCAGTTCAGAAGCTGAACACAGTTCAGAAGCTAAAATGCAGTTCAGAAGCTGAAACTTAGTTCAGAAGCTGGAACCCTGTTCAGAAGCTGAACATAGTTCAGAAGCTGAAATACAGTTCAGAAGCTTGTTCACAGTTCTGAAGCTTTGTCATAAGGCTGCTCCTACACAAGCCCAGGAATTCAAGAACATGCATACCACACGTGGCATAAATAAATGTCCAGGAAAATATACTTGCATGGATCAATCAAGCAATAAAGGCATTTACAAGATGAATGTCAAAAAGGACATTCAATGTTCATTTAAGACTATGAACATTGAATTAACAGGAATATTCCAAAAGGGAATGTCATCCTAGATGTTCAAATTACTGCACTTCATTTATGTTTCACTATTAGGATTTGATTACATCAAATGAAAGTCTTACAATTCATCCTAAGTGAAACAAAAAAAGGATATTCTGAAGTTCAGAATGTTCAATACAGCACATGCTTTAATTCTGACAGCAACAGTAAAGTAGTTTGAAAAGTAAAGCAAAAGCCAAATTACAATCTCAAAGTCAGAATCCATGAGATCTTGACACCTAAGGGATTTGGTACTGTTACAGACCAGCAAAATCCCCTAAAGCATGGGCATGAAGTGATAGTTCCACTTTTCTCTCTCCTGCACATAATCCAAGACAGATTTGCAAAGCTCTTGGCACAGAAACATTCTGATGTACTGCACGCATAAACAAAAGTCCATCAGCAATCCAGAAATTCATATGTTCATTCATACATGATGAACCCAGATGAATATCATCAAGAATGCAACAACATTCTGAAGTATTCTCAAGAACACAACAACATTCTGAAAGTCAGAATGTTCACCCAGATTTTCAAGTAAAAGTCAGTGGGGCCCAGGACACATGGCACAAGACCATTGGTCACCCTCCAACGGTTACAAGAGACCAATAACTCTATAAATAGAAGTGAAAGGCTCAGCATTATACACACAATTGCAAAGCATACAAGAAAACATTTGAAAAGTGTTTGAAGCTTTAGCATCTCAAATTGATCATCACTGAGATTCCAAATCATCTCTCAAAGTGTAAATCAATTCTCTTTATCTTGTCAAAGATAAACTCTCCCCCTTCTCTTCTGAAAGTCTTCATCTTAACCTCACTTCTTCAATTCTCCAATCAATTGTAAAGAGCAAATCTCATCTAGTTTTAAGGGTATTAAAGTCTAGGTTGAGTAACATAGTACAAAGTCTGGTGTGACTTAGTACAGAAAGTTGAGAGCCTGCTGAGGCTTAGAGAATACAGGTTGTAACCGTTCCAAGTGGACAAGATTGTAAGGTGCAGGATTTGAGAGGGTATCTCAAGCATCATAGTGGAAAACTCTCACAAGATTGTGAGGAGTGGACTAGCCCACATTGGGTGAACCACTATAAAATTCTGTGTGTCCTTCTTCTCTCCCTATACTCTTTATACTACTGCATACACATCACACACACAACACTTAACTTAAATATCTTATTCTGCAACTGACACTTCAGAACGTTCTGAAGTCTGTTTAATTTTGTCCTTCCAAGAATCAACTTGAGAAGTAATTTTTAAGTACAGGATTAGATTTTAAAAAGGGTCACAATTCAAACCCCCCCTTTCTTGTGACTATATTATCTACTTCAATTGGCATCAGAGCAAGGCTCTAAGGGTTTGAACACTTACACAAGTGTTAGAGAAAAGATTCAGGAAGAAGTATGTCAAAGGCTAAGTACATTACAGAAGGAGGATCAGCAAACAGACCTCCATTGTTTGATGGCTCAAACTACTACTTCTGGAAAGGTAAGATGGAACTTTTTCTTAGATCTCAAGATACGGACATGTGGGCTGTAATCTCTGAAGGAGATCATGTTCCAATGAACAAAGATGGAGGCATAAAAGAAAAAAGTGCATGGACACCAGATGACAAAGCCAAGGTATTACTAAACTCTAAAGCTAGATTATTTTTATCATGTGCACTAACCATGTAAGAAAGTGAAAGAGTTGATGAATGCCAAAATGCTAAAGAAGTATGGGACACTTTAAAAATACACCATGAAGGTACATCTCATGTCAAAGAAACTAGAATTGACATTGGAGTCATAAACTTTGAAGTTTTTGAAATGAGTGAAAATGAAACTATTGATGAAATGTATGCTAGATTCACAACAATAGTAAATGAAATGAGATCTCTTGGAAATATATATTCCACTCATGATAGAATCAGGAAAATATTAAGATGTCTTCCAAGCACATGGAGACCTATGGTCACAGCTATTACCCAGGCCAAAGATCTAAATTCTCTGACCTTGGAGGAACTTATTGGTTCACTGAGAGCTCATGAAGTCATACTTCAAGAAGACAAACTAGTGAAAAAGGTAAAACCTCTTGCCTTGAAGGCCTCCCAAGAAACATCATCAGCAACTCAAGATGATGTGGAAGAACTGGATGAAATAGAAGAAGTCCAGGAAGAGGAAGCTGAAGATGAACTTGCACTCATCTCCAAGAAAATTCAAAGAATGATGATGAGAAGAAATCAGATCAGAAAGAAGTTTCCCAACACTAACACTAACAAAACTGAGACTGACAAAAGTCAAGTCACCTGTTTTGGATGCAACAAGCTTGGACACTACAAAAATGAGTGTCCTGATCTCAAGAAACAACAAAGGAGACCTCCCTTCAAAAAGAAAGCCATGATCACCTGGGATGATCTAGAAGAAGCAGAACCTGAAGATGAGGAAGCCAACCTGAGTTTGATGGCTAAATCAGAAGATGAGGAAGAGGTAATTATCTATGAACCTAACTCTTTGCAAAAAGATCTTGAAAGAAAAATTGACAGTCTTATATATGATTCAAATTTTCTATCTAACAAATGTCAATCATTGATAAAAGAACTTTCTGAACTAAAAGAGGAAAAAGGTAAACTTCAAATAAAATATGATGAATCCAGAAGAACCATACAAACTTTGCAAGACTCTCATTTTAAAATGTCTGAACAACAAAGAGAGCTAAATAAAAGGCAAAAAGGAATTTTATCTAAACCTTCTGAAGTACAAAAAGAAAACATTCTTTTGAAAACAGAAGTTGAAGGACTAAAAAATGATCTCTCACGTTTTATAAAATCCACAGAAACCTTTCAAAACATTCTGGGATCACAAGCTGGAACAAATGAAAAATCTGGCTTAGGATTCAAAGATCCAAACAAAAATCTTCTTAAAACTGTTTTTATACCAAAAGAAACTGAAATAAAAATGAAGATAAAATGCTCATATTGTAACAAGCTAGGACATCTTGACTCAGCATGTTTTCATAAAAAACATTTTGAAAAAAATAGATTAATTAATCTTAGTTCAGAACGTTCTCATCTCAATAGATCAGAAAGTTCACAAAAGGCTGAAAAGGCTAAGAAGATATGCTCTTACTGTAACAAATCTGGTCATATAATAACAGAATGTTACAATAAGAAGAGATCTCTTAGAAAGACTAACCCTCAAGGACCCAACATTACATGGGTACCTAAGATTTTGTTCATGTCAAGTGTAGGTCTCCTCTCAAAATGCAAAGACAAAGCCATGGTACTTGGACAGTGGCTGTTCAAGACACATGACAGGAGATAGGAATTGCTTTCTAACCTTTGAAAGTAGAGATGGAGGACTAGTCACATTTGGAAACAATGACAAAGGCAAAATCAGAGGTAAAGGAACAATAGGTAAAACTAACTCTGCCAAAATAGAAAATGTTCAGTTTGTAGAAGGGTTGAAACACAATCTACTTAGCATAAGTCAATTATGTGATAGTGGTTTTGAAGTTATTTTTAAACCCAACATATGTGAAATAAGACAAGCCTCCTCTAAAAAATTAATTTTCTTTGGATCAAGGAAAAAGAACTTGTATGTTTTGGACTTAAATGAAATTCCAGCTGAATCATGTTTTATGTCTCTTGAAAAAGATAAGTGGATTTGGCACAAAAGAGCTGGTCACATCAGTATGAAAACTATTGCTAAACTTTCTCAACTTGATCTAGTTAGAGGTTTGCCAAAGATTAACTTTGAAAAGGACAAGATCTGTGAAGCCTGTATTAAAGGAAAACAAGTTAAAAGCAGTTTTAAAACAATTGAATATATTTCAACTCAAAAACCTTTAGAGCTTCTTCACATTGATCTCTTTGGTCCTGTTCAAACTGCAAGTCTTAGTGGCAAAAAATATGGATTTGTTATTGTTGATGATTTCTCAAGATTTACATGGGTGTTATTTTTAAAACATAAAGATGAATCATTTGAAGCATTTCAAAACTTTTGCAAAAAGATTCAAAATGAAAAAGGTTCTAATATCATATCTGTGAGGAGTGATCATGGAGGAGAATTTGAAAATGCTTCCTTCAAGACATTCTTTGATGAATGTGGTATTACACATAATTTTTCTTGTGCAAGAACTCCACAGCAAAATGGAGTTGTTGAAAGGAAAAATAGAACCTTGCAAGAAATGGCTAGGACTATGTTGAATGAATCAAATGTTGAAGATTACTTTTGGGCAGAAGCCATCAATACATCTTGTTACATTTTGAATAGAGTTTCAATAAGAAACATTCTAAATAAAACCCCATATGAATTATGGAAAAACATCAAACCTAGCATATCTTATTTTCACATATTTGGTTGCTACTGTTACATTCTGAACACAAAAGAAAAATTGGGTAAGTTTGATCCTAAATCAGATAAAGCTATCTTTTTGGGATACTCTACAACATCCAAAGGTTATAGAGTGTACAACCTAAAAACCCAAACAGTTGAAGTCAGTATGCATGTCATATTTGATGAATATGATGAACCTTCTCAACTCCAAGAAAAGGAAGATACTGAAGATCAGACACTTCAGAATGTTGACAACCAGAACAATGTAAGTTCTGTCAGAAAAAGAGGATGATCAGAATGTTCAGGACTCATCCCTACAGAGCCCTCCTAGAAGTTGGAGATTAGTAGGAGATCATCCTGTAGATCAAATCATTGGAAGCACAACTGATGGTGTAAGAACCAGAATGTCCTTCCAAGGGAACAATATGGCTATGATCTCTCAAATGGAACCCAAGTCAATCAATGAAGCCATAGTAGATGATTCATGGATTGAGGCCATGAAAGATGAACTGTCTCAGTTTGAAAGAAACAAAGTGTGGAACTTAGTTCCAAATAATCAAGGGAAAACAATCATTGGAACAAGATGGGTGTTTAGAAATAAACTTGATGAAGATGGCAAAGTTGTAAGAAATAAGGCAAGGTTGGTTGCTCAAGGATACAACCAACAAGAAGGTATTGACTATGATGAGACTTTTGCACCAGTAGCAAGGTTAGAAGCTATTAGAATCCTTCTTGCATATGCTGCACATAAAAGCATCAAACTTTTTCAAATGGATGTCAAAAGTGCCTTTTTAAATGGATTTTTAAATGAAGAGGTTTATGTAAGTCAGCCTCCTGGCTTCATAAATAAAGAAAAACCTAATCATGTTTTCAAACTCACTAAAGCACTTTATGGTCTTAAGCAAGCTCCTAGAGCTTGGTATGAAAGACTTAGCACATTTCTCATTAACAATGGATTTTCTAGAGGAAAAATTGATACCACACTATTTAGAAAAACTCAGAACACAGATTTGCTTATAGTTCAAGTCTATGTAGATGATATTATTTTTGGTTCAACCAAAGAGAAAATGTGTGAAGACTTTTCAAATCTCATGCAAAGTGAATTTGAAATGAGCATGATGGGTGAACTTGGTTTCTTTCTTGGTTTACAAATCAAACAATTTCCAAATGGCATTTTCATAAATCAAGAAAAATATGTCAAAGATATTCTTAAAAAATATAAAATGAATGAAGCAAAGATAATGGTCACTCCCATGCATCCATCATCCAGCTTGGATAGAGATGAAAATGGAAAATCAGTCTCTGAAAAAGAATATAGAGGCATGATAGGATCATTGCTTTATTTAACTGCTAGCAGACCTGACATAATGTTTGCAGTAGGATTATGTGCTAGATTTCAAACATGTGCAAAAGAATCTCATCTAACTGCTGTAAAAAGGATCTTAAGATACCTAGTAGGTACTACTGATCTTGGTCTTTGGTATAGAAAAGGCTGTAGTTTTGATCTTGTAGCCTATTGTGATGCTGATTATGCTGGAGACAAAGTTGAGAGAAAGAGTACAAGTGGATCTTGCCAATTCCTAGGACAAGCCCTGATTGGATGGTCCTGTAGAAAACAAAATACCATTGCACTCTCTACAACAGAAGCTGAGTATGTATCTGCAGCCAGTTGTTGCTCTCAAGTTTTGTGGATCAGAAAATCAGTTGGAAGATTACTCACTAAGGTACTTAAATGTTCCAATTCTCTGTGACAACACAAGTGCAATTAATTTATCAAAAAATCCAATTCAACATTCTAGGTCTAAGCATATTGAAATTAAGCATCATTTCATACGTGATCATGTTCAGAAAAAGGACATTGAATTAAAATTCATTGATACAGAAAATCAATTAGCTGACATTTTCACAAAACCATTAGTTGAGGATAGATTCAATTTTATCAAAGAAAAATTACTAATTATAAAAAATCCCAATAAAGATTGATTAACTGAATCACTAAGGGCCTAGGACAAACCCCCTTGAGTCATTCTGATTCACTTCAGAATGTTCAAACAAAGCTCAGAATGTTCAACAAAGTTCAGAATGTTCATTCAGGCTCTGAACGTTCACCCTGTTCAGCATGGCACTCTGAACTCAGAATATTCAGAACAATTTTTTCTGAAGTTAGTAAGTCACTCTAATAAGTGATTTTGATCTTTCTTCAAAAATCTCTCCATATCTCAGCATTTAATGCTTGTATAGGAGTTAATGTGATAAAACCATTAACCTCCATACAAAAAGAGAACTATCAAATCAGCCACTCTCCTTTCTTCTCTTGAACGGCTACTTTCTCTCTCTTGTAAAACTACTTTTCAGTTTCATCTTTTCCCATAAAACCACCATCATCAGTTTCTCTCTCTCTCTCTTCTCCTACACGTTTATCTTTATAAACAAATCACCATTCCACTCAAACACATTCATCTTCACACATCTGACCAACACTTTCCAAACCATAAAAATTCATCTGTCTCTTCGCAAAACACTGCCATGGCCAGAACAAAAACAACCTCTCGAATCAATGAACAAGAACAAACCCCTGTTCCTCGTTCTGCTCCACCACAATACCCAGATGAACCTCAACCTCTGCGCACCATTCTCCCTGACATCATCATCTCCACTACTGAACCTTCTAAACCCAGAAAACCTGTGTCTAAACCTAAGAAATCTGTTTCAACTTCCCAACATCCCAGAAGATCTCAAAGAATCATCTCTGGAACTGGAAAAACCAAGAAATTCTCTGCTTCCACAATTCTTCTCTCAGACTCAGAGGAAGAATCTGAACCAACCATTTCTCAATACATGAGGAAGGTTAAGACTTCATCCAAACAAACCTCTGAACCAGAAAAAGAGGATTCTGTATCTGAAGAAGAATCTCAATCAAAATCTCAATCTGAAGAAGAGATACCTTCTGATGAGCAGGAAGAAGTGTCTCCTCCCAAAAAACATGGAAAAGGAAAAGACATTGGGAAGATAGCTTCCATTTTGAAAGCCAAAAAGGAAAAAGCACCTAGACCCATAAGCAGGGCTAAGTACTTTGATTTTGCTGATCTAAAGAAGAAGGGATGGAACCTGTGTGAATACACTGATGCACAAGGATGGACAAGCTTTGTATCCCTTCAAGAACTCACCTATCCAGACTTGGTAAGGGAATTCTACAGTTCCATGGAAATCAAAAACAAAGATGGAAAAAAGACCCTCATTACAGCTGTCAAAGGAATTAAGATCAAACTCACTCAAGCTTCCCTCTCAAAAGCTCTAAGAATCCCAAATGAAGGTAATGAACTCTTCTTCCCTTCTTGGTTTTCTGAAGCTAGAACAAATCGTGCCAAACTCATACTTGAATACACCAAACCTAACCTTCCTTTTAACTCCACAAACCTTGCTGACCTACCCAAAATCTTTCACAATATGGTACGCCACACCTTGCTTCCTAGGTCAGGAACCTATGAAGCTGTGAGTGATACAGATCTCTGCATCATGTTTCATCTCATTAACAAGAAAAAGTTAAACCTTTGCTTCATTATCCTTCAACACATGATTGATTCATGTATGAATCCCAAACAAACTAGTGCCCTAGTCTATGGAATGCCAATCACCCTTATCCTTAAGGATAACAAGGTACCTCTTGAAGATGAACAATGTGATTACACCTTTATGAGATTCACTGCAAAAACCATAGCTCAGTTGCACATCACTTCCTCCAATCTTCCCACACCTCCAGCATCTGAAACATCTGGTTCTGTTAAAAGACATCAAGACCAGAAAGTTGGAAAGACAAAGAAGAAAAGGAAGATTGAGAAAGTCAATAACCCTTCAAATATTCCACTGGAAGAAGAAGTAGAAGCTGTCAACAATGTGGTTCAAGAGGAGCCCATGGATGAAAACCCTACAGAAAATCAAAGAGAAGATGAAGCCCCTGCTGAAGAAACATTCCAAGAGATTGCTGATCTTGCCAAAGAAGCAACTCAGAAAGTTGCAGAAGATCAGAATGTTGAAGAAGCTCAAGAAATTGCTGAGGAGGAAAGTCAGCAGGATAATGAATCTCTTCTCAAAGAGAATGCTGAGACAACCACAGCTGCTGAAGAAGAATTTCAGCAAGACATTGAAGAAAATGCTGAAGAAGGAGCTCAGCTGGAAGAAGGAGAACAAAAGATTGCTGAGGATCAGGACCTGCATGATGTTGCAGAAATCTTAGTCACCCACATGTTCAGTGACAATGCTGACCAGTTAGAAACTGGTACTGAAAAATCAGATGGAAATCAAGCTGGTTTTGATCTCAATGTGGAAGGGTTCAACTCAGAAGATGGTGTACTTGAGGATTCTCAGAAAGAAAATCCTGAAACAATGCCTGAAACTGAAGTACAGAATGTTGAAGGAAACACTCTTCCTGATCATACCACTCCTTCCATATGTGAAGTCTCTGCAGATCCTGCTCCTATAGCCTCAGGATCTCTGCCTATTGAACAAATCCAACATCTGGCTCAACAACCACCACCACCACTCCTGAATCAATCTACCTCCACCATGGAGTCAGAAGCTATTTGCAGCAAATTTCTGATATCTCCTCTTCACACTTCGCAAAATATTTCTCCTGCTCCAGCCACACTTAAAACAACCACTCAACTACCAGATATCCCTACTCTGTTTGCCTCACTTGAAACCTTTGTCTCAAAAGAAGGTCACTCAAAAACAAACTTGGATGCCCCCACTTCCGCTCCCACATCACAAATATCCAAAGCTGAAAAAATTGCTAGACGTTCTCTTAGGGTTGCAACTAAAACCCATAAGATTGCATGTGTCCTAGCAAAATGGACTTCTGAAGTTGCTGCTCCTGGATTAGCCATGGAACCTCCAGTGTTTGAGGATCCATCTGTCTTTGATTCTGAGCCTTCCTCAAATTCTGGAGACTCAACTCCCTGAATGTCCTCCACTTGTCCCTCCCTACCTTTTTTTTGCTGTTGACAAAAGGGGGAGAAGCTTTAGGATTTTAAAATCTTTAAGTCTTTATGTTTTAGGCCCAAGTAGGTCAGTGATCAATAGTTATTGGAGTTCTTAAAACTTCAACTTTTGCCTGATCACCTTTGTTTGTTAAGTTTTTGCTTTTGAACCATATATGATGTAATGAGCATGATTGATTAATGAAAAAATGCATTTGGTTCAAAAATCTGCATCTCTTAATAATGCCATGAATTATAAAAGTAAGGGGGAGCTTTTAAAAAATTGTTAAAAACTCAATGTCATGAATTATAAAAATGAGGGGGAGCATAAAAATAATTTTCAGCTCTTAAACCTCTCATATTTTTAATCAAAATCCATAATCCTAAATCATAGGTTTGTCATCATCAAAAAGGGGGAGATTGTTGAGGCAAAATCCCTAATTAATTTTAAAGATAACAAACCCTAAATGATTAAAGGATTAATGGACTTTGATTAGTCTCTTGGTATTTAACTTGTGTTCTTGAGTGTTTAATTAAGACAGGAACAAGATATGAACCATACCAAGATACAAGGAATCAAAGAAAGAATTTTTAACATAGTTCAGAAGCTGAACAAGAGTTCAGAAGGTTGGACATAGTTCAGAAGCTGAACATAGTTCAGAAGGTTGGACATAGCTCAGAAGCTAAAATGCAGTTCAGAAGCTGAACACAGTTCAGAAGCTAAAATGCAGTTCAGAAGCTGAAACTTAGTTCAGAAGCTGGAACCCTGTTCAGAAGCTGAACATAGTTCAGAAGCTGAAATACAGTTCAGAAGCTTGTTCACAGTTCTGAAGCTTTGTCATAAGGCTGCTCCTACACAAGCCCAGGAATTCAAGAACATGCATACCACACGTGGCATAAATAAATGTCCAGGAAAATATACTTGCATGGATCAATCAAGCAATAAAGGCATTTACAAGATGAATGTCAAAAAGGACATTCAATGTTCATTTAAGACTATGAACATTGAATTAACAGGAATATTCCAAAAGGGAATGTCATCCTAGATGTTCAAATTACTGCACTTCATTTATGTTTCACTATTAGGATTTGATTACATCAAATGGAAGTCTTACAAGTCATCCTAAGTGAAACAAAAAAAGGATATTCTGAAGTTCAGAATGTTCAATACAGCACATACTTTAATTCTGACAGCATCAGTAAAGTAGTTGGAAAAGTAAAGCAAAAGCCAAATTACAATCTCAAAGTCAGAATCCATGAGATCTTGACACCTAAGGGATTTGGTACTGTTACAGATCAGCAATATCCCCTAAAGCATGGGCATGAAGTGATAGTTCCACTTTTCTCTCTCCTGCACATAATCCAAGACAGATTTGCAAAGCTCTTGGCACAGAAACATTCTGATGTACTGCACGCATAAACAAAAGTCCATCAGCAATCCAGAAATTCATATGTTCATTCATACATGATGAACCCAGATGAATATCATCAAGAATGCAACAACATTCTGAAGTATTCTCAAGAACACAACAACATTCTGAAAGTCAGAATGTTCACCCAGATTTTCAAGTAAAAGTCAGTGGGGCCCAGGACACATGGCACAAGACCATTGGTCACCCTCCAACGGTTACAAGAGACCAATAACTCTATAAATAGAAGTGAAAGGCTCAGCATTAAACACACAATTGCAAAGCATACAAGAAAACATTTGAAAAGTGTTTGAAGCTTTAGCATCTCAAATTGATCATCACTGAGATTCCAAATCATCTCTCAAAGTGTAAATCAATTCTCTTTATCTTGTCAAAGATAAACTCTCCCCCTTCTCTTCTGAAAGTCTTCATCTTAACCTCACTTCTTCAATTCTCCAATCAATTGTAAAGAGCAAATATCATCTAGTTTTAAGGGTATTAAAGTCTAGGTTGAGTAACATAGTACAAAGTCTGGTGTGATTTAGTACACAAAGTTGAGAGCCTGCTGAGGCTTAGAGAATACAGGTTGTAACCGTTCCAAGTGGACAAGATTGTAAGGTGCAGGATTTGAGAGGGTATCTCAAGCATCATAGTGGAAAACTCTCACAAGATTGTGAGGAGTGGACTAGCCCACATTGGGTGAACCACTATAAAATTCTGTGTGTCCTTCTTCTCTCCCTATACTCTTTATACTACTGCATACACATCACACACACAACACTTAACTTAAATATCTTATTCTGCAACTGACACTTCAGAACGTTCTGAAGTCTGTTTAATTTTGTCCTTCCAAGAATCAACTTGAGAAGTAATTTTTAAGTACAGGATTAGATTTTAAAAAGGGTCACAATTCAAACCCCCCCTTTCTTGTGACTATATTATCTACTTCAGTTTCCTAGGTAGAAGTCTAAACGAGTGGAGATTAAGTGATAAGGCTGGGAACAAGGGTTGTGTCTTGAGTCTTTGAATTAATTCCTCTTAGTGGATTTCCTTCCTGGATTGGTATCCTCCAGACGTAGGTGAAGTTTGCACCGAACTGGGTTAACAAATACTCTATGTTCTTTATTTTCTGTCCTTTATATTGCTGTTTCTGAACCTGTGTTTAAGTACTCTGTTTTGTGTTTCTGGTACTCTATTTTACGTTCTGATTCAGTACTAGCCAAAATTTCAATTGGTATCAGAGCAGGCACCCTGCCTGTTATTGGGTGAGCTCCAGGGAAGGTTTTTCTGGCAAGAATGGACAAGGAAGGAGGATTTGTTAACATGCCACCTCTGTTGGATGGTTCTAACTATGAATACTGGAAGTCTCGTATGTGTGCTTTCCTGAAATCCATAGACAGCAGAACCTGGAAAGCAGTGCTGAAGGGTTGGGAACATCCAGTTGTGTTGGACAAAGATGGTAAGAAGACTGCTGTGCTGAAACCAGAGGAAGAATGGTCAAAGGATGAAGATGAATTGGCTCTTGGAAACTCCAAAGCTTTGAATGCACTATTCAATGGAGTGGACAAGAACATGTTCAGACTGATCAAGCAATGCACCATAGCCAAGGATGTCTGGGAGATACTCAAGACCACTCATGAAGGTGAGGGTGAGAAAAACACACAAGAAGGGGGGGGGGGGGGGGGTTGAATTGTGTGGGCTTAAACACTTTTCTTTCTCAAAACTTATTGTCATACCCCATTTTTGACCCACTTTCAATTCGTTTCTCTCGTCTTTTAAGCTAGAAATTTTCGTCGTTTCAGACGAAATTTCGGCAGGGAGGTATTTTAAAATACCTCATTTTTTTTGTTCCGAAGGCAACCTTTTTATTTTATTATTTTATTCTTATTATTATTGGTTGTTTTTATTTATTTCTTTTTTTAATTTCTTTTTTATTATTATTAGTGTTTTCTGTTTTATTTTCGTTTTTATTATTTTTTATTTCTTATTTTTTTACTGTTTTATTTTATTTTCATTTTTTCAGTCTCTTTTTTGGTCCAAGCCCAGAGGGGCATTTTTGTCCTTTCTGTTTTCTTTCTAACCCTATTTCTGTCCTATTTATAGTGCATTTAATGCACTGTTCACGTCAGTGATAGTACACCCAATCAACAGTACACCGGTCAGAGCACAGTACTCATAACCACCACACTAAAACCCTCAAACCACCACCAACCACCAACACCGGTCAACTTCCGGCAACCACAAAAAAAACTAAAAAAATTTTCTCTCTTCTTTTCTTTCCAAACAGATTCGGCCAGGCTTTCATCAACACCACAAACAACCACAAATCATAAACCTCAAACCAAACCATCAACACTAAAACAACAAATTATCAAAACCAAAGCCAAAAAAATCAATATCAACAGCAACACGAACCATCACCCACAACGAATCCAAAACCGAGTACAAACTAAACACCAAATACCAAACCAAACCGAATCGTCCAAGTCCAAACCGTTCTAAACCGAAGCCAACACAACAGCAACACAAAAAAACGAATTCAAATCAAAAGAACCAACTGAACCAGAACCGAGGTGCTTTTTTTTTTAAATCTTTCAACTTAGATCTAGTTTTTTTGGTGAAGAATTTTGAAAAACTAAGTCCGGATTCATAACGAGGATAAAAATGGATTTTAGAAAAGCTAAAAAAATTTGAGAAAGGGTGGGTTTCGTGCTCCGGCGCGGTGGCGCCGCCGGCGACCGCCGCGCCGGATTTCTTTTCCGGCCAGGCAGAGTTTAGAGAGAGAAGGGAGCTGAGTAGTAGAGAGAGGGAGAAGAGGAGAAAATGAGAGAAGAAAGCAGATTTTCCTTTTTATAGGCCTTAAGCCCGCGGCCCAGCAGCAACCCATTTTGCGGCCCAGTTCTCCTCTTCCTCCCTTTTCTGCAGTTTCTTCCCCCCCCCCCCCCCCCCCCCCCGTACTTCTGCACCCCCTTTCTTCTCTTTTTTTATTTTCTTTCTTTTTTTTTATTCATTTATTTTCTTGCTTTTATTTTTTTATTTCTCTACATTTTCATGCATTTTATTTTACTGTCTTTTATTTTCAGTACCCCATGCATTTTATTATTATTGCTATTTTTTTTTATTTTTTTTATGCATTTTTATTTTTCTTTTATTTTATGCATCATATTTAGTTTTATGCCTTGCATTTTTTATTTTCCTTATTTATTTTTCAGTACCATATTTATTTTTATGTCTTGCATTTTTATTTTGTGCCTCATATTTCTTTTATGTCTTGCATTTTTATTTTCTTTTTTATTTTTATGCATCATATTTATTTTATGTCTTGCATTTTTATTTTCCTTTATTTACTTTATGCAACATATTTATTTTATGTCTTGCATTTTTATTTTCAGCACCATATTTATTTTATGTCTTGCATTTTTATTTTCTTTATTTATTTTATGCACCATATTTATTTATTGTTTTGCATTTCATGCATTTTTTATTTCTTCTAGCATATTTATTTTAATGCATTTGCAATTTTTATTTTTACTTTTATTTTTATTATTTTTGTCATTTATTTTATTGCCAATTAGAATGTATCTAGGTCCAATGTAAATAAAAATATAAATGAGAATATGCACCGACACTCACATTTATTTTCATGCTTTATGCTCTATGCTTTATGTCGAGGACGATTATGTAATTTGGACCGTATCCGAGGAAAAGGACCCTCACTTGATCCAACGTCATTTTGAGGGATCCGGCGCGTTTAGACTTTCTCAGCATAACTTAGTCTCTGGACCTTAGGACTTAATCAAAATTTTCACAAAAAAGTCAAAAAGTCAAAATCCAAAAACACATTTTATAATCAAAATTTCAAAAAAAATAATCTTTGCCATTTCTTTCTTAATCAAATTTTAATCAATCTTTTAATCAATCAAAACTTTTTCTTCAATTTAAAATCAATCAAACTCACTTCTCTTTTTATTCTTCTATGCCTTTACGGCCTCCTATCTCTCTTAAACTTTTTTTTCAAACTTTAAAATCAACCAAAACCAATCACTCGGCTTTTTACCCCGAACTACATGATTTTGATCCCATTCGGGTATGTAGGCAAAAGACTTTGTCTTTCCAAATCAATAAAAATAACAAAAATATTTTCCTTTTCTTTTAATCTCATTACTTTAATCATTTTACAGTTAATCATTTATTTACAAACAAAAAATCAATTTAGCATAAAGATAAATAAAAACAAGAGGTTCCTATAGAGTACTATAGACGTTTAGGGTGCTAATACCTTCCCTTTGCGTAACCAACCCCCGGACCTTGATCTCTCTAAAAAAATAGGGTTTTCGAACTTTCTCCCTTTTCCTCGGAAAAATAAAAGATCGGTGGTGAACTTAAAATTGTGAGTCAATGCTAATTAATAGCTTGATATTCAAAAATCACCGCGACACTTATGATACGTTCAGAATCAGATTCTGAACCTTTTTCAGAGTGTTTATGCAGCGGATATAAAAGTAAAGAGAGAAGGAAAGAGAGACACACAATGTTTTTATACTAGTTCCTTCCACAAACCGGAAGTAGTCTAGTCCCCCTGTCACTTACAGGAGATTTAACTATAATCAAACTGATTACAATTGCTCAAAACACAAAGTTAAGAGACTTCAATGCTCAAACACCTAGTAAGAGACTTCTAATGCTCAAGACACAAAGTCAAGAGACTTCCAATGCTCAAGACACAAAGTCAAGAGACTTCCCTGCTCAAGACACAAAGTCAAGAGACTTCCCTGCTCAAAGCACAAAGCTAAGAGACTTTTAATTGCTCAATACACAAAGTAAAGAGACATCTGGTTGCTCAACACGCAGGCTAAGACTTTGGGTATCAAACTGATTTTACAACAGAAAATAAGTTTGTGTTGAACACTTGATCAAATATCAGAGGTGTTCACAAAATACAACTCAAATGAGACTCTAACACTTAAGGGGTTCTATGATAAACAATTGTAAGAATTCTTAAGTTGTTTTGTGACAGAAAACATAAAACAGAGTGTTTGCAGTTCTGGTTTTGCAGTTGTGTATTTCTGTACAGAGTCTTGGCAATTCTTCTTCAAAACTTCACCCTTTTATAGATAATAAAAAGAGCTGTTGAGATTGCCCAAATTTGTAGCAAAGAGCCGTTGCAAAGAGAGGCTAGGTCCAGCTGAGTTTGTGTGCGTAAAAACAGAGCACACAAAGTTTGAATTCATTCCTTAAAAGCTGGGGAATGTTTCTGTGAAGGAGGCAATGATTCCAAACAGCTGTTCTGACATTGCAGGCTTTACTGTTGACAGGGACATCTGCTTTTCCTTAAAGAACTCAGACTTCAGAAGCTTCTTTAGGAACAGTACTTCAGAAGCAGGTCTTCAGACTCACCCTTCAGAAGCACTGTTCATCAGACGCACTTCTTCAGACGTTGACTTTTGTTGACCTTCAGACTCAGCCTTCAGACGTTGACTTTCATTGACCTTCAGACTCAGTCTTCAGATGTTGACTTTTGTTGACCTTCAGACTCAGTCTTCAGAAGCACCCTTCAGACACAGTCTTCAGACTCTGCCTTCAGAAGCACCCTTCAGACGCAGTCTTTAGACTCTGCCTTCAGAAGCTGCTTCCGACCTAGTTTTGCTTCAGACTTGCAACAAAGCTTCTATGCTTTCCTTCTTGCTCTTAGCTTGTTATTCCATAACCAGTATTAAATACCAAACATTAAGGACATGGTTCTGCATACTTAGAACAAAGCATTAGCAATTACAATTTTCTTTTTAACACTTTGTTATCATCAAAACCCAAAAGAGAGTTGTTCATACATTTTGTTCCAACAGAAGGCACTTCAAAGGTTAAGCTATCCAAACTTCAACTACTCACCACAAAATTTGAAAATTTGAAGATGTTGGAGGATGAGAACATTCAAGACTTCTATATGAATGTCCTGGATATGGCTAATTCTTTTGATTCTCTTGGAGAGAAGATGTCTGATGAGAAGATTGTTACAAAAATACTCAGGTCACTTCCTAGAAGATTTGACATGAAAGTGACAGCTATTGAGGAAGCTCATGACATCTCTAATATGAAGGTTGAGGAGTTAATTGGATCCTTGCTGAATTTTGAAACAACTTTTAATAACCGTACTGAGAAGAAAGGAAAAGGAGTTGCTTTTGCAGTTAATTCTTAAGCTGAGGATCAACAAGAGATTGATGAGGATGATGAAGGCTTATCAGAAGCACTTGGGTTGCTGGGGAGACAATTTAATAAGATTCTGAAGCATGTTGATAGAAGATCCAAGTCAAAGGGTCAGAACTTCAGATTCAACAACAGTAAGCAACAAAGTGATGTGAAGAAGACCAAGACTGATGAGAAGAGCAATCAATCAAAGGGTGTTCAATGTTTTGAGTGTGAAGGTTATGGTCATATCAAGTCAGAATGTCCTACTTATCTTAAGAAGCAGAAGAAGAGCTTGGCTGTATCCTGGTCTGATGAAGACTCAGAAGAAGAAGTAGAAAGTGAATCTGCTAAGTATGTTGTTGCCCTAACTGGAAGATACAAGTCTGATGTTAAGGCTAAGGCCTCAGAAGCTCTTTCAAAGTCTGAAGCATTTTTAGAGTCTGAGACATTATCAGAGTCTGAAACACTATCAGAGTCTGAAGTTTCATCAGAGTCTGAAGCCAGAGTTGAAAAATCATCTTATGAAGAACTGGCTGACAATTACAAAAGCCTATACATCAGAAGTGTAGAAGTTTGCAAGCAACTTGTGGATCAGAAGAAGACAATCTGTCAACTGTAGGATGATAAAAGTGAACTCTTAGTGCAAAATTCTGATCTCAAAGATGAAGTGAGTCAACTGAATTCTCAGCTTGAAAACATGAAAGAGCAAGTCAGAATGATGAATACTGCTACTGATGTGCTGGAGGAGATATTGGAGAATCAGAAACAAGGGAAACAAAATGGCATAGGTTTTGCTGATAAAACTTTGAACCTCAAACAGAAAAATCCTGCTAAAAGGTTTGTTCCTGCTGTTGAAACTTATGATCCCATGATAGGCACATCTAAGATGAAACCTCAAAAGCAACCTCAGAAGTCCAAGAGAAAGAGGAGAAATCATCCATGGGTTTGTCATCACTGTGGAAAGAAGGGGCACATTAAACCATTCTGTTTCAAGCTATATGGTTATCCTGAACACTTTTAGTACAGAAAAGTAGAACTTGCTGCAAACAGAATCAATGTTCAGAAGGTATGGAAACCCATAGGTAATTCTGTTGGCCTCATAGCTCATACATCTTTGAGAGCCACCTCTAGGGAAGATTGGTATTTTGATAGTGGTTGTTCCAGACACATGACTGGTGTGAAGAAGTTGTTAAGCAATTTAAAGCCATATTCCAGCAGCTATGTAACTTTTGGTGATGGAGCTAAAGGAGAGATTCTTGGTATAGGTGACTTGATCTATGATGGACTACCAAGACTTGATAATGTGCTACTAGTGAAAGGATTAACTTCAAATCTGATCAGCATAAGCCAGCTGTGTGATCAAGAGTTGAAAGTGAATTATAACAAAGAGGAGTGTCTGGTAACTGATAAAGAAGGAGAAGTGCTGATGAGGGGCTGCAGATCAAAGGACAACTGCTATTTGTGGATGTCTGAAGAAGAAACAAGCCTATTCACTTGTCTCATAAGCTCAGAAGAAGAAGTCAGACTCTGGCACCAGAAACTAGGTCACTTGAACCTGAAGGGCATGAAGAAAGTCATGAATATGGAAGCTATCAGAGGTCTACCCAAACTGAAGATTAATGAAGACAGTGTTTGTGGTGAATGTCAGATTGGTAAACAAACAAGAAAGTCTCATCCCAGGTTGGATCACCAGGTAACAACTATAGTTCTTGAATTGTTACATATGGATTTAATGGGACCTATGCAAGTTGAGAGCATTGGAGGAAAGAAGTATGCTTTTGTGGTTGTTGATGATTATTCAAGATTCACTTGGGTTAGCTTTATTAGAGAAAAATCAGATACTTTTGATGTGTTTAGAGATCTGTGCACTCAGTTACAAAGAGAGAAGGATAGTGTCATCATCAGAATCAGAAGTGATCATGGGAAGGAGTTTGAAAATAAGAAGTTTTCTGAGTTCTGTGCTTCTGAAGGGATCAAGCATGAGTTTTCAGCACCTATAACACCTCAGTAAAATGGTGTGGTTGAGAGGAAGAACAGAACCTTAGCAGAATCAGCTAGAGTTATGTTACATGCTAAGAATTTACCTTATATGTTCTGGGCAGAAACAATGAATACATCTTGTCATATACACAATAGAGTGACTCTGAAGAAGGGAACTACCTCTACTCTGTATGAGTTATGGAAAGGAAGAAAGCCTACTGTCAAGTATTTTCATGTGTTTGGTAGCAAGTGTTACATTTTGGCTGACAGAGAAAACAGAAGAAAGATGGATCCTAAGTCTGATGAAGGAATTTTTCTGGGTTACTCAGTAAACAGCAGAGCTTATATAGTGTGTAATTCCAGAACCAAGGTTGTAATGGAGTCTATCAATGTTGTGATAGATGAGTTATCTGCTGAAAAAGAAAGAGTTGAATCTGAAGTGGTACCTGATGATGTAACATCAGAAGAACAACAGTCAGAAGCTCCAGTTGCTGAAAATGAAGTAGAGTCTGAAGAAGAAGAAATTAATCCAGATCATGTATCTACTGGTAAAGGACCATCAATTAGAGTTCAGAAGGATCATCCCAGAGATTTAATCATTGGGAGTCTTGATCAAGGAGTCAGAACCAGAAGATCAGATGCAGTGACTACTAATTCATGTTTTGTGTCCAAATTTGAACCCAAAAATATTAAAGAAGCTCTTACTGATGAATTCTGGATTGAAGCTATGCAAGAGGAATTGAATCAGTTCAAAAGAAGTGAAGTGTGGGATCTTGTTCCAAGACCTGAAGGTATGAATGTCATTGGAACTAAGTGGATTTACAAGAATAAATCAGATGAACATGGAACTGTGACCAAAAACAAGGCAAGGTTAGTTGCTCAAGGATACTCTCAAGTGGATGGACTTGATTTTGATGAAACCTTTGCATCTGTGGCCAGATTAGAATCCATAAGATTTGAAATTCTGGCAGTTAATGATCAGGAATATAAAACAGAGCACAAAATGTAACGACCCTATTTTCGTATATTATATTTTTATATATTTTATTTTATGGATTTGCATTTAAATATATTTTCTAGTAATCGAGGAATAATTATTTAGCGCGAAGATAAGTTCGTAATCGAGTTTTTTAGAGTTTTGGGCCAAGAGAATGAATAGTATTGGGCTTTTAAGTTTATGAGTAGTAATGATCTAGTGGTTATGATAGTAGTGAGCTTGGATTGGATTGAAAGGCTAGGATGAGTCCTTGAGAGTTAGTAAGGATGGATGGCCAAGATTAATTGGATTGGATTATAAGAGATTATCACAAAACTTTTTGAAACACTATTCATTGCTTTTGGAGAGGAAGAAAACGTGAAAGAAGAGAAGGAGAAGAGCAAGAGAAAAAGCTAGGGCAAGAGGAAGCTTGAGTTGCTAGAGATTTTGAGAAGGTAAGAGAGGTGGTATTACATGATCACAAGTGATTAAGAGAAGGGGAGAATGTCTATTTCTCCATCCCAAACTTCTCTTCACTTGGTCTAGGTTTTGTTAGGAAGTTTTTATGGTTTAAAGATTGTTAATGATTATGTTGTGCTTGCTTGAATGCTGAGTGATGTTGCTAGCATGTTTTGTTGAGGTTATTGTGTTGTGAATTCATAAGAAAAGTTATGAAAAGTTTAGTGTTTAAACCCTAATTTCTATGCTACATGCAATCCTTGTTTGTGGTTGTTTTTAAATGATGTTTTATGATGGAAAGTTGTTTTTAACATGTTCTGGAAGTTGGGTAACCTTGAATGGGCTAAAATGGTGGAAAAATCACATTTTTACATGACTGTGTACTGATACGGTCGCTTGTAGCGACCAGGTGTCGCTTGTAGCGACCAGACAGGATAATTCCCTGCCTATCTGCGCTTGTAGCGACCACACTGGCGCTTGTAGCGACCAGGCTCGCTTGTAGCGACCAAGGGCTCGCTTGTAGCGACCAACCCTGAACAGGCCAACTTCGTTGAGTTGTTCTGGAGGTCCTGGTGCGCGCGGGGATGGCTTTTTGCTACTGTACTCTCAAAATATGTTTTGGAAACCTTGCCCACCATTTTAATTCATTCCTAATGCTTTCTAAGAGTATTTGTTCAAGAAAAGTTTTGAGTAAAACCCTAGCATGTGTGTGTGGGTTATCAAGTGTGTGGGTTTTCCGTTGAAACCCTTATGGGTGAGATTTTGATATGAGTTGATTAGTTTATTTGAGATTGTGAACATGGTTGAGGATATACATGTTTGTCTTATGATTTGGCCATGAGAGCCTAGTGGTTATGTTTGTTGATGTTGTTGATGTTGTGATAATTATCAGAGAGCTGATAATTAGTTGTGTTGTTAGTGTTTGTTGTTGTTGTGATAATTATCAGAGAGCTGATAATTAGTTGTGTTAGTGAGTATAGTGATAAGAGTATCATATATTTGCTAAGTGAAACATCATGCATTTCATTATTTGATGATATCCGGAGCGGATATGAAATCCATGAGAGCGTGGTTATCAAGAGAGCTTGATAAGGATATAAGTTTATCCGAAATGATTTGGTACCACATGCATTAGAGAATGCATTTTGAGGCATGCATCCTTTGTGACATTAGTGTTCATTTAGGAAATTATGTGTGCATAATGGTTGTGAGTGGTAATTGTATTTGATGAGGTATGTGGGAAATTATGTGTGCATAATGGTTAATGATGAGTTATTGATGATAGTTGTCATTGATGAGTGTTGTACTTTGTCAATTATGTGTTGTGTCTTGGTTATGTATAACAATGTGTTATTTATACATGTTTATTTGGTTGTGATACTAACACTCTCTGTTATGTGTTTTTTTTTGCTGGATCTTTGGGGATCCAGATTATCAGGTTGGCGAGACTATCGTTGAGGAATAGTCCTTTGCTGTTTGGAGCTTTTGTAGTGGTGAGGGCATAGCTTAGCTATCCTTACATTTTTGGTACTAGGTGTTGTATCCTAGTTAGAGTCTAGGGCTCTGAAATTTGTAACACCATTTTGGGTATCTAAACGTTTGTGTATAGATTTGGCAATAGTCTCTGTTGTTGAATTGCCTCTTTTGAAAATATTATGTATATTTTTGTGTAATATATGCAGTGCTTGGTTATAAGCAATTGTTTGTTATTTTTCCGCTGCTGTTTGAGAATCAAATATATTTTGATTATGTGTTGATGTTTATGAAAATGAGATTTCATCATGTTGTAACTTCCTATGTCCTTAACGTTTTCTTTATTAAAGTTAATAATCGGCGGTTAAGGGTTAGGGTGTTACAATAGTTGGTATCAGAGCAGGTCGATCCATTGGATCAATTAAGTTTAGTATACCCTTTGTGTAACATGTGTTTTCTTAAACACTTTGTTCTCACTTGTGTTATGTGATGTTTGGTAGTGTGTGTGGATATGGCGCAACGAGCACTTGCTGATGCGATGGAGCGGATGGCTGATGCCATGGCTCAGGATGCTGCTAGTAGGACCGCGGATAGAGCCGCACAACAAGCTAGAGGAGGCGGAGAAGATGAGCTGAGACTCGAGAGGTTTATGAACAACAAACCGCCTATCTTCAAGGGAGGATACGATCCAGATGGAGCTCAGACTTGGTTGGAAGGGATTGAGAGAATTTTTGGGGCTATGCGTTGTCTGGATGCGCATAAGGTATTGCTAGGAGCATATGTTCTCCATGATGAAGCTGATCATTGGTGGGGAAATGCTAGTCAGAGGTTAGGAGCTGGTGGAGCTTTAGTTACTTGGGCTCGTTTCCGGAGGGAGTTTTTAACCAAGTATTTTCCGGCAGACGAGAGGAACCGTAAGGTGATTGAGTTCATGGAGCTCAAGCAGGGGAATTTATCTGTTTCTGAATATGCGGCCAAGTTCGAAGATTTGTGTCGTTTTGCTCCTCATTATAACACGGTGGAAGCTGAGGAAGACAAGTGTGTAAAGTTTGAAAATGGGCTGAGGCCAGATATCAAGCAGTTGATTGGATTTAGCGAGATCCGGAATTTTCCGATGTTGGTGAATAAGAGCCGAATATGTGATAAGGATGGTAAAGCTAAAGCTAATTACTACAAAGCCGCGAATGAGAAGAGGGGAAAGGACATGGCTAGAGGTAAACCGTATGGCAGAGGTGGGAAGAAACCTGATGAAGGTGGGAGTAGTGGTGGTAAGTTTGGAGGTAATAGGAATTGCTTTAAGTGTGGACAACCGGGACATCGTTTCTTTGAGTGCCCAAAAAGTGATGGAAAATGTTTCAAGTGTGGAGATCCTGGCCACATGGCTGATCAATGCAAGAAAGGTCTAGTTTGCTTCAACTGCAAAGAAGTGGGTCACAAGAGCAACGTGTGTAAGAAGCCTAGAGCGGCTGGAGGAAAGGTGTTTGCTTTAGATGGTGGTGATGCGAAGGCGGACAACTTGATCAGAGGTACATGCTTTATCAATAATACTCCTTTGTCTGCTATTATTGATACGGGTGCTACCCATTCGTTTATTTCTATGGATTGTGTTAAGAGGTTGGGTCTTAAAGTAGAAAATATGATGGGACGCATGGTTATTGAAACGCCTGCAAGTGGTTCGGTATCGACTACTCTAGTATGTGTTGATTGTCCAGTTACTATGTATGGTCGACACTTTGGTATGGATTTAGTCTGCATTCCGTTGAGCGGAATAGATGTTATCTTTGGTATGAACTGGTTAGAATTTAATCGGGTTCATATCAACTGCGGTAAGAGGACGGTTATGTTTCCAAGACCGGAGCCAGAGTTGTGTTCGAAGCTTATGTGTTGTCGAGAAGTGGTAAGATCCGTGAAGGCTCAAGAGGACGTGTTTGCTATGTTTGCTTCGTTGAGAGTGGAAGAGAAGATTGAGGTTGATGCGTTGCCGGTGGTGCGTGATTTCCCAGATGTTTTTCCGGATGACATTTTGGATTTACCACCCGAGAGAGAGGTTGAATTCGCAATAGACATAGTACCTGGTACTAGTCCAATTTCGATGGCACCGTATCGTATGTCAGCTGCTGAACTAGAAAAGTTGAAGGAACAATTGGAGGAATTGTTAGAGAAAAAGTTTGTAAGACCGAGTGTATCGCCGTGGGGTGCGCCGGTTCTGTTGGTAAAGAAGAAAGATGGTAGTATGCGTTTGTGCATCGATTATCGTCAGTTGAATAAAGCAACTATCAAGAACAAGTATCCACTTCCGAGGATAGATGATTTGATGGATCAGTTAGTGGGAGCCTGTGTGTTCAGCAAGATTGATTTGAGATCGGGATATCACCAGATAAGAGTTAAGGCGGAGGATATACCGAAGACTGCTTTCAGGACAAGGTATGGTCACTACGAGTATGCAGTTATGCCATTTGGAGTTACTAATGCACCTGGAGTGTTTATGGAATATATGAATCGTATATTTCATTCCTTTTTGGATCGATTCGTGGTGGTCTTTATAGACGATATTTTGGTATACTCGAAGACGGAAGAGGAACACACCGAGCATTTGAGGATTGTGTTGGAGGTGTTGCGCGAGAAGAAGCTTTATGCAAAATTTTCTAAGTGTGAATTTTGGTTGCATGAAGTTAGCTTTTTGGGTCATGTCATTTCAAGTGGTGGTATAGCAGTGGACCCTGCTAAGGTAGAAGCCGTGCAAGATTGGGGAACGCCGGAGTCGGTTACTGAGATCCGAAGTTTTCTTGGTTTGGCCGGTTACTATCGGAGGTTCATCGAAGGATTTTCAAAGTTGGCGTTGCCATTGACGCAGTTGACTAGGAAGGGTCAAGCTTTCATTTGGGATGACAAGTGTGAGCAGAGTTTCCAAGAGCTGAAGAGGAGGTTGACATCTGCACCTGTGTTAATTCTGCCAAATCCGAAGGAACCGTTCGTGGTTTATTGTGATGCATCGAAGATGGGTCTAGGTGGTGTGTTGATGCAGAGGGGACAAGTCGTTGCTTATGCATCAAGACAGCTGAAGATTCATGAGAGGAACTATCCTACGCATGATTTGGAACTAGCTGCTGTTGTGTTTGTTCTCAAGATTTGGAGGCACTACTTGTATGGATCAAGATTCGAGGTTTTTAGCGATCACAAGAGTCTGAAGTACTTGTTTGATCAGAAGGAGCTCAATATGAGGCAAAGAAGATGGTTAGAGTTTCTTAAGGATTATGATTTTGAGTTGAGTTATCACCCGGGTAAGGCTAATGTGGTAGCCGATGCGTTGAGTAGGAAGTCACTGCATATGTCGTCTCTAATGGCGAAAGAACTGAGATTGATTGAAGAGTTTAGAGACCTCAGTTTGGTTTGTGAAAGGACAACCAGAAGCGTGAAGCTAGGGATGTTGAGATTGACGAATGATTTTCTTGAAGAGGTTGTGGAAAAGCAAAAGTATGATGTGAGATTGATGAAGCTTAAGACGCTCATCGAGCAAGGGAAAAAGGTAAACGTTGAGATCGATGAGAAAGGTGTGATGAGGTGTCAAGGAAGGTTATGTGTACCTGATGTGCCTGAGTTGAAGCGGATGATCTTGGAGGAAGGTCACAGAAGCAACTTAAGTATTCATCCTGGTGTTAATAAGATGTATCAAGATCTGAAGAAAATGTTTTGGTGGCAAGGGATGAAGAAAGAGATCGCCGAGTTTGTTTTCGCGTGTTTGACTTGTCAGAAGTCCAAGGTGGAGCATCAGAAGCCGTCGGGGCTATTGCAACCTATGTTTATTCCAGAGTGGAAATGGGATAGTATTGCGATGGATTTTGTAAGCGGTTTGCCGAAGACGTCGAAAGGTAACAATATGATTTGGGTAGTTGTCGACAGGTTGACAAAGTCTGCTCATTTCATAGCTATCAAGACCGGTATGCTAGTACCGAAGTTGGCTGAGATTTATGTTGAGCAAATCGTGAGATTACATGGAATACCGTCAAGTATTGTATCAGATCGAGATCCCCGTTTTACTTCAAGGTTTTGGGAAAGTTTGCAAGAGGCGTTGGGAACTAAGTTGCGGATGAGTTCTGCTTATCACCCGCAGACGGATGGTCAGTCGGAGAGGACGATTCAATCATTGGAGGATTTATTGAGATCGTGCATTTTGGAACAAGGAGTGAGTTGGGAAACTTGTTTACCATTGATTGAGTTTACGTATAACAACAGTTTTCATTCGAGCATTGGTATGGCACCTTTCGAAGCGTTGTATGGGAGAAGATGTAGGACACCTTTGTGTTGGTTTGAATCGGGAGAAAGTGTGATGCTTGGACCTGAGATTGTGCAACAAACGACCGAGAAGATCAAGATGATCCAAGGAAAGATGAGAGCGTCGCAGAGTCGCCAGAAAAGCTATGCCGACAAGAGAAGGAAGGATATAGAATTTCAAGAAGGAGATCATGTGTTTCTAAGAGTTACATCGACTACGGGTATTGGACGGGCTTTGAAATCGAAGAAGTTAGCATCGAGATTCATTGGTCCGTATCAGATTTTGAAGAGGATTGGGAAGGTGGCGTATAGGATTGCGTTACCGCCGTCGTTGTCGAATCTACATGATGTTTTTCACGTGTCTCAATTAAGGAAATACGTATCGGATCCGTCACATGTGATTGAGTCGGACGAGATACAAGTGAGAGAGAATTTGACGGTTACAACGGTACCCTTAAGGATTGAAGGACAAGAGATGAAGAGGCTCAGGAATAAAGAGATTTCATCGGTGAAAGTCGTATGGGGAGGCCCAGCCGGTGAGTATGCGACGTGGGAGCTCGAGAGCAAGATGCGGGATTCCTATCCAGAGTTGTTTTCAGGTATTTTCGAGGGCGAAAATTCTTTTTAGGGGGGTAGAGTTGTAACGACCCTATTTTCGTATATTATATTTTTATATATTTTATTTTATGGATTTGCATTTAAATATATTTTCTAGTAATCGAGGAATAATTATTTAGCGCGAAGATAAGTTCGTAATCGAGTTTTTTAGAGTTTTGGGCCAAGAGAATGAATAGTATTGGGCTTTTAAGTTTATGAGTAGTAATGATCTAGTGGTTATGATAGTAGTGAGCTTGGATTGGATTGAAAGGCTAGGATGAGTCCTTGAGAGTTAGTAAGGATGGATGGCCAAGATTAATTGGATTGGATTATAAGAGATTATCACAAAACTTTTTGAAACACTATTCATTGCTTTTGGAGAGGAAGAAAACGTGAAAGAAGAGAAGGAGAAGAGCAAGAGAAAAAGCTAGGGCAAGAGGAAGCTTGAGTTGCTAGAGATTTTGAGAAGGTAAGAGAGGTGGTATTACATGATCACAAGTGATTAAGAGAAGGGGAGAATGTCTATTTCTCCATCCCAAACTTCTCTTCACTTGGTCTAGGTTTTGTTAGGAAGTTTTTATGGTTTAAAGATTGTTAATGATTATGTTGTGCTTGCTTGAATGCTGAGTGATGTTGCTAGCATGTTTTGTTGAGGTTATTGTGTTGTGAATTCATAAGAAAAGTTATGAAAAGTTTAGTGTTTAAACCCTAATTTCTATGCTACATGCAATCCTTGTTTGTGGTTGTTTTTAAATGATGTTTTATGATGGAAAGTTGTTTTTAACATGTTCTGGAAGTTGGGTAACCTTGAATGGGCTAAAATGGTGGAAAAATCACATTTTTACATGACTGTGTACTGATACGGTCGCTTGTAGCGACCAGGTGTCGCTTGTAGCGACCAGACAGGATAATTCCCTGCCTATCTGCGCTTGTAGCGACCACACTGGCGCTTGTAGCGACCAGGCTCGCTTGTAGCGACCAAGGGCTCGCTTGTAGCGACCAACCCTGAACAGGCCAACTTCGTTGAGTTGTTCTGGAGGTCCTGGTGCGCGCGGGGATGGCTTTTTGCTACTGTACTCTCAAAATATGTTTTGGAAACCTTGCCCACCATTTTAATTCATTCCTAATGCTTTCTAAGAGTATTTGTTCAAGAAAAGTTTTGAGTAAAACCCTAGCATGTGTGTGTGGGTTATCAAGTGTGTGGGTTTTCCGTTGAAACCCTTATGGGTGAGATTTTGATATGAGTTGATTAGTTTATTTGAGATTGTGAACATGGTTGAGGATATACATGTTTGTCTTATGATTTGGCCATGAGAGCCTAGTGGTTATGTTTGTTGATGTTGTTGATGTTGTGATAATTATCAGAGAGCTGATAATTAGTTGTGTTGTTAGTGTTTGTTGTTGTTGTGATAATTATCAGAGAGCTGATAATTAGTTGTGTTAGTGAGTATAGTGATAAGAGTATCATATATTTGCTAAGTGAAACATCATGCATTTCATTATTTGATGATATCCGGAGCGGATATGAAATCCATGAGAGCGTGGTTATCAAGAGAGCTTGATAAGGATATAAGTTTATCCGAAATGATTTGGTACCACATGCATTAGAGAATGCATTTTGAGGCATGCATCCTTTGTGACATTAGTGTTCATTTAGGAAATTATGTGTGCATAATGGTTGTGAGTGGTAATTGTATTTGATGAGGTATGTGGGAAATTATGTGTGCATAATGGTTAATGATGAGTTATTGATGATAGTTGTCATTGATGAGTGTTGTACTTTGTCAATTATGTGTTGTGTCTTGGTTATGTATAACAATGTGTTATTTATACATGTTTATTTGGTTGTGATACTAACACTCTCTGTTATGTGTTTTTTTTTGCTGGATCTTTGGGGATCCAGATTATCAGGTTGGCGAGACTATCGTTGAGGAATAGTCCTTTGCTGTTTGGAGCTTTTGTAGTGGTGAGGGCATAGCTTAGCTATCCTTACATTTTTGGTACTAGGTGTTGTATCCTAGTTAGAGTCTAGGGCTCTGATATTTGTAACACCATTTTGGGTATCTAAACGTTTGTGTATAGATTTGGCAATAGTCTCTGTTGTTGAATTGCCTCTTTTGAAAATATTATGTATATTTTTGTGTAATATATGCAGTGCTTGGTTATAAGCAATTGTTTGTTATTTTTCCGCTGCTGTTTGAGAATCAAATATATTTTGATTATGTGTTGATGTTTATGAAAATGAGATTTCATCATGTTGTAACTTCCTATGTCCTTAACGTTTTCTTTATTAAAGTTAATAATCGGCGGTTAAGGGTTAGGGTGTTACACAAAACACGTAAAACAGAGTACAATGATGCAGGTTCAGAAGCAGCAAGAAAAGTGCAGAAATATAAAGAACACAAGTATTTGTTAACCCAATTCGGTGATAAACAACACCTACGTCTAGAGGATACCAATCCAGGAAGGAAATCCACTATGAGGAATTAATCCTAAGACTCAAGACACAGACCCCCTGTTCCCAGCCTAAGCAATCAATCTCCACTAGTTAAGACTTCTACTCAGGAGCACCACCTAAGTATTAGAACACTACTAACTTCCCAATTACTTAATCACAACCCAGTGATCAGCAACTTCTGAAAACAACTCAAAACAATGAAGACACTCTTCAACACAAAGACATCATCCGTACTTAAAAGCTTAGAATGATTTACAACTCAAAACTTCTAAACCAACTCAGAACATATGAGTGGTGTACAAATAAAGCCTAAGCTTAAAACTCAAAAACTCTTAAAACTCTTAAGACTCTAATTTCTAGTTTTTTTTATTAACACTTCAATAGGCAGCACCACGTCTCTTTAAATAGTCTTCAACAATCAGCATAATTCTGTATCAAATATTCTTCAATAGATATGATTCTGAAATATGCAAATGCTCATATATTTCTGAATCAAATAATGCAAAGATCCTTCAACAAATATATTCAATCATAAAAACAACGCCAATCTTCAAAAAATCAATCAGCCTTCTAGAAACCAAATGCATGAATAAATCATCAATAAATCTTCCAAAGATACACACAGAATAAATCACAAAGAATGCAGAAATCCAGCTTCTGAAATCAGCTTCTGAAGTTCAGCTTCTGAAGGTCAACCCTAGTCAACGTCTGAACAGTGCGTCTGAAGACCCATCCTGCGTCTGAAGGCACTTTCTGCGTCTCAAGGTCCATTCTGCGTCTGAAGGTCCATTCTGCGTCTGAAGGCCAAAACTGCTTCTGAAGGCCATTTCAGCTTCTGAACCTCCTCAAAACCAATTTCTTGCTTCTGAAGACTTAAATAACTTCTGAAGATGCATTGCATGAGCACTTTGATCTTACCAAACAATGTAGCCAACACTGAAATAACCAACAATCTCCCCCTTTGGCAAATTTTTGGCTAAAAACAAATGCTTCACAAAACCATGTTCTTCACTCAACAAAAAAGATATACAACCATGAAGAACTCCACAAATAATTAACCATAGCAACAGAGATAGCAGTGGATACAAGCTATGTTAAACATGTTAAACCAAACAAACAGCTTCAAAACAGCTTACAATCACACAGACACATCCTGAAGCTCACATAACATTTTCTGATATTCTTGAAGTACACAAACCAACAAACTCAGCTTCTGATCTTCACATGTAAATTCCCCCTGAAGCTTCACAAACAAACCAGTTACACACAACTCCCAGAAAACTCCCCCTGCAACTCAGCACAAAACAAACAACACCCCCCCTTAATTCTGAACTGCAGTGAACTCTGAGATTATGATTCTGAAACTGTAACACTTCACCACTCAGGAACATAACTTTTATGCACTCCCCCTGAGACAAAAACTCCCCCTCAAACACATCTTCAGAACTCTTGTTGAATTTCTGAACTTTGAATAAAACAATTAACTTCTGAACAAATCTGAATTCTGAACTTCTGAATTCTGAATAAATTCTGAACAACACAACTTCTGATTCTGAACAGCTCAAACACAAGTTTTTCTATCTTTGTAACTGAGTGAACAAATCTCTAAATACCACAAAAGTATCTGATTTCTCTCTAACAAAGCTAACCCAAGTGAATCTTGAATAGTCATCAACAACCACAAATGCATACCTCTTTCCTCCAATGCTCTTAACTTGCATAGGTCCCATTAAATCCATATGTAAGAGTTCAAGAACTTTAGTTGCTACCTGATGTCCTAATCTGGGATGAGACTTTCTTGTTTGTTTTCCAATTTGACAATCACCACAAACACTGTCCTCATTGATCTTCAGATTAGGTAGACCTCTGATAGCTTCAGAATTCATCACTTTCTTCATACCTTTCAGATGCAGATGACCCAGTTTCTGGTGCCAGAGTCTGACCTCTTCTTCTGAACTTATAAGACAGGTAGACAGACTTCTTTCTTCTTCAGACACCCACAAATAGCAATTATCTTTTGATCTGCAGCCTCTCATCAGAACCTCACCTTCTTGACCAGTTACCGAGCATTCTTCCTTGTTGAAATTCACCTTCAAGTCTTGATCACAAAGCTGGCTTATACTGATCAGATTTGAAGTTAATCCTTTCACCAATAGCACATCATTAAGTCTTGGTAATCCATCACTGATTAAATCTCCTATTCCAAGAATCTCACCTTTTGCTCCATCACCAAATGTTTCATAACTTCTGGAATATGGTTTTAAATTACTCAGAAGCTTCTTCACACCAGTCATGTGTCTGGAACAACCACTATCAAAGTACCAATCTTCCTTAGAGGTGGCTCTCAAAGATGTATGAGCTATGAGGCCAACAGTCTTGTCTTTGGGTTTCCACACCTTCTGAACATTGTTTCTGGTTGCAGCTGGTTCCACTCTTCTATACTGAAAATGCTCAGGATAACCATACAGTTTGAAACAGAATGGTTTAATATGCCCCTTCTTTCCATAATGATGACAAACCCATGTATGATTTCTCCTTTTCCCTTGAACTTCTGAGATTGCTTCTGAGGTTTCATCTTAGATGTTCCTTCCATAGGATCATAAGTTTTAGTAGCAGGAACAAACCTTTTAGCAGGATTCTTCTGTTTGAGGTTCAGACTCTCATCCACAAATCCTAAGCCAGTTTGTTTTCCTTGTTTCTGATTCTCCAATATCTCCTCCAGCACATCAGTAGCAGTATTCATCATTCTGACCTGCTTTTTCATATTCTCAAGCTGGGAATTCAGTTGGCTCACTTCTTCTTTGAGATCAGAATTTTGCACTAACAGTTCATCTTTCTCAGCCTCCAGTTGATAGATTGTCTTCTTCTGATCCACAACTTGCTTGCAAACTTCTACACTTCTGATGTATAGGTTCTTGTAATTGTCAGCCAATTCATCATATGAGGATTTTTCAACTCTGGCTTCAGACACTGATGAAACTTCAGACTCTAAGTCAGACTCTGATAATGTCTCAGACTCTAAAACTGCTTCAGTTTTTGAACTAGCTCCTGAGGCCTTAACCTTAACATCAGACTTGTTTCTTCCAGTTAGGGCAAAAACAACCTTAGCAGATTCACTCTCTTCATCTTCTTCTGAGTCTTCATCAGACCATGAAACAACCAAGCTCTTCTTCTGCTTCTTAAGAAAAGTAGGACATTCTGACTTGATATGTCCATAACCTTCACACTCAAAGCACTGAACACCTTTTGCTTGATTGCTCTTCTCCTCAGTCTTGGTCTTCTTCACATCAGTTTGTTGCTTATTCTTGTTGAATTTGAAGTTCTGACCTTTGGTTTTGGATTTTCTGTCAACATGCTTCAGAATTTTGTTGAACTGTCTCCCCAGCAACACAAGTGCTTCTGATAAGTCTCCATCATCCTCATCACACTCTTGTTGATCCTCATCTTCAGTATTAACTGCAAAAGCAATTCATTTCCCATTCTTCTCAGTCTGTTTGCAGAAAGCAGTTTCAAAATTCAGCAAGGATCCAATTAGCTCCTCAACCTTCATAGTGGAGATGTCATGAACTTCCTCTATAGCAGTCACCTTCATGTCAAATCTTTTTGGAAGTGATCTGAGAATTTTTCTAACAATCTTCTCATCTGACATCTTCTCTCCAAGAGACTTAAAAGAATTTGCCATATCCAGGACATTCATATAGAAATCTTGAATGCTCTCATCCTCCAACATCTTCAAGTTTTCAAATTTTGTTGTGAGTAATTGAAGTCTGGATAGCTTAACCTTTGAAGTACCTTCATGAGTGGTCTTGAGTATCTCCCAGGCATCCTTGGCTATGGTACATTGCTTGATCAGTCTGAACATGTTCATGTCCACACCATTGAAAAGGGCATTCAAAGCTTTGGAATTTCCAAGAGCCAGATCATCTTCAGCCTTTGTCCATTCTTCCTCAGGTTTCAGCTCTTCAGTCTTATTCCCATCTATGTCTAACACAACTAGATGATCCCAACCTTTTAACACTGCTTTCCAGGTTCTGCTGTCTATGGATTTTAGAAAAGCACACATTCTAGATTTCCAATATTCATAGTTTGTGCCATCCAGCAGAGGTGGTCTGTTGACATATCCTCCCTCCTTGTCCAGTCTTGCCAGAAAAGTCTTCCCTGGAGCTCACCCAATAACAGACAGGGTGCCTGCTCTGATGCCAACTGAAATTCTGGCAGTTAATGATCAGGAATATAAACCAGAGCACAAAACACGTAAAACAGAGTACAATGATGCAGGTTCAGAAGCAGCAATAAAAGTGCAGAAATATAAAGAACACAAGTATTTGTTAACCCAGTTTGGTGATAAACAACACCTACGTCTGGAGGATACCAATCCAGGAAGGAAATCCACTATGAGGAATTAATCCTAAGACTCAAGACACAGACCCCCTGTTCCCAGCCTAAGCAATCAATCTCCACTAGTTAAGACTTCTACTCAGGAGCACTTGAAGGTGAGAAAAACACACAAGAAGGGGGGGGGGGGGGGGGTTGAATTGTGTGGACTCAAAAACTTAGGTTTCTTTTCTTCTCAAAACTTGGTTTAGTTCAGAATCTGATATAGATCAGTTCTGAACCTTTTTCAAAGTTAATTAAGCAGCGGATTCAAATGTAAAGAGAGAAGGAAAGAGAGACACACAATATTTTTATACCAGTTCCTTCCACAAGTTGGAAGTAGTCTAGTCCCCTTGTTACTAACAAGAGATTTTAACTATAATCAAACTGATTACAATTACTCAGACCACAAAGGAATGAGACTTCAATGCTCAAACACCTAGTAAGAGACTTCTAATGCTCAGAACACTAAGTAATGAGACTTCCTGCTCAGAACACCAAGTAATGAGACTTCTTGCTCAGACCACAAAGGAATGAGACTCTAATTGCTCAGAACACTAAGTAATGAGACTGCAAATGCTCAGTACGCAGACTGAGACTTGAACCAAACTGAATTACGAAGAAAGTAAGTTTGGGTTGAACACTTGATCAAATATCAAAGGTGTTCACTTAATACAACTCAGGAATAAGACTCAACACTTAAGAAATTCTAAGATTACAAGTTTGTAAGAATTTCTAAGGGGTTTGGTAACTTGCGTATTTTTGACAGCAAAACAGAGCACAAGTTCAGTTCCTTTGTTTCAAGAGTCTTAGCAGTTTTCTTCTTCAATTCTGCATCCTTATATAGAGGAAAATAGAGCTGTTGAAGATATCCAGGAATTAAGCAAAGAGCCGTTGCAAATCTTGAGCTAGGCCAGGCTGAATTTGTGAGCTAAACTCAGCAGAAAAGCAGAGCAACACAGCCATTTTTGAATTTGCTTTCCTTAAAAGCTGGGGATGTTCAGGTCAGGGAGACAACTGTTCCATTGGAGTTGTTCTAACATTGCAGGCATTAAATGCGCACAGTAACAGTTGCTTTTCCTTCCACGTCAGACTTTAGAAGCTTCTCAGGAACTGTTCATCAGAAGCAAGTCTTCAGACTCAGACTTCAGAAGCACTGTTCATCAGAAGCTGGTCCTCAGACGTTGACTTTTGTTGACCTACAGACGCACTGTTCATCAGACGCTCCCTTCAGACGTTGACTTTTGTTGACCCTCAGACTCAGCCTTCAGACGCTACCTTCAGACGCAGTCTTCAGACTCTGCCTTCAGAAGCACCCTTCAGACTCAGTCTTCAGACTCAGCCTTCAGACCCAGTTTTCCTTCAAACTTGCAACATAGCTTCTAAGCTTTCCTTCTTGCTCTTAGCTTGTTCTTCCATAACCAATATTGATTAATCATCATTAAGAACATGGTTCTGCACAACTTAGAAAAAAAGCATTAGCAATTACCAATTTTCTTTTTAACACTTTGTTATCATCAAAACCTTAAAGAGAGATGTTCATACATATTGTTCCAACAATCTCCCCCATTGTCCAAAAGAGAGTTGTTCATACATTTTGTTCCAACAATCTCCCCCTTTTTGATGATGACAAACATAAGTATTAATCAGAAAATTGTTGTTAATTTAATTAACAAGTTGACTGCAGGGTATGAGGTTTGTAAGCTCCCCCTAAGTCTGATCCAGGTTAATTAAATTCAGTTAAGATCAAAACAGATGAAAATTTCAGACTTTGTTGTTAAGTTTAATTAACAAGCTGACTTCAGGAGAAGTTTGCAAGCTCCCCCTAGGTCTGACAGTCCACAAGGTGAGGTTTGTAAGCTCCCCTTGATTCTTATCCAAGTTAATTAAACTTAAATTAAAACAATAAATTGAAATTAACACTAAGAATTATAAATAACAAGCTGACTTCAGGTTCTGAGGTTTGTAAGCTCTCCCCCTAAGTCTGATAATCCACAGGATGAGTTTTGTAAGCTCCCTGAGTCTTATCCTTGTTATTTTAAATTAATTTTAACTCACTAAGAGTAATGTATCTCACAGAAATTCAATTCAGAGGCTAAGAGTTAAAACCAGTTCTCATAAGTTAATTTCAATCAGAACTTAACTTATGTTCAGAGCCTCAGGCCTTAATACCTTTTACTCCCCTTTCATAAGTTAATTACTGACAGAATTTAACTTACGTTTTGAGCTCAGGAGCCTTAATACTTGTTTACCTCTACTCCCCCTTTTGTCATCAACAAAAAGAAAGTTTCATAAAAAAAATTTCCAGAATTTTGAGAGAGTTTGAAAAACATGTGAGATAATCATGCAATCATATAAGTAATCAAGCAGCAAAGATGAGAATCAGAGCAGACTTGATCATACATGAGTATATGACATTGCACAAAAAATAGAATGATGTTCAGAAGCATAAATTTTTTTTTCAAAGCATTTTGATCAGAGCATTCTTGTTTCAGACACTGTTGTTCAGTATATCTTGTGCAGTATCACTAAACTATTTTAGACAAAATTGTTCAGATCATATACCAACTTGAAGGTTTTAGCACTATTGAACTTATTTCAGAAGCTGAAAAAGTATAGCTGCTGATACCAAGATATAGCATTTGGTTCAGTGCTGCTGAATTCTTTCAGACCAAACTGATACCAATTTTATAAATAAGTTCTAAAAGACTGAACATGTCTGATATAAATTGAGCATTTGAAAAAATGTGTCTGTGTTAAAACATTTCAGAACTTGATAACAGAAAAACACATTTTTATATTGATGACTTTGGGAGGGACAAAGTATAACTTTCAAAGCTTTAAATCATCATTGCCCAGAATTATACTTATCAGATTCTGACCAAAAGTTTAGGAACTATCAGATTCAGAAGTCAGAAAATCTAGGTTCTGAGCCTTCAGACTCTGAAGTTTTCAGGGCTTAACTTTCTTCAGACTCTCAAAAATGAGTGTCTGATAAGTCTTAGCTTCTGATAAACTCAGAATCTTAGTTTACATTCAGATTCAAGCATATTTTTCAAGAGATAAAGTGCATGTTCAGATTCTTTTTGATAAAATTAAATCTGTCTTCTGTTAGGGGTTTTGTGAATATGTCAGCCCATTGATGATCAGTATCAATGAACTGGATATCCAAAACACCCTTCTGAACATAATCTCTTATAAAATGATGTTTTATTTCTATATGCTTGGCTCTAGAATGCAGAATTAGATTTTTAGATGAGGCTTCAGACTCTGAGTCAGACTCAGAAAATGTCTCAGACTCTGAAAATTCATCAGACTTTGAACTAGCTCCTGAGTTCTGTTTTAACCTTACCATCAGGCCTGTATTAACCTTAGCAGATTCACTCTCAGCATCTTCTTCAGAACCATCATCAGACCATGAAGCAGCTAGACTCTTCTTCTTCTGCTTCTTAAGAAAAGTAGGACATTCTGTCTTGATATGTGCAAAGCCCTCACACTCAAAGCACTGAACACCTTGTGATTGTTTACTATTTTCTTCAGTCTTGGCCCTTTTTAAATCATTATGAGGCTTGCTATTGTAAAACCTGATGTTCTGACCCTTAGATTTTGACTTTCTATCAACAAGCTTCAGAATCTTATCAAACTGTTTCCCCAGCACCCCAAGTGCTTCTGATAAATCATTATCATCCTCATCTGGTTCTTGTTGATCATCAGCTTTAGAGTTTACAGCAAGAGCTATTCCTTTCCCTTTCTTATCAGGTTGTTTGCAGAAAGCAGTTTCAAAATTAAGCAATGACCCAATCAGCTCCTCAAGCTTCATAGTGGTAATATCATGAGCCTCTTCAATGGCTGTAACCTTCATATCAAACCTTCTAGGCAGGGACCTGAGGATTTTTCTCACTAGCTTCTCATCAGACATCTTCTCCCCAAGAGAATCAAAGGAATTGGCCATATCCAGCACATTCATGTAGAAATCCTGAATGGATTCATCTTCCATCATCTTCAGGTTCTCAAACTTTGTTGTGAGTAGTTGAAGTCTGGATAGCTTAACCTTAGAGGTTCCTTCATGAGTGGTTTTCAGAATTTCCCAAGCATCCTTTGCCACAGTACATTGCTTGATGAGTCTGAACATGTTTCTATCAACACCATTGAAAATAGCATTCAAAGCCTTTGAGTTTCCATGTGACAGATCATCCTCAGCTTTGGTCCATTCTTCTTCAGGCTTCAAAACACCAGTTTTATTCCCATCTTTGTCTGTAACCACAGGATGTTCCCAGCCTTTAATCACAGCTTTCCAAGTTCTGCTGTCAATAGACTTTAGAAAAGCACACATCCTGGATTTCCAGTACTCATAATTGGTGCCATCAAGTAGGGGTGGTCTGTTGACATAGCCTCCTTCTCTCTCCATAAAGCCAGACATAAAAACCTCTGGATTTCACCCAAAATACAGGCAGGGTGCCTGCTCTGATGCCAATTGAAATTCTGGTTGGCCAGATCAGGTTCTGAATACTGATCAGAACTTGATAACAGGACACAAAAAACAGAGCACAAGCAAAAACAATCAGAAGCAGCAAAATAACAAGTGCAGGAAAGTAAAAGGCACAGAGGTTTGTTAACCCAGTTCGGAGTAAACACCTCCTACTCTGGGGGATACCAATCCAGGAAGGAATTCCACTATAGGAATTAATCCTTATGACTCAAGACACTGACTCCCAGTTCCCAGCCTAAGCAATTAACTTCCTCCTAGTCTTGAATTCTACCCAACACGTTGAGTATTAGAAAACCTCTAACTTCCTATTCAAGTAACTAAACCCAGCCACTTGAACAACCCTTAAAACTACCCTGTTTTGCAGAAACACTTCAATAACAGAACTTCATTCGTACCTAAAGGCTTAGAATGAATTACAACTCTATAAAACTCTAAACCAACTCAAACAATGAGTGGTGCACAAATAAAAACTCAAAGTTTAAAACAAAGACTCTATTCTCTGAATAATACTCTAAATTCTTAAGTCTTGAAAGCAGCAGCACTCCTCCTTTTATAACCTTCAGCAATCAGAATTAAACTGATTCAAATCTTCTGAATTGATATGTTTCTAATTTATGCAAGGCTCAATTAGGAAACATATAATTCTGCAATGTATCTCATCAAAGATTTCTTCTGAAAATATGATCTTCATAAATACGAGCCAAATCTTCACTAGATCTTCCACAAATCAATCAACATTCTAGAAGCATTAATCCATAATAAAACCTTAACATATCTCTCAAAGATACGCGTAGAAATAACTTGAAAAAGATCAGCTTCTGATGAGGTCAACCAAAGTCAACGCTGACATCAGACTCTGAATTCAGCTTCTGAACTGCTACAGTGCTTCTGATGAAGTATTCAGCTTCTGATGGAATTTCCAGCTTCTGAACAACTTCAAATCAAAAAACTTGCAACTGAAGATTTGTTCTACATATGGAGATGCTTCCAAACAACACTTTGGTTTTGCCAAAATATGCAGCCAACACCAAAAGACTCAACAGTTTGTTAACCCAGTTCGGAGTAAACACCTCCTACTCTGGGGGATACCAATCCAGGAAGGAATTCCACTATAGGAATTAATCCTTATGACTCAAGACACTGACTCCCAGTTCCCAGCCTAAGCAATTAACATCCTCCTAGTCTTGAATTCTACCCAACACGTTGAGTATTAGAAAACCTCTAACTTTCTATCCAAGTAACTGCCCAGTTACTTGAACAACCCTTGAACTAAACCCAGTTCTGAAAACTACCCTGTTTTTAAGAACAACTTCAATAACAAAACTTCATTCGTACCTAAAGGCTTAGAATGAATTACAACTCTATAAAACTCTAAACCAACTCAAACTGAGTGGTGCACAAATAAAACTTAACAGCTTAAAACTCTAAGACTCTTTTTCTCTGAATTTCTTCAAATATGCGTAAGTCTTGAAAGCAGCAGCACTCCTCCTTTTATAACCTCCAACAATCAGAATTAAACTGGTTCAAATCTTCTGAATTGATATGTTTCTAATTTATGCAAGGCTCAATTAGGAAACATATAATTCTGCAATGTATCTCATCAAAGATTTCTTCTGAAAATATGATCTTCATAAATATGAGCCAAATCTTCATTAGATCTTCCACAAATCAATCAGCATTCTAGAAGCATTAATCCATAATAAAACCTTAACATATCTCTCAGAGATTCGCGTAGAAATAACTTGAAAAAGATCAGCTTCTGATGAAGTCAACCAAAGTCAACGCTGGCATCAGACTCTGAATACAGCTTCTGAACAGCTACAGTGCTTCTGAAGTAACTTTCAGCTTCTGATGGAATTTCCAGCTTCTGAATGGCTTCAAAATGAAAACCTTGCAACTAAAGATTTGTTCTAGCCATGGAGGTGCTACTATTCAACACATTGGTTTTGTCAAAATATGCAGCCAACGCCAAAATACTCAACAAACAGTAATAATAATAATAATAATAATAATAGATGATAATAATAATAATAATAAAAGAAAGGTAAATCAGAAAATCAAAAACTGCAAAATTCGCAGAGTTCGTAGAGCGATTATAACATCGCTCTGCGAAATCCTTCGCAAAGTTCGCAGAGCCATTATGACATCGCTCTGCGAAATCCTTTTTTTCTTTTTTATTATTTTTATTTTTAAAAGGAGAAAAAATAAAAGTTGACTTTCTTGTGTTGACTTTGACTTTCTCTTTTTTTTTGTTGACTCTTTTTTTGAAAAAGCTTGGACAAAATTAGGGTATAACAACATGTATTACCTACTATCGTGTACTGATAGCTTAACAAAGGTAATATAAAAGAGACAATGTCTACTATCATAAAAATGACAGCTTAAAGAAGACAGATGACATCACTGGGGAATATGACATGTAAGTATATGGTTGATAGTGTGCGCACCTCGTTTAAAAAACGCGCAATCCTCCGAGGACGTCCGCGAACGCTCGGAGGGCCTTGTGAAGTCGCCACCAAAGTTTTTGTGTAAAGGGAACGTTAATAAACCCTTAAGTTTTTTGTTTAAAGGGAAACGATAATAAAACCCTTGACGATGAGGAAAAGGACTGGTCATCGCAACCATTGTCGGGTTCGGGAGTCGATTACGCAAGGGGAAGGTATTAGCACCCCTCACGTCCGTTGCACTCAACGGGAACCTTCTATTTGGCTAAAGCTTAAATTGTTTTTAAATGTTTTGCGCGCATGCTTATCTATGTCAAAAGGGAAAAAGAAATGAAAACAAACGAAAAAGGAAAAAAAAAGGTTTTTATTATTGCGCTTGACAAGATGTCGATCTTGCTCCTACGTATCTCCCGGTAGTCGGAGAATTCAAAGCGTACGTAGTTCTTTGGTAGAAAAAACGTACATATGTTGGTTAATTTTAAATGGACGATGTTTTAACTGAATTCTTGCGGTTCAACGTAGCTTGTATGCTCGCGCTCGGGAGACTTATTAAGCGTATAGCTTGTATGCTCGCGCTTGGGAGACTTATTAAGCGTTTGTTTACGAATCGCGTTAGAATGTTAAAAGGCATGTCCATTGGGTAAAAAAGGTTCGAGTTGGTCGCTATGGGACCAAAACGGGTGCAATGGACTCAACTGAGTCAAACATTGACCGAGGGGACTCCAACGAGTCGAGGGATTGTTCGATTGATCCAATGGGATCAAGAACGGGTACAATGGACTCGGACGAGTCGAACATTGACCGAGTGACTCAAACGAGTCGAGGGATTGAATCTAGTGGCCACGGGGGACCAAAAGGTTCGGATTGACCACAAGGGGCCAAGATTTGGTTTGGTAGGATTGGATACGTTGAAAATGGAATGACGATTGTCCGAACGACGAGACATACGTCACGCATTTGTACAATCGGGGCAATGGAGAGACATACGTCACACCATCCCTTTTTCATTCAAGTTTTTGGTTGAATTTCTTAGAAATCCCAAAGTTTATCAAAACATTTGGTTTGAAACCCAAAATGAAGAGGTTTTGACAATTTTGTTGGAAAACGCACAAGTTCGGCTCATTTTGCGAATGGTTTTGAAAAGCGAACAAATTCGGCGTATGTTCACGTTTGGTTTTGAAAATCATGAACAATGTTTATTGTTCAAGTTTGGATTGAAAGTGATGAACATAGCTGGTTTGTTCAAGTTGTTTTGAAAGTTTGGGACATAACTTGTTTTGCAAGTTATCCACAAAAGTGTTACCTGAACTTGCGAATTTTCCAATATTATGCAAAATCCTTGAACTGGTTTGAATAAAATGAGTTTTAAAACTCCTAGGTTCTGAGCTCTTGGGCTAGAACCTCAAAAATTGGCCATTTGGGAGCCTAAACTCAGATTCTGAGTTCTGTCATGGTCGCTCTGCGACCATGACTTCGCACTGCGAACAATGCGAATTTTTGAGTTCAGAAGCTGTTTCTGAACTTTTGTTCAGAAACAACTTCTGAACACACTCAGGACCTTTTAGGAGAGTGAAAAGATTTGAGTTTTTGCAATGAAAAAGGCTGGACAAACCAGTTTTGATGTTTTGTAAACCTTGGGATTTCTTTTGAAATTCAAAAGGGGTTTTTAGAACAAAAAGGTTTTGGACCAAAATTGCTATGCAAGCACAATTGTAAATGCAAGACAAAGGCTTAGAAACTTACAGAAATCCTTAGCAAAGCTCCAGCTGCAATGAACTTGGATTGGTTGAAGGTTCTTGCAAAGGCTTTGGATATTGGTGATGGTTTTTGAACTTGGTAAGGCTTTGTATTTGATTGGTCTTTTCTGGTTGTTTGAGTAGTGTTTCTTTGTGTGTAAATGCTCTTTGAATGCTGTATTTTTCTGCTTAATTCATGCTCTCAATGCTGCTGCATTGCATCTTGCCTTGCCTCTCTATTTATAGGCCAAAATGCAATCTCAAGTAATGATGAAAATCCATAGGACCTAGCTGATTTGTGGGCTAAATTCAGGCTATTTGGCTTTGCATTTAATGCTAATGGATAGAGGCAACTCTGCCTTGTGCCAAGGGTTAAGTCTTTGATTGATTTCAGCCACAAAATCAAAGGTCTTTGGATAGAAATGATGATGAACATGGATGGATTGCAATTGGCCAAGCTTGGGGATCAATCCTTGCAATCTCAATGGTTGATCAATAAAAACGTGCATTGTGATGTGCAGAGATTGGGGGATGCAAAAGGCTATATGTGGCTGGTGTGAGGGGTGAAAAGTTGCTGCCAAAACAGGGTAGGCACTCATGACTTTTTCAAGTGAAAAACCAGCTGGGTTTGACTGGTTTTGGGGAGCAAGCAGGAAGAAAGTCTTCAAGCAGGTGGCTGGCAACCTTGGGGTGGTTAACAGGTCACTTGGGAGGGACAAGAGCTGCCCAAGGGCAAGCCCACTTGCTTGTCACATGCTAGGTTGGAGGAAAAAGCTTCTTTCCTAGGCATTAATGGCAAGTCTCTCAATTCTGGTTTTGCTTGGCCCAATTAGCCATGAATGCTGATTAAAATAAATATGCAAATGATGTGTAACAAAATCTGGAATTAAATCAAAGAAACCAAAAATCTGCAGAAAAATCGCAGACTTCGCAGTGCGAAGTCATCATTTTTGAAATGTTGACTTTTTTGTTGACTTTGGTTGACTTTGACTTTTTCCCTCTCTTTGATTTTTTTTGATTTTTTGTTTTAAAAGGCTTAAGACAAAATTGGGGTACTACAGCTGCCCCTACTTAATTGTGTCTTTGCATAGAGTGTGTGAGTGCCGAGGGCATCTCATGAACTCTTTCCGAAGATCAATTAAGTAAAAGAAGGACCCGAATTTTGTCCTTCGCGGTACGAAAGCAAGGTAAAAGATCGTCACTTAAACATTTGAGACGTGTATGAACGCTCAAAGGGTTAGGCGATTAGATCTGAAGAGAAAAAGATCGTCACCTAATCAGGTGATTTCAATCTGCGAGACGTGTATGAACGCTTGAAAATAAAAGACTTACGAGACGTGTATGAACGTTCGAAAGGGAAAAGGCTTACGAGACGTGTATGAACGCTCGAAAGGTAAAAGAAAAAACTTGCGAGGCGTGTATGAACGCTCGAAAGGAAAAGCTTGCGAGACGTGTATGAACGCTCGAAAGGTAAAAGCCTACGAGACATGTATGAACGGTCGAAAGGTAAAAGAAAAAAAACTTTTGCGAGACGTGTATGAACGCTCGAAAAGGAAAAGCTTTACGAGACGTGTATGAACGCTCGAAAGGTAAAAGCCTACGAGACGTGTATGAACGCTCGAAAGGTAAAAGCCTACGAGACGTGTATAAACGCTCGAAAGGTGAAAAGCCTACGAGACGTGTATGAACGCTCGAAAGGTGAAAAGCCTACGAGACGTGTATGAACGCTCGAAAGGTGAAAAGCCTACGAGACGTGTATGAACGCTCGAAAGGTGAAAAGCCTACGAGACGTGTATGAACGCTCGAAAGGTGAAAAGCCTACGAGACGTGTATGAACGCTCGAAAGGTTGAAGAAAAACTTTTGCGAGACGTGTATGAACGCTCGAAAGGTGAAAAGCCTACGAGACGTGTATGAACGCTCGAAAGGTAAAAGCCTACGAGACGTGTATGAACGCTCGAAAGGTAAAAAGCCTACGAGACGTGTATGAACGCTCGAAAGGTAAAAAGCCTACGAGACGTGTATGAACGCTCGAAAGGTAAAAAGCCTACGAGACGTGTATGAACGCTCGAAAGGTGAAAAGCCTACGAGACATGTATGAACGCTCGAAAGGTGAAAAGCCTACGAGACGTGTATGAACGCTCGAAAGGTAAAAAGCCTACGAGACGTGTATGAACGCTCGAAAGGTAAAAAGCCTACGAGACGTGTATGAACGCTCGTAAGGTAAAAAGCCTACGAGACGTGTATGAACGCTCGAAAGGTGAAAAGATCGCCACCTAAACAGGTGATCTGATCGGACAAAGATAAAGGATCGTCACCTAAACAGGTGGCCATTTGGGAAAGATAAAGGATCGTCACCTAAACAGGCGGCCTTAATCTGGAAAAGACAAAGGATCGTCACCTAAACAGGTGGCTTTAATCTGGAAAAGATAAAGGATCGTCACCTAAACAGGTGGCCTTAATCTGGAAAAGATAAAGGATCGTCACCTAAACAGGTGGCCTTAATCTGGAAAAGATAAAGGATCGTCACCTAAACAGGTGGCCTTAATCTGGAAAAGATAAAGGATCGTCACCTAAACAGGTGGCCTTAATCTAGAAAAGATAAAGGATCGTCACCTAAACAGGTGGCCTTAATCTGGAATGAGATAAAGGATCGTCACCTAAACAGGTGGCCTTAATCTGGAAAAGATAAAGGATCGTCACCTAAACAGGTGGCCTTAATCTAGAAAAGATAAAGGATCGTCACCTAAACAGGTGGCCTTAATCTGGAATGTGATAAAGGATCGTCACCTAAACAGGTGGCCTTAATCTGGAATGATCATCACCTAATTAGGTGATTAGATCTGAAAAAGTCGTCGCCTGAATAGGTGCTTAGACTTAACTGGGGAAATAGGATCTACCACTGTAGGGATAGTGTAATCGTCTCTAGGCATGGCTAGTACTTAGATTGTTGGAAAGGGAAACATGATTGTATGATGCATGACATGCTTCATGTTGTTTTATGCAGTATGATATGCAATGCAATATGATATGAGCTAGACTTAATCAAGGGTTCCCGCTGGGGAAACTCAGCTGAGGAATTGGGGACAGTTTGTGAAGGAGGTTCACTGGGGAACACTTGCTTAACTATTGATGGATGCTGGTGAATATGTGATATTCACTAGAGAATCCTTGTGGAGGATGCATGACATGATTATGAAATGCATGTGTATGAATGATTTGAATGTGCATGCGTGAATGAAATTGACATGATGCATGTATGATGTTATGAATGATATGTGGGATGCATGTTGAATGCTGGGAGTTATGATTGGATGCCGAGCAAGGTCGGGCTTTTCCTGGGGATTTGTGTTTGTGATTGCCAATGATGATTGGACTCTTTGTTTTGGGTTGAGACTCCCTGGGGAATGTCAATAAGATTTGGGCTTCATGGGGATATAAGGATCATTTTGGAAGCATGATCGATATCCAGCCTTGGTTGATGTTTGGATGTTTGGGGTGTTTACTGGGGAATTTTGTTCCTCTAACCCTTGGGGTCTTTACGCTCCACGTGCCGTGAGCTATGCACTTGCCTTTGCTAAAGAGCATAAGTCCCTTGGTGCAATATTTTGGGGGGGGAATTACCGCAATTCTTTCGAAATTTACGAAAATTCAAATAAAAACAACGTTTGTTTGTTTTGTTTTCTCTTGGAAGAAGTTTCCTTTGTTTATTTCCCATGTTTCGATGCATTTTCATCATGAATAAAACAAAATTTTATGCGCTAATGAGAACACAAAATAATAAAAGGAATTTTATTCAATGCAGATTTGACTTCTTGAATGGGTAAAAAAATACATGAAGTGAGAAGTGAATACTTCTCTGAGGAAAAAAAATAGAGAAAGACAAGAAAAAAGCAAAAAGAAATTTGTTGGTTTTGGCACAACACATGCTATTTTCCTTATGACTTCGAGATTTTTTGGAAGATGTTGACGAGACCGATTCTTCTCCTCTTGAATCCTGTCCGGAGCTTGGATATTGCAGTCATTGCCTTTCTTCTTTTGTTACCCCCTAATTTTTGCCTGGACCGCTCTTTCGAGTTTTCAGTCCACCGGGGTGTATTTCCTTTTTTGATGTCCTTTATTTTTGCCTAGACTGCCTTTTCAGGTTTTCGATCTAGCAGGACGCTCTCTATTGCCTAAACCGCCCTTTCAGGTTTTCGATTTAGCGAGCTTTTTTTTCTCTTTTTTTCTCTTAAGCATAATACTTCTTGACTGCATCGGAGTTTATTGAGAGTGGGAACTCTTCTCCGTCCATAGTGGTGATGATCAAGGCTCCGCCAGAGAAGGCTTTCTTTACCACGTACGGTCCATCATAGCTGGGAGTCCATTTCCCTCAGGGATCTTTGTGGATAGGTAATATCTTCTTGAGCACTAGGTCTCCTTCTTTGAATTCTCGAGGACGGACCTTCTTGTCGAATGCCCTCTTGAGTCTCCTTTGATAGAGTTGTCCGTGACATATTGCCGTCAGAAGCTTTTCCTCTATGAGATTCAGTTGGTCGAACCTTGTTTGGACCCATTCAGCTTCTTCTAGCTTGGTCTCCATCAAGACCCTTAACGAAGGGATTTCAACCTCTACGGGAAGCACCGCTTCCATACCGTATACTAAGGAGAAAGGGGTTGCCCCGGTTGAAGTGCGAATGGCTGTTCTGTAGCCATGTAGCGCAAAGGGAAGCATCTCGTGCCAATCCTTATATGTTGTTACCATCTTTTCGATGATCTTCTTTATGTTCTTATTGGCTGCTTCTACCGCACCGTTCATCTTTGGTCGGTAAGGGGAGGAATTATGGTGCTCAATCTTGAAATCTTTGCACAACTCCTTCATTGTCTTGTTGTTCAGGTTTGCCCCATTATCAGTGATGATTTTGTGGGGAGTGCCGTAACGGCAAATGATTTCCTTCTTGATGAATCGGGCTACCACTTGTTTGGTTACGTTCGCATACGAAGCTGCTTCTACCCATTTGGTGAAGTAGTCGATGTCCATTTGACGCTTTGGGCTCGATCATTCCAATCATGTCAATGCCCCACATAGAGAATGGCCAAGGTGAAGTCATGACGTTCAGGGGAGTTGGTGGTACATGCACCTTGTCGGCGTAAATTTGGCATTTATGACAAGTCTTGGCATAGTGGAAACAGTCAGCTTCCATGGTTAGCCAATAATAGCCCGCCCTTAGGATTTTCTTTGCCATTGCATGCCCATTGGCATGGGTTCCAAAAGATCCCTCGTGGATTTCTTTGATAAGCATGTCCGCTTCATGTTTATCCACACATCTGAGCAGGACCATGTCGTAGTTGTAGTACCCTAATTTTGTCATAAGCATTTTAAAACAAAAAATCAAAAAAAATCAAAGAGGGAGGAAAAAGTCAAAAGTCAACAAAGGTCAACAGAAAAGTCAACATTTTAAAAATGATGACTTCGCACTGCGAAGGTCACTTCGCACTGCGAAGTCTCCGATTTTTCTGCAGATTTTTGGTTTCTTTGATTTAATTCCAGAATTTGTTGCATATCATTTCCATAATTATTTTAAGTAGCATTCATGGCTAATTGGGCCAAGCAAAGCCAGAATTGAAGGACTTGCCATTAATGCCAAGGTTGGAAGCTTTTTCTTCCAACCTAGCATGTGACAAGCAAGTGAGCTTGCCCTTGGGCAGCTCTAGTCCCTCCCATGTGACCTGCTAACCACCACAAGGTTGCCAGCCACCTGCTTGAGGACTTTCCTCCTGCTTGCTCCCTCAAAAACCAGTCAAACCAGCTGGATTTCTCACTTGAAAAGCCATGAGTGCCTACTCTGTTTTTGCAGCAGCTTTTCACCTCTCACACCAGCCAATTATAGCCTTTTTCATCCCTCAATCTCTGCACATTACAGTGCACGTTTTCATTGATCAACCATTGAGATTGCAAGGATTGATCCCCAAGCATTAGCCAATTGCAAATCAGCTTTGTTCTTCATCATTACCTTCTAGAATTGGTTGAATTTGTGGCTGAAATCAGGCTGAGTCTTGCCCCTTGGTACAAGGCAAGGTTGCCTCTATCCATTAGCATTCAATGCAAAAGGATCCAGCTTGATCTTTGCCACAAATCAGCTGAATTTTAGGATTTTGTAATGATGAAAAAGATTTGGTTTTGGCCTATAAATAGAAGGCAATGCCCAAGGTTTCAAACACAATTAACACAGCATTTTCAAGAGCAGAAACTCTACTCATTTCAACTCACAAATCCTCCACAAACAACCAGAAAAAAACCAATCAATACAAAGCTTTCCAAAGTTCCAAAACCATCATCAATATCAAACCTCTTGCAAAATCCTTCAACCAAATCAAATCAAGTGCATCTGGAGCTTTGCTAAGGAGTCCTGTAAGTTTCTGAGCACTTATATTGCATTTACAATTGTGTTTGCATAGCTATTTTGGTTCAAAACCATTTGGTTCTAAAAAACCCCTTTTGAATTTCAAAGAAATCCCAAGGTTTTCAAAACATCAAAACTGGTTTTGTCCAGCCTTTTTCACCCCAAAAACTCAAAGTTTTTCACCCATCTATAAGGTCCTGAGTGTGTTCAGAAGTTGTTTCTGAACAAAAGTTCAGAAACAGCTTCTGAACCCAAAATTTCGCATGCTTCGTAGTGCGAAGTCATGGTCGCAGTGCGACCATGACAGAACTCAGAATCTGAGTTTTTGTGTCAAAATGACCAATTTTTGAGGTTCTAGCCCCAGAGCTCAGAACCTAAGAGTTTTTAAACCCATGTCTTTCAAACCATAACAAGGATTTTGCATAATTTTGACAAAATCACAAGTTCGTATGACCATTATGTGGATAACTTGTAAAACAAGTTATGTTCCCAAACTTTCAAACAAGCATGAACAAACAAGTTATGTTCATCATTTCAATCAAAACTTGAACAATAAATATTGTTCATGATTTTCAAAACTCAAGCAATGAACATACACCAAATTTGTTCGCTTTTCAAAACCGTTCGCAAAACGAGCCGAACTTGTGCGTTTTCTAGCAAAATTTGCTAAACCTTCCCATTCTGGGTTTTCAAACCAAATGTTTTGACATACCTTGGGATTTCTAAAGGATTCAACCCAAGAACATGAATGAAAAAGGGATGGTGTGACGTATGTCTCTCCATCGCCCCGATTGTACGAATGCGTGACGTATGTCTCGTCGCTCGGACAATCGTCATTCCCGTTTTTTCAATATGCACAACCCTAACCACACCAAAACTTGGCCCCTTGTGGTCAATCCAAACCTTTTGGTCCCCCGTGGCCATTAGACTCCACCCCTCGACTCGTTTGAGTCCACTCGGTCAATGATTGACTTGTATGAGTCCATTGCACCTCACTTGGTCCCATAGCGACCAATTAACCCTTTACCCTAACGGACGTACCTTTTAACAATTCTAATGCGATTCACGAACAAACGCTTAATAAGTCTCCAAGCGCGAGCATACAAGCTACGTTTTAATCGCAAGAATTCGGTTAAAACATCGTCCATCTAAAATCAACCAACACATGTACGTTTTTCTACCAAAGAACTACGTACGCTTTGAATTCTCCGACTACCGGGAGATACGTAGGAGCAAGATCGACATCTTGTCAAGCGCAATAATAAAAAACTTTTTTTTCTTTCTTTCGTTTGTTTTTATCTCTTTTCCCCCTTTTATTATGTTTTTAACATAAATGAACATGCACGCAAAGTATTTAAAAAACAATTCAAGCTTTAACCAAATAGAAGGTTCCCGTTGAGTACAACGGACGTGAGGGGTGCTAATACCTTCCCCTTGCGTAACCGACTCCCGAACCCGACAATGGTTGCGATGACCTAATCCTTATCCTCATCGTCAAAAGGGTTTTATTATCGTTTCCCTTTACAACAAAAAAAACTTAAGGGTTTATCAACGTTCCCTTTACACAAAAACTTTGGTGGCGGCTTCACAAAGGCCCTCCGAGCGTTCGAGGACGTCCTCGGAGGATTTGCGCGTCTTTTTCCCGAGGAAAAAAACGAGGTGCGCACAGCTGGCGACTTCACTGGGGAACCTGTTCCCATTAGTGAGTCAAGCCTAACCTATTTGGTTTAAAGCCAATTGTTTTATTTTTTCTTTGCGTGCCATGTTTATTTATTTTATTCATACATGTTATATTTATGCTTTATGTTTATATTTGCTTTATCTGCTTTATATTCATATCATATATATCAAATGTGGGGGTTACTTTAGCGATGTTACTCCACATTGTTCGGGTTAATGCCGGACGTGTGAGGCTCTCTACCCGAGCTTGAGAAAAAAACTAAGTTAGAAGGAGGTTGTGTGCGGAAGCCCGCGTTGACGTATGTCCGTGAGGTAGGATGTCCAACCCCGCTTAGATGAGATTTTCACGTGGAATTAATTGAAGTCATGTCGACGTATGTCCATAGACAACCCTAATTCCATGTGAGGTCTATGACTCTAAGGACCTCTTCTTAGGAGATTTCACAATTTAGAGCCTACATGTGAGGATGGGGGGAAGTTCCGAACCTTCATAAACCATACCCTTGCATAACATTTGCATTCATGAAAGTAATTTTCGCATCATTTTGCTTTATAGGAGTTTAAAAAGAACGAACAAATATTAGCAAAAAAGAGAAATATGGATTCCGGGAACAAGAATACGCTCGCCTTCAAAATTAAAGCTCCTAGGGTGGAAAGTTTATTAGCTCTAAGCAAGAGGCTCTCTTCGGTCCACAAGAACATCTTCGAGGCAAGCTATGGGCTAATCCTTGATCTTTTACCCGTGAGAATAGATTCAACCGCCTTAACCACTTTGGCGCAATTCTTCGACCCACCTCTACGGTGCTTCACATTTCAAGACTTCCAACTAGCGCCAACTTTGGAAGAGTTTGAGAAGATTTTGGGTTGTAGCATGAAAGGTCATGAACTCTATCTCGGTCCGGGAAAGGATCCCACATTTGAAGCCATCGCCGAATCCTTATACCTCGACACCCAAGAAGTGGCATCTAACTTGGAAGTTAGAGGAAACCTTAAGGGATTTTCAAGAAAGTTTTTGGAAGCCAAAGCTCGGGATTTACTAGCCAACAAAGAGGTAATGGCCTTCAACGCCATCTTAGCCCTCTTAGTCTACGGGATTGTTTTATTCCCCAACATGGATGATTTCGTAGACTTTCCGGCTCTAGAGGTGTTTATGACTAAAAATCCAGTTCCTACAATCTTAGCGGATTTTTATCATACCCTCTACTCTAGGCATGAACAAGCAAGGGGACGCAAAATTACTTGTTGCACTCCCGTGGTGCAAATTTGGATGATGTCCCACATGCCAAGAAACCGAGACTTTGTGGAAAACCGGGCCAAGCTCAAATGGTCGCAACGGATGACAACCCTCGCCGAGAAGGACATCCATTGGTTTTCACCAAACTTAGAGGACCCGGAAATTATCCTCAGTTGCGGGGACTTCCCTAACGTACCCCTCATTGGTACTAAGGGATGTATTAATTACAATCCGGTCCTCTCTCTCCGACAACTAGGTTTTTCAATGGAGGATAAACCTAATGACCTTTTGTTGGAAGCTTTTTACTTAAGGGAAGGCGATCAAGACCCGGCATTGCTAGAGAGAATCCGGGGAGCATGGAGCCAAGTACGCAAGGGAAGGGTCGGCAAGAGAAACTGTGTCGCCAAACCCCTTTATACTCAATGGGTGAAGGAGAGGGTCAAAGCAATCAAGTTACCCTTCGTGGTCATAAACCCTCCAAAACCTCCTACACCTAAACCTATTGCAATCATTCCCAACAAAGAAGTGGAGGACCTCAAGGCTAAAATTCAAGAACTCCAAAACAAAAACGGAGACTTAGAATTGAAGCACCTCCAAGCTTTAGGAGAAATTACTAGGACGAAGAGAGATCGTGATGAAGTATCACATTCTCTCCTAGTATGCCAAAAACGGTTAAGAATCTCCGAAGGGAAAAGGGATTGGATAGGTGGCGGCTTGGTTAGTGCGGATGCCAACCTTGTGGCCAAGGACGAAGAGTTGGAAAGAATCTTACATTCCAACCAAGAGCTCAAGAAGTTTGGCGAACTAGCCATCGAAGCTCAACGGAAATGGAGGTTGAAATTTCAAGAGAAAAATCAACAGCTCCAAGAAGTAGTGAAAGACTACAAAGAGCAGCTTCAAGCCGAACGCGTCCAGCGGCAAAGACATGAGAGTCTCTCTCATCAAGGGAGGCTAAAGTGCAATCATCTCGAAGAAGACATCAAGAAATTCGAAGAGTACTTCGACAAGATTGCAAGAGCTCATGGGGACCACATTGCACAACTACACGATGAAATTAGAAGTGCAAGAGTCAAGCTAGACCAGCGCAAGGAAGTGATTGAGTATGTATGGCAAGACGCCACCCGATTAAGTGAGGATTTCACTAAGTTGGTTGCATTCTCAAATTTGGTAATCACCCAACTTCCAAAGAAGCTAGCGGAGGCCGAGATGGTCATGCCCTACTTTGTCATCCCTATGGAGATCCAGAAGTTTATAAAGTTCTGCAAGGACACCATAGATTTCTATAGGGAGGAAATGAACAAAGCCGAGAAGCGAGCGGCTATTTGATTTGTAATAGCATTAGTTACACTTTGTAAACAAATGTTATTTAATCAAATATATTTTGAAGTATAATCAATTTCCCGGTCTTTAATATTTCGAATTTGCTAATATTAATCGTGCACCTTTAAACTCCATAAAGCAAAATAAAAAAAAAACGCATATTTTGCATACTCATAGCATACATACTTCCACATGCATCTTCATGCATTTTTTCAAAAAAAAAACTCATTCATTTCCCTAAAAACAGTTCAAAGCAATCATAGCCCGAAAACCCCGAAAGCCCTCGGTCCAAGAGCCAGATATTCAACACTCGTACGGAACACGAGCTAACAAACAAAGGATCATGGACAATTTGGAACAAACTCAAGCGGCTTTGAGAGAAGAGGTTGATGGAATGAAAGGAAAGATGGATCAGATGCTAGAGTTAATGCAAGCTCTATCGGTACGAGAAAACCACCCTCGCCCAACAACGGATGCATCCAATGTGCAATGGCCTCCTTATGGTCTACCTGTGAACTATACCCCACCCTTCGAAAATGAGGGTCAAGGACCACCTCCACCACCGTTCACAATCCCCGTAAGGAATGAAGAGCGTCGTCCTCAAGGAACTTCCACTACTCAGCATGAAGTAATCCCCCATGATGTGGAAAATAGCCAGCCAAGGCAATCTGCTCACGACACCACCCACCAAGACAATGATACCACCCAAATGTATCGAGTTTTGGAAGAAAGGTTGAAAGCTGTCGAAGGGTTCAGCTCATACGGTGCCCACAACGCCTTGGATATGTGCCTAGTGCCCGACGTGGTAATTCCTCCGAAGTTCAAAGCACCGGACTTCGAGAAATACAAAGGAATTCAATGCCCTCGGAACCATCTAAGGATGTTCTGTAGGAAGATGGCAGCTTACGCAATGAACGAGAAACTCATGGTGCATGTGTTCCAAGATAGTTTAAGCGGAGCGTCCTTGGATTGGTACATGCAGCTCGAGCGTACCCATGTCCAAACTTGGAAGGATCTAGCCGATGCCTTCCTAAAGCAATACAAATATAATTTGGACATGGCTCCAAATAGGATGCAACTACAAAACCTCCTTCAAAGAAGCAATGAGTCCTTCAAGGAGTACGCTCAGCGGTGGAGAGAACTAGCTTCCCGTGTACAACCACCACTATTGGAGAGAGAACTTGTCGACACCTTTATGGGCACACTTCAAGGCCCATATTACGACAAGATGATTGGAAGCACGTCTGCCGGTTTCTCCGATTTAGTCATGGTCGGTGAAAGAATAGAAGACGGGGTGAAGAGAGGAAAAATCCAAGGCTCTTCAGAAGCTCAAAGTGGAGCTAGAAAGCCCCCCAGCAACTTTCACAAAAAGAAAGAGGGGGAGACAAATGCCGTTCTAATGGGACCATCCTACCCACCACCGAATCAAATGCCTCACTACCACTATCCTTATGTGGCAGCAGCAACAGCTCAAGGGCGTTACTCACCTCAAGTAATTCCCGCAACTCCACCTCGACAACCAGTAGTGTTGCCGCAGCAAAATCAACAGCAACAGCAACAAGGCGGGTACCCATCAAAGAATCAAGCGAGCTCAAGGAACAGTTATTTTAATAGGCAGTTTGATCCTGTACCTATGTCTTATGGTCAAATCCTGCCATACCTAATCCAAAAGGGTATGGTCGAGACAAGACTACTACCACCAATGTCGCCACCATATCCACAGTGGTACGACGCAAATGCCAAATGTGATTTCCACGCAGGATCCGTGGGGCACAATGTCGAAAACTGTAGAGTTTTCAAACACAAGGTGCAGGATCTTATTGACAAGAAGCTGTTATCCTTCAAGGAGGAAAACCCCAATGTGAAGAACAACCCATTGCCGGGGCATGCGGGTCCCTCTGTAAATGCGGTGGAGGAACAAGAGGACTTTGGTCCAGTCAAAAGGATAGCCAATGTTAAGACTCCCCTGTCAACCATAAGGGAGCGTTTAACCGGCTTTGGATTGTTCGAGGAAATGCACGCCAACTGTGAAGCCTGCAAGGTCAACCCGAACGAGTGCGAAGAGTTGAAGAGCTGTCTTCAAGAACTAATGGACCAAGGATGGATCCAAATTGGTTATATAAAGGATGGCACGGACGTTGCTACCTTAGAGTCTAACGGCCCAAAACCTCTCGAAATCCCATACCAAAGGAGAGAGGTACCGATGCCAATACAACCCATAACATTCCACGTACCTGCACCCTTCTCTTTTGAAAGCACGAAGAGGGTACCATGGAATTACCAACCTGTGGCCTATGTGGAAGGAAAACCACTAGCCAAAATCGAGCCCAGCATCACTAACATTACCGGTGTTGGAGGAATGACTAGAAGCGGTAGGGTCTTCGCTCCGAAAGAACTCGGAAAGATGCCAGCTGTACTACCAAGAGAACCGCTCAAAGAAAAGAGCGTGGAGGAAGAAGAGAACCAAGCGGGGCCTTCTCAAAAGACAATCCCGCAAAAAGAGGCCGAAGAGTTCCTAAGGATAATCCAAAAGAGCGAGTACAAAATCATTGACCAGCTAGGTCAAACTCCCTCCAAGATCTCCATGCTATCCTTACTACTCAGCTCGGAAGCACACCGAGAAGCACTACTACGGATCCTCAGTGAGGCACATGTCACCAAGGACATTCCGGTGGACCAATTCGACGGGATAGTCGGAAATATCACCTCAAGTAGGTACTTGGGTTTCAATGGCGATGAGCTACCCGACGAGGGGCACATTCATAACCGCGCCTTACATATCTCCGTGAAATGCATGGACCACATCCTCTCAAGAGTGCTAGTGGACACGGGGTCATCATTGAATGTCATGCCCAAGACTACCCTCCTCAAACTATCATGTGAAGGGACCGTAATGAAGCCCAGCGCCTTGGTCGTAAAAGCTTTCGATGGGTCAAGAAGAGCCGTTATAGGGGAGATCGACTTACCAGTCCAAATCGGACCTAAGGTTTTCACCATAACCTTCCAAGTCATGGATATTAATCCAACATACAGTTGTCTTCTCGGACGACCATGGATCCATGCGGCCGGAGCCATTACCTCTACCCTGCACCAAAAGCTAAAGTTCATCATTGATAACCAAATGATTGTAGTTTCCGGGCAAGAGGACATGATGGTAAGCCATCTCTCATCTTTCCGTTATATAGAAACGGATGAAGAAGCTGTGGACGTCCCATTCCAATCTTTGGAAGTGGCGAATGTCGTGACATTGAGCTCGAAGCCCAAGGAAGAGGCTAGGACAGCCATGTCATCATGGAGGGCGATAAGGGAGGCCCTAGAAGAAAGCCGACCCACCGGATGGGGCAAGTTAGTGGACATACCAGAGAAGAAAAATCGCTTCGGGTTAGGGTATCATCCATCAGCCGAAACCTTCTCAAAGCCTCCAAAGCAAGGGGTCCTCCCCATTTTGGAAACATTCATCAGTGCGGGGTTTATCCATGAAGATCAAGTGGCTCTACTCGAAGACGTAGATGAAGACGTGCCTGATTTGGTGTACCGTTGCGCTTCGGATGAAGCTTTGAACAATTGGAGGGCTATCGCAATTCCCGAGATCATTACCAGAATCAAGTAATAAACCATGTTTGTTTGTTTTTTACTTTTAAAAAAAATCATTTAGCTCTGCCCAAGGCAAATGATTAGTCGTGTGGGGCCCCCATGTTTTAAAAGTTATTTACAATCATGAATAAAAACACTCTTTTATGTTCATTTGAGTCTTTTTCATTTTGCATTTGTTTTAAAAAAAAAAATTTTCTACAAAAAGCCTAAAAAAAAATCATACTCATGCAGATCTACAAATCCACCCTCCAAAAACAACACTGCCTTAAACCCTTATGACTTCAATTGCCCGATTAATCAAACGGAAGATGATGAAGAGGACGATTATGAACCGCCTGAAGAATTGTCTAGACTTGCAAATCAAGGGGATAGGGTAATACAACCTCACCAAGAATCAGTTGAAAAGGTCAACTTGGGGACCGAAGAGGATAAGAAAGAGGTCAAGATAGGAGCCTCCCTGCACGAGAATGTGAAAGGAAAGTTGATCAAACTTCTGCAAGAGTACGTGGACGTATTCGCTTGGTCGTATCAAGACATGCCGGGTTTAGACCCTAACATCGTTGTACACAAGCTGCCACTCAAGCCGGAATGCCCGCCAGTGAAGCAGAATTGAGAAGAACTCGACCCGATATGGCTCTCAAGATCAGAGAGGAGGTCAAAAAGCAATTCGATGCTGGCTTCTTAGCCGTAACCAAGTATCCAACATGGGTTGCAAACATTGTGCCAGTTCCGAAGAAAGATGGCAAGGTGAGAATGTGTGTGGATTATCGGGATTTGAATAGAGCAAGCCCAAAGGATGATTTCCCGCTACCACACATCGACATATTGGTGGACAACACAGCCCAATTCTCAGTCTTTTCCTTTATGGATGGCTTCTCGGGATATAACCAAATCAAGATGGCTCCAGAGGACATGGAGAAAACTACGTTCATCACTCCATGGGGGACATTCTGCTATAAGGTAATGCCTTTCGGATTAACAAATGCCGGGGCAACATACCAAAGAGCAATGGTGACTCTTTTCCACGACATGATCCATAAGGAAATTGAGGTCTACGTCGACGATATGATTGCCAAATCCCAAACGGAGGAGGATCATCTAGTCCATCTACAAAAGCTTTTCGAACGCCTAAGAAAATTCAAGCTGCGCTTAAATCCTAACAAGTGCACATTTGGCGCTAGATCCGGGAAGTTATTGGGTTTCATTGTCAGCCAAAGAGGTATTGAAGTGGATCCCGATAAGGTGAAGGCCATCCAAGAAATGCCAGCGCCTAATACCGAGAAAGATGTCCGGGGTTTCTTAGGAAGATTGAACTACATCGCCAGGTTCATCTCACACATGACAGCTACCTGCGAACCAATCTTCAAGCTGCTAAGGAAAAACCAAGCCATTCATTGGAATGAGGATTGCCAAGAGGCGTTTGACAAAATCAAACAATACCTGCAAGAACCACCGATTTTAATACCTCCTATGCCGGGTAAACCCCTCATCTTATACCTAACCGTACTTGAAGGATCAATGGGTTGTGTGTTAGGACAACAAGATGAAACGGGAAGAAAAGAGCACGCAATCTACTACCTAAGCAAGAAGTTTACTGACTGTGAAACAAGGTATACTTCACTTGAAAAGACTTGCTGTGCTTTAGTATGGGCTGCTCGACGTCTAAGGCAATACATGTTGACCCATACAACTTGGTTGATATCGAAGATGGATCCCATCAAGTACATCTTCGAAAAGCCTGCCCTCACAGGGAAGATAGCCCGTTGGCAAATGCTGCTGTCTGAGTACGACATCCAATATGTTGCTCAAAAAGCCATCAAAGGGAGTGTTTTATCCGAGCACCTTGCTCACCAACCATTGGAGGATTATCAGCCCATACAATTCGACTTCCCGGACGAAGATGTCGTAGCTTTGAATGACGAAGAAGTCACAAGCGATGATGAAGGGCCAGAACCAGGAGCTCAATGGAAGCTCGCTTTCGACGGCGCCTCAAATGCCATGGGGCACGGAATCGGAGCAGTTTTAATCTCCCCAAGAAATGGATATCAACCCTTCACAGCAAGGTTATGCTTTGACTGCACCAATAACATGGCAGAATATGAAGCATGTATCCTAGGCCTCGAAGCAGCAATTGATCTAAGGATCAAAAACCTTGAAGTATACGGTGACTCAGCCTTAGTCATTTATCAAGTCAAAGGAGAATGGGAAACAAAACATCCCAATTTAATTCCCTACCGAGCCCGGGTTGTAGAGTTGATTAAGCATTTTGATGAAATCAACTTCCACCACATACCTCGAGAAGAAAATCAGGTAGCAGATGCTTTGGCTACATTATCATCAATGTACCAAGTAAATTTCTACAACGAAGCACCAATCATAAGGATGGATCGTAGAGACAAACCAGTTGTATGCGCATCAGTCGAAGAGGGACTTGACGACAAACCTTGGTTCTACGACATCAAGCGATACCTCGAAGAGCAAGAGTATCCAGAAAATGTCTCGCACACCGACAAGAGGACCCTCAGAAGATTGGCATCCCAGTTCTTCCTCAGTGGAAATACCCTCTACAAAAGAAATTATGACATGGTCCTGCTCAGATGTGTGGATAAACATGAAGCGGACATGCTCATCAAAGAAATCCACGAGGGATCTTTTGGAACCCATGCTAATGGGCACGCAATGGCAAAGAAAATCTTAAGGGCGGGCTACTATTGGTTAACCATGGAAGCTGACTGTTTCCACTATGCCAAGACTTGTCACAAGTGCCAGATTTACGCCGACAAGGTGCATGTACCACCAACACCACTGAACGTCATGACTTCACCTTGGCCTTTCTCTATGTGGGGCATAGACATGATTGGAATGATCGAGCCCAAAGCGTCAAATGGACATCGCTTCATCCTCGTTGCCATCGACTACTTCACCAAATGGGTAGAAGCAGCTTCGTATGCAAACGTAACCAAACAAGTGGTAGCCCGATTCATCAAGAAGGAAATCATTTGCCGTTATGGTATTCCCCACAAAATCATCACCGATAATGGGGCAAACCTGAACAACAAGACAATGAAGGAGTTGTGCAAAGATTTCAAGATTGAGCACCATAATTCCTCCCCTTACCGACCAAAGATGAACGGTGCGGTAGAAGCAGCCAATAAGAACATAAAGAAGATCATCCAAAAGATGGTGACAACATATAAGGATTGGCATGAGATGCTTCCCTTTGCGCTACATGGCTACAGAACAGCCATTCGCACTTCAACTGGGGCAACCCCTTTCTCCTTAGTATACGGCATGGAGGCTGTTCTCCCCGTAGAGGTGGAAATTCCTTCGTTAAGGGTCTTGATGGAAACCAAGCTAGAAGAAGCTGAATGGGTCCAAACAAGATTCGACCAACTGAATCTCATAGAGGAGAAGCGTCTGACAGCAATATGTCACGGACAACTCTATCAAAGGAGGCTCAAGAGAGCATTCGACAAGAAGGTTCGTCCTCGAGAATTCAAAGAAGGAGACCTAGTGCTCAAGAAGATATTACCTATCCACAAAGATCCCCGAGGGAAGTGGACTCCCAGCTATGATGGGCCGTATGCGGTAAAGAAAGCTTTCTCAGGCGGAGCCCTGATCATTACCACTATGGACGGAGAAGAGTTCCCACTCTCAATAAACTCTGATGCAGTCAAGAGGTATTATGCCTAAAAGAAAGAAAAAAAAAGAAAGAAAAAAAAGAGAGCTCGCTAAATCGAAAACCTGAAAGGGCGGTTTAGGCAATAGAGAGCGTCCTGCTAGATTGAAAACCTGAAAAGGCGGTCTAGGCAAAAATTAAGGACATCAAAAAAGGAAATATACCCCGGTGGATTGAAAACTCGGAAGAGCGGTCCAGGCAAAAGTTAGGGGTTAACAAAAAAGAAAGGCAATGACTGCAGCATCCAAGCTCCGGACAAGATTCAAGAGGAGAAGAATCGGTCTCATCAGCATCTTCCAACAAACAAAAATCTCGAAGTCATAAGGAAATAGCATGTGTTGTGCCAAAACCAACATTTTCTTTTTGCTTTTTCTTGTCTTTCTCTATCTCACTTCTCACTTTGTATTTTTTACCCATTCAAGAGGTCAAATCTGCATTGAATAAATTTCCTTTTGTTATTTTATGTTCTCAGTAGCGCATAAAATTTTGTTTTATTCATGATGAAAATGCTTTAAAACATGGGAAATAAACAAAAGAATTTTCTTCCAAAAAAAGAGAAAAAAAACAAACAAACATTGCTTTATTTTGAATCTTCGTGAATTCTGAAAGAATTGCGGTAATTCCCACCAAAATATTGCACCAAAGGACTTATGCTCCTTAGCAAAGGCAAGTGCGTAGCTCGTGGCACGCGGAGCGCAAAAAAATCCCCAAGGGTTAGGAGGAGCAGAATTCCCCAGTAAGCACCCTAAACATCCAAACACCAACAAGGCTGGATATCGATCATGCTTCCAAAATGATCCTTATATCCCCATAAGCCAAACCTCATTGATATTCCCCAGGGAGTCTCAACCCCAAACAAAAGTCCAGTCATTATTGGCAAACCCACACAAATCTTCGGGCTTAGGCTCGAACTACACCGGTTTTGATCCCATTCGGGTATGTAGGCAAAGGACCTCGTCCTTCCAAACCGACCAACCAAAAACCAACAAAACACAAAGAGAGAGCCCAATTGTCATTGGCACAACCACAACCAAGACCGACTTTGCTCGGCACCCAACTAATCTCCCACACATCATGCATAACATAATTCATACATCATGTCATTCATGCGCATATACAAATCATTCATACACATGCATTTCATATCATGTCATGCATCCTCAACAAGGATTCTCCAGTGAGTATCACATATTCACCAACATCCATCAAACATTCAACCAGGGGCACCTATTTAGGGTAAGACCACAGCTCGTTAGGAATCGACATTCAGAAGCCGTGCCTGAATAAGATCACCTAGCTTAGGTATCGACCTCTAGAAGCAGTACCTAGAGTAGATCACCTCCCCCAGTGTATCGACCTTCAGTGTTAGCGGCTGAATAAGATCACAGCTCGTTAGGAATCGACATTCAGAAGCAGTGCCTGAATAAGATCACCTAGCTTAGGTATCCCCCTCTAGAAGCAGTACCTAGAGTAGATCACCTACATCCCTGTTCCCTCTCTAGAAGCAGTACCTAGAGTAGATCATCTCCATCTATGTTCCACCTCTAGAAGCAGTACCTAGAGTAGATCACCTCCCCCAGTGTATCGACCTTCAGTGTTAGCGGCTGAATAAGATCACAGCTCGTTAGGAATCGACATTCAGAAGCCGTGCCTGAATAAGATCACCTAGCTTAGGTATCGACCTCTAGAAGCAGTACCTAGAGTAGATCACCTCCCCCAGTGTATCGACCTTCAGTGTTAGCGGCTGAATAAGATCACAGCTCGTTAGGAATCGACATTCAGAAGCAGTGCCTGAATAAGATCACCTAGCTTAGGTATCGACCTCTAGAAGCAGTACCTAGAGTAGATCACCTCCCCCAGTGTATCGACCTTCAGTGTTAGCGGCTGAATAAGATCACAGCTCGTTAGGAATCGACATTCAGAAGCAGTGCCTGAATAAGATCACCTAGCTTAGGTATCCCCCTCTAGAAGCAGTACCTAGAGTAGATCACCTACATCCCTGTTCCACCTCTAGAAGCAGTACCTAGAGTAGATCACCTCCCTCAACGTTCCACCTCTAGAAGCAGTGCCTAGAGAAGATCACCATCCTCAGGAATCGACTTCTAGTGACAGTGCCTAGATAAGATTACCTTCATCCCCCAGTGGATCTACCTCCAGTGTTAGCGGCTGGATACGATCAACCTTTTCCAACCATTGCATTTGCATTTCGCGAAGGACAAAATTCGGGTCCTTCTTTTTACTTAATTGATCTTCGCAAAGAGTTCATGAGATGCCCTCGGCACTCACGCACTCTATGCGAAGACACAATTAAGTAGGGGCAGCTGTAGTACCCTAATTTTGTCCTAAGCATTTTAAAACAAAAAATCAAAAAAAATCAAAGAGGGAGGAAAAAGTCAAAAGTCAACAAAGGTCAACAGAAAAGTCAACATTTTAAAAATGATTACTTCGCACTGCGAAGGTCACTTCGCACTGCGAAGTCTGCGATTTTTCTGCAGATTTTTGGTTTCTTTGATTTAATTCCAGAATTTGTTGCATATCATTTCCATAATTATTTTAAGTAGCATTCATGGCTAATTGGGCCAAGCAAAGCCAGAATTGAAGGACTTGCCATTAATGCCAAGGTTGGAAGCTTTTTCTTCCAACCTAGCATGTGACAAGCAAGTGAGCTTGCCCTTGGGCAGCTCTAGTCCCTTCCATGTGACCTGCTAACCACCACAAGGTTGCCAGCCACCTGCTTGAGGACTTTCCTCCTGCTTGCTCCCTCAAAAACCAGTCAAACCAGCTGGATTTCTCACTTGAAAAGCCATGAGTGCCTACTCTGTTTTTGCAGCAGCTTTTCACCTCTCACACCAGCCAATTATAGCCTTTTTCATCCCTCAATCTCTGCACATTACAGTGCACGTTTTCATTGATCAACCATTGAGATTGCAAGGATTGATCCCCAAGCATTAGCCAATTGCAAATCAGCTTTGTTCTTCATCATTACCTTCTAGAATTGGTTGAATTTGTGGCTGAAATCAGGCTGAGTCTTGCCCCTTGGTACAAGGCAAGGTTGCCTCTATCCATTAGCATTTAATGCAAAAGGATCCAGCTTGATCTTAGCCACAAATCAGCTGAATTTTAGGATTTTGTAATGATGAAAAAGATTTGGTTTTGGCCTATAAATAGAAGGCAATGCCCAAGGTTTCAAACACAATTAACACAGCATTTTCAAGAGCAGAAACTCTACTCATTTCAACTCACAAATCCTCCACAAACAACCAGAAAAAACCAATCAATACAAAGCTTTCCAAAGTTCCAAAACCATCATCAATATCAAACCTCTTGCAAAATCCTTCAACCAAATCAAATCAAGTGCAGCTGGAGCTTTGCTAAGGAGTCCTGTAAGTTTCTGAGCACTTATATTGCATTTACAATTGTGTTTGCATAGCTATTTTGGTTCAAAACCATTTGGTTCTAAAAAACCCCTTTTGAATTTCAAAGAAATCCCAAGGTTTTCAAAACATCAAAATTGGTTTTGTCCAGCCTTTTTCACCCCAAAAACTCAAAGTTTTTCACCCATCTATAAGGTCCTGAGTGTGTTCAGAAGTTGTTTCTGAACAAAAGTTCAGAAACAGCTTCTGAACCCAAAATTTCGCATGCTTCGCAGTGCGAAGTCATGGTCGCAGTGCGACCATGACAGAACTCAGAATCTGAGTTTTTGTGTCAAAATGACCAATTTTTGAGGTTCTAGCCCCAGAGCTCAGAACCTAAGAGTTTTTAAACCCATGTCTTTCAAACCATAACAAGGATTTTGCATAATTTTGACAAAATCACAAGTTCGTATGACCATTATGTGGATAACTTGTAAAACAAGTTATGTTCCCAAACTTTCAAACAAGCATGAACAAACAAGTTATGTTCATCATTTCAATCAAAACTTGAACAATAAATATTGTTCATGATTTTCAAAACTCAAGCAATGAACATACACCAAATTTGTTCGCTTTTCAAAACCGTTCGCAAAACGAGCCGAACTTGTGCGTTTTCTAGCAAAATTTGCTAAACCTTCCCATTCTGGGTTTTCAAACCAAATGTTTTGACATACCTTGGGATTTCTAAAGGATTCAACCCAAGAACATGAATGAAAAAGGGATGGTGTGACGTATGTCTCTCCATCGCCCCGATTGTACGAATGCGTGACGTATGTCTCGTCGCTCGGACAATCGTCATTCCCGTTTTTTCAATATGCACAACCCTAACCACACCAAAACTTGGCCCCTTGTGGTCAATCCAAACCTTTTGGTCCCCCGTGGCCATTAGACTCCACCCCTCGACTCGTTTGAGTCCACTCGGTCAATGATTGACTTGTATGAGTCCATTGCACCTCACTTGGTCCCATAGCGACCAATTAACCCTTTACCCTAACGGACGTACCTTTTAACAATTCTAATGCGATTCACGAACAAACGCTTAATAAGTCTCCAAGCGCGAGCATACAAGCTACGTTTTAATCGCAAGAATTCGGTTAAAACATCGTCCATCTAAAATCAACCAACACATGTACGTTTTTCTACCAAAGAACTACGTACGCTTTGAATTCTCCGACTACCGGGAGATACGTAGGAGCAAGATCGACATCTTGTCAAGCGCAATAATAAAAAACTTTTTTTTCTTTCTTTCGTTTGTTTTTATCTCTTTTCCCCCTTTTATTATGTTTTTAACATAAATGAACATGCACGCAAAGTATTTAAAAAACAATTCAAGCTTTAACCAAATAGAAGGTTCCCGTTGAGTACAACGGACGTGAGGGGTGCTAATACCTTCCCCTTGCGTAACCGACTCCCGAACCCGACAATGGTTGCGATGACCTAATCCTTATCCTCATCGTCAAAAGGGTTTTATTATCGTTTCCCTTTACAACAAAAAAAACTTAAGGGTTTATCAACGTTCCCTTTACACAAAAACTTTGGTGGCGGCTTCACAAAGGCCCTCCGAGCGTTCGAGGACGTCCTCGGAGGATTTGCGCGTCTTTTTCCCGAGGAAAAAAACGAGGTGCGCACAGTAGTTTCTTTTGTAGAGGGTATTTCCACTGAGGAAGAACTGGGATGCCAATCTTCTGAGGGTTCTCTTGTCGGTGTGTGAGACATTTTCTGGATACTCCTGCTCTTCGAGGTATCGCTTGATGTCGTAGAACCAGGGTTTGTTGTCAAGTCCCTCTTCGACTAATGCACATACAACCGGTTTGTCTCTACGATCCATCCTTATGATTGGCGCCTCATTGTAGAAATTTACTTGGTACATTGATGATAATGTAGCCAAAGCATCTGCCACCTGATTTTCCTCTCGAGGTATGTGATGGAAGTTGATTTCATCAAAATGCTCAATCAACTCTACAACCCGGGCTCGGTAGGGAATTAAATTGGGATGTTTTATTTCCCATTCTCCTTTGACTTGATAGATGACTAAGGCTGAGTCACCGTATACTTCAAGGTTTTTGATCCTTAGATCAATTGCTGCTTCGAGGCCTAGGATACATGCTTCGTATTCCGCCATGTTATTGTTGCAGTCAAAGCATAACCTCGCTGTGAAGGGTTGATATCCATTTCTTGGGGAGATTTAAACTGCCCCGATCCCGTGCCCCATGGCATTTGAGGCGCCGTCGAAAGCGAGCTTCCATCGAGCTCTTGGTTCTGGCCCTTCATCATCGCTTGTGACCTTTTCGTCATTCAAAGCTACGACATCTTCATCCGGGAAGTCGAATTGTATGGGTTGATAATCTTCCAATGGTTGGTGAGCAAGGTGCTCGGATAAAACACTCCCTTTGATGGCTTTTTGAGCAACGTATTGGATGTCGTATTCAGACAACAGCATTTGCCAACGGGCTATCTTTCCTGTGAGGGCAGGCTTTTCGAAGATGTACTTGATGGGATCCATCTTCGATATCAACCAAGTTGTATGGGTCAACATGTATTGCCTTAGGCGTCGAGCAGCCCATGCTAAAGCGCAGCAAGTCTTTTCAAGTGAAGTATACCTTGTTTCACAGTCGGTAAACTTCTTGCTTAGGTAGTAGATTGCGTGCTCTTTTCTTCCCGTTTCATCTTGTTGTCCTAACACACAACCCATTGATCCTTCAAGTATGGTTAGGTATAAGATGAGGGGTTTACCCGGAACCGGAGGTATTAAAATTGGTGGTTCTTGCAGGTATTGTTTGATCTTGTCAAACGCCTCTTGGCAATTCTCATTCCAATGAACGGCTTGGTTTTTCCTTAGCAGTTTGAAGATTGGTTCACAAGTAGCTGTCATGTGTGAGATGAACCTAGCGATGTAGTTCAATCTTCCTAAGAAACCCCGGACTTCTTTCTCGGTATTTGGTGCTGGCATTTCTTGGATAGCCTTTACCTTGTCAGGATACACTTCGATACCTCTTTGGCTGACGATGAAACCCAATAACTTTCCGGATCTAACGCCAAATGTGCACTTGTTAGGATTTAAGCGCAGCTTGAATTTTCTTAGGCGTTCGAAAAGCTTTTGTAGATGGACTAGATGATCCTCCTCCGTTTGGGATTTGGCAATCATGTCGTCGACGTAGACCTCAATTTCCTTATGGATCATGTCATGGAAAAGAGTTACCATTGCTCTTTGGTATGTTGCCCCGGCATTTGTTAATCCGAAAGGCATTACCTTATAGCAGAAAGTTCCCCATGGGGTGATGAATGTGGTTTTCTCCATGTCTTCTGGAGCCATCTTGATTTGGTTATATCCGGAGAATCCATCCATAAAGGAGAAGACTGAGAATTGGGCTGTGTTGTCCACCAATATGTCGATATGTGGTAGCGGGAAATCATCCTTTGGGCTTGCTCTATTCAAGTCCCGATAATCCACACACATTCTAACTTTGCCATCCTTCTTTGGAACTGGCACAATGTTGGCAACCCATGTCGGATACTTGGTTACAACTAAGAAGCCGGCATCGAATTGCTTTTTGACCTCCTCTCTGATCTTGAGAGCCATATCGGGTCGAGTTCTTCTCAATTTCTGCTTCACTGGCGGGCATTCCGGCTTGAGTGGCAGCTTGTGTACAACGATGTTAGGGTCTAAACCCGACATGTCTTGATACGACCAAGCGAATACGTCCACGTACTCTTGCAGAAGCTTAATCAACTTTCCTTTCACATCCTCATGTAGGGAGGCTCCTATCTTGACCTCTTTCTTATCCTCTTCGGTCCCCAAGTTGACCTTTTCAACTGATTCTTGGTGAGGTTGTATTACCATATCTCCTTGATTTGCAAGTCTGGACAATTCTTCAGGCGGTTCATAATCGTCCTCTTCATCATCTTCCGTTTGATTAATCGGGAAATCGAAGTCATAAGGGATTAAGACAGTGTTGTTTTTGGAGGGTGGATTTGTAGATCTGCATGAGTATGATTTTTTTTAGGCTTTTTGTAAAAAAAAATTTAAAAACAAATGCAAAAAAGAAAAAGACTCAAATGAACATAAAAGAGTGATTTTATTCATGATTGAAAATAACTTTAAAACATGGGGGCCCCACACGACTAATCATTTGCCTTGGGCAGAGCTAAATGATTTTTTTTTTAAAAGTAAAACAAACATGGTTCATTACTTGATCTTGGTAATGATCTCGGGAATTGCGATAGCCCTCCAATTTGTAATTTCAGAGTGCAACCTAAGAGGGGGGGGTGAATTAGGTTGTATGACTTTTAATGGATAATTTTTCTGGTTTATTGTGTTCTTGTAAATTTTTCCGGAATTTTGTATGAATGTATGAACGAATGCTTGGAAAAATAAAGAGTGTAGGGAAGAAGAAGATGGACACAAGGAATTTATAGTGGTTCCCCTACTGGTACTCCACTCCCCCACAACCCTGTGAGGAATTCACTATGTTAGAATCTTTGTTACAAGCAATCTCTCCCCAAGACCCCCTAACAATCTTTCTAACATACACAAGATAGCACCCCACTATCTTTCAACAATTCTCACCAAAACTATGGCAAGAATTCACAACAATGGTTTTTGAAGAATAATAAATTGTATGGCTGTTATCTTTCTCAATATCACTTTAACAGATTATAACTTAGTGCTCAGAAAACTTTTATAATGATATGAAAGTGTGTTCAAAGTTTTCTAACAAGGATAATGAAAGTTTGTAAGTATGTGATATTGAAAATAGCAATTTGAGATATTGAAAGAAAATGATTGTTGTTGTTAAAATGTTATAAGTTGTTGTAAAATGTTTCTAATCTCAAATGCATATATAGAGGCTAAAAAAATGTTTATGAAACAATACTATTTTTTGAAAAATGGTTACCAATGAATAGACATAGTTAAAATGGCACCTATTCATAAAATAAATATAAAATGCATTTAAAAATTAAACTAGCCGTTACCACACTAAATAAAGGAAACAGCCGTTGGACACAAATATAAACTAGCCGTTGCCCACTTTTGATTTATTAGGCAATAGATAATAATGACATGAAATGAATTTTAAAACATAATTGATTATGCCATTTTAATTCTCAATGCATGCTATACGCTATTTTTATGCTAAAAAATTATTGTAAAATTTCCATAATAAATTATGGTTTTTCATGCAAAAATAATTTCATGTAAAATCACTTTATATGAAAATCAATGTGAGTGTGTGATTAATTTTCATGAGAGCTTTATGCATTGCTTCATATGGAGTCTTAGAAAAAATGTTTGTAATTATTTTCTGAGCATTCTAAGATATAAACAATGCTAAGAATGATAGATCAAAAGATAAGGACCATACTTACAATGATTATAATTTAAAACCCTAAGTCCTTAAGCTTGTTCATCATCTTGATCCATGAGCCTCCATAAGCTTTCTTCTTTTTGTGATGTAGTCTTGTAATCATCAAAACCCAGCCAAGTCACAAGGAGATCTTCTTCACAATCTCCCCCTTTTTGATGATGACAAACTATATCATGTTGACATTGATGTGCAAAGAAAGCTCCCCCTGTCTTGTATATCTCCCCCTTTGATTTGCAATTGGATAACCTGTAAAATGTCAAAGTACAAGCACATACCTACACTTTCTCCCCCTTTTGACATCATCAAAAAGAAGAAAGATCGGCAAAACAGATATCCAACCAAAAATATGCATACAAGACAAGTAATAATAATATAAAACTTAAAACAAAGTTATCCGAATCCAAACTTATCAAGTACCAGAAGCAATACAAAATTAGAAAAAAAAAACAACTAGGAATGAAAATCAACTAAAAAGTTTCAAAAAACACTTAAAAATAAATATGTTTAACACATATAACAACATATTATCATAAAAATGCATATAATCCTATATATAAAAAATCATATAATTTGAAGAAATAGACACCTAAAATAAAAATAACATTTTTTTTTGCATGTACATATGTTAAATATCATTCTCATCCAAGATTCCCAATTCTCTTCTTATTTTAAAAAATTGTTCTTTTGCCAAAGGTTTTGTAAAAATATCCGCTAATTGAGAATGAGTATCCACAAAAGTAACTTCAACATCTCCTTTGAGAACATGATCTCTTAGGAAATGATGTCTAATGTCTATGTGTTTGGTCCTGGAATGCATGACTGGATTTTTAGTTAAATTAATTGCACTGGTGTTGTCACATCTTAAGGGAATGCATTCTAAATTTAAACCAAAATCACGTAATTGTTGTTTTAACCAAAGAACTTGTGCACAACAATTTCCTGCAGCAATATATTCTGCTTCTGCAGTACTCAAGGCTACACAAGCTTGCTTTTTACAAGACCAATAAACTAATGCATTTCCCAAAATGTGACATGTACCACTAGTACTTTTTCTATCAGTCTTACATCCAGCATAATCAGAATCAGAATAACCAACCAATTCACATAGACTCCCTTTGGGATACCACAAACCAACATTGGGAGTGCCTTTTAAATATTTCATAATTCTTTTAACAGAAGAGAGATGAGATTCTTTTGGACAAGATTGAAATCTAGCACATAAACAAACACTAAACATAATATCTGGTCTACTTGCAGTAAGATAAAGGAGAGAGCCAATCATACCTCTATATTTTGTAATGTCTATTGGCTTACCAGATTCATCTTGATCTACATAAGTGCTAGAACTCATAGGTGTTGCAATCTCCTTGCAATTATCCATATCAAATCTTTTAAGAAGTTTTTTGCAATATTTTGATTGATTGATGAATATTCCATCCTTTGATTGCTTTATTTGTAGACCAAGGAAGTAATTAAGTTTTCCCATCATAGACATTTCAAATTCTCCTTGCATCATGTTAGAAAATTCTTTACACAACGATTCATTAGTAGCACCAAAAATGATATCATCAACATAGATTTGCACAAGCAAGGTATGATGATTAATTCTTTTTATAAAAAGAGTAGTATCAACTTTTCCTTTTTCAAAACCTTTTTCACAAAGAAAATTGCTTAATCTATCATACCATGCTCTTGGTGCTTGCTTTAGACCATAAAGTGCTTTCTTAAGCTTATATACATGAGAAGGTTTTTTAAAATCTTCAAAACCTGGAGGTTGTTTAACATAAACTTCTTCATGTATATAACCATTTAAAAATGCACTTTTGACATCCATTTGATATAATTGAAAATCTAAGGAACATGCATATGCTAAAAGTAATCTTATGGCTTCTAATCTTGCCACAGGTGCAAATGTTTCATCAAAATCGATCCCTTCTTCTTGATTATAGCCTTGAGCAACTAATCTGGCCTTATTTCTTACAATAATACCATTTTCATCTAATTTATTTTTGAAAACCCATTTTGTACCAATGATATGTTTATCCAAAGGCCTAGGTACTAATTCCCAAACTTGATTTCTTTCAAATTGATTTAGTTCTTCTTGCATGGCTAAAATCCATTGATCATCACTTAAGGCTTCATCAATTTTAGAAGGTTCGATTTGTGAAACAAAAGCCATATTTAAACATGCATCTTGAAGATTAAGTCTAGTAGATACTCCCTTATTTATGTCACCAATGATGTTGTCAATTGGATGGTCTCTATGAATTCTCCATTCTTGTGGTAGATCATTATTTGTTTGCTCTTGTTGTGGCATTTCTTCTTCTTGGTGTGCATTGTTTTGTTTGTTCTGTTCATCTTCAATGTTGACTTCTTTTGGTGAACTATCTTCATCATCTTCATCAGAAAGAATAACTTTTTCCTCCTTGGAGGGGTTAGTTTCATCAAAAGAGACATGAACAGATTCTTCAATAGTAAGGGTTCTTTTATTGAAAATTCTATATGCCTTACTAGTGAGAGAATAACCAAGAAAGATACCCTCATCAGATTTTTCATCAAATTTACCAAGGTTATCTTTCCCATTGTTCAAAACAAAACATTTACAGCCAAAAATATGAAAATAAGCAATATTGGGTTTTCTACCCTTATAAAGTTCATATGGAGTTTTCTTTAAGATAGGTCTTACCAAAACACGGTTACTTACATAGCATGCTGTACTTACCGCATCTGCCCAAAAGTACTTAGGCAAATTTGTTTCACTCAACATGGTTCTTGCAAGTTCTTCAAGAGACCTGTTCTTCCTTTCAACAACACCATTTTGTTGTGGTGTTCTAGGTGCCGAGAAGTTGTGTGAAATTCCATGTTCATCACAAAACTCTTCAAAAAATGTATTTTGAAACTCTCCACCATGATCACTTCTAATAGATACAATCTTCAAGGATTTTTCATTTTGAACCAATTTTGCATACTTCTTGAAAGCTTTAAAAGCATCACTTTTATTTGCAAGAAATAAAGTCCACGTATATCTAGAGTAATCATCAACTATAACCAAGGCATAATAGTTTCCTCCAAAACTTCTAGTTCTTGAAGGACCAAAAAGATCCATATGAATTAATTGAAGAGGCCTAGAAGTTGAGACTATATGCTTTGGTTTGAAAGAAACTTTTGTTTGTTTACCTTTTTGACAAGCATCACATAATTTGTCTTTAATAAACTTAATCTTAGGCAACCCAACAACAAGGTCATGCTTTATTAATTTATTCAAATGATCCATGTGAATGTGTGCAATTCTTTTATGCCATAACCATGCATCATTGTTGTTGTTTACCACAAGACATTTAAGCTTTAAAGACAAATCATCTAATGAAATCATGAAAATGTTATTTATTCTTTTTCCAACAAGTTTGATTTCATGTGATGCTACATCTTCAACAAAACAAGAATCTTTATTGAAATTTACTCTAAAGCCTTTATCACATAATTGACTAATACTTAGTAAATTATGTTTTAGACCTTCAACATATAGCACATTATCAATAGTAGTATAGGGAGGCATACCAACTTTACCGATACCAAGAATCTTTCCTTTATTGTTGTCTCCATAGGTGACATATCCTTTTGATTTTAGGGTCAAACTTGAGAATCTTGATTTGTCTCCCGTCATATGTTTTGAACAACCACTATCAAGGTACCACATGTTGGTTGAAGATTTCAACCCTCCCTACAAAACAGAAAGTTTAAGTCTTGTTAGGTACCCATTGTGATTTGGGTCCTTGTGGGTTAATACCTTTCCTTACCCAAATATATTCACCATAAGGAACACCAAAGTTTCTTATGTAGCATGTATTTGGAGTATGGCCTTTCATGTTGCAATAGAAACATGATAAATTTTGAACATGATATACACTAGAATTACTTCCATTGGAGACATTATTTCTAACCTTAGAATTTGTTTTCTTATAAGACTTGTTAGAATAATTTCTTCCATAAGAATTATTTCTAGTATTCATACTTTTAAGAGGAATTACAACATGCATTTTCTTTGGTTCCAAGTTGTTGGAAGTTGTGCCTGCTTTAACAAAGATTGTTTTACTTGTACTTGGTTTATCAAAATTTGAAAATCCAAGACCGGTTTTATTTTTTAAATCTCTTTGTTTGCTAAGAACATCTTCCAAACTATTGTGACCTTTTTCAAAATTTTTTATTACTTGATTTAATTTAATAATTTTTGTTTCATGTTCTTTACATTTATTACATGAAGAATTTTTGACCTTTTCTAAATCCACTTGTGCATCAAAAACTTTTCTTTCAAGTGAAACAATTAATTTCTTCTGTTTTACACAAGTTTTAGAAAGTTTACTACATTCTTCATATAATTCATCAAATGCATTTTGTAATTCATCATATGAAGGTTTAATATCAAGTTCAGAATCACTAACCTCTTGTTCATCATCAGAGTGATGAGATGCCATTAGTGCAAGATTTGCATACTCTTCATCCTCTGATTCAGAAGATGAACTTATGTCATTTTCTTCCCATGCAATGTAGGCCCTCCTTTGCTTGAATTCTTTCTTTCCTTTGTCACCATTTTTGTTTGTAAAAGATGGACAATTTGCTTTCATGTGACCTTCTTTCCCACATCCAAAACATGTAATGTTTTGGTTTGACGTAGAGCCCTCATTCTTCTTGAAAGATTTTCTTTTATTACCAAACTTGAAGGACTTGTCCTTTTTAAGAAATTTTTTAAAACTTTTTGCAAGAAGATTGATGGTCTCACCTTCATCAGAACTTTCTCCTTCATTTTGTTGTTTTGACTCAACTCTTAGAGCAATGCTTTTGTTCTTCTTCTCTTGCCCTTCATGCTTTTCCAATCTTCCAAGTTCCATTTCATGTTCTTGGAGTTTACCAAACAAAGCGGCAGAAGTCATTTTAGAAAGACTTTTCTTTTCTGATATTGCAGTCACCTTTGGTTGCCAAGCCCTTGTTAATGATCTAAGGACATTGAGATTTAATTCATCATTTGTGAAAGTCTTTCAAAGAGCCATCAAGTGGTTTGTTAAGTGAGAGAATCTCTTTTGTAAATCAAGAATTGATTCACCGGGCTGCATTCTGAACAATTCATATTCTTGTGATAAAGTGTTCAGTTTTGATCTCTTCACTTCTTCTGTGCCTTCATGGGTTACTTCTAGAGTGTCCCAAATTTCTTTTGCAGTTTTGCATTGAGAAATTCGGAAGAACTCATCCATGCCAAGGGCTGAATGAAGCATGTTGATTGCCTTCTTGTCAAACAACAATTTTTTCTTATCATCATCAGTCCAAGATGTTTTTATTTTTACTTGGACAACATCATTCACAACCGTTGTAGGAATGAATGGACCATTCTCAACGGCATTCCATATTTCTTCCCCTTGTGCTTCCAAGTATGCACGCATGCGAATTTTCCAGAAATCATAGTATTCACCAACAAAGCATGGAGGTTTGTTGCTACTACCACCATCTTTGAACACAATGTTTGAATTTGAAGCGGAAGCCATTTTTCTGGATCAAGGAGCAAATTACCTTAACTTGCTCTGATGCCAATTGTAATTTCAGAGTGCAACCTAAGAGGGGGGGGTGAATTAGGTTGTATGACTTTTAATGGATAATTTTTCTGGTTTATTGTGTTCTTGTAAATTTTTCCGGAATTTTATATGAATGTATGAACGAATGCTTGGAAAAATAAAGAGTGTAGGGAAGAAGAAGATGGACACAAGGAATTTATAGTGGTTCCCCTACTGGTACTCCACTCCCCCACAACCCTGTGAGGAATTCACTATGTTAGAATCTTTGTTACAAGCAATCTCTCCCCAAGACCCCCTAACAATCTTTCTAACATACACAAGATAGCACCCCACTATCTTTCAACAATTCTCACCAAAACTATGGCAAGAATTCACAACAATGGTTTTTGAAGAATAATAAATTGTATGGCTGTTATCTTTCTCAATATCACTTTAACAGATTATAACTTAGTGCTCAGAAAACTTTTATAATGATATGAAAGTGTGTTCAAAGTTTTCTAACAAGGATAATGAAAGTTTGTAAGTATGTGATATTGAAAATAGCAATTTGAGATATTGAAAGAAAATGATTGTTGTTGTTAAAATGTTATAAGTTGTTGTAAAATGTTTCTAATCTCAAATGCATATATAGAGGCTAAAAAAATGGTTATGAAACAATACTATTTTTTGAAAAATGGTTACCAATGAATAGACATAGTTAAAATGGCACCTATTCATAAAATAAATATAAAATGCATTTAAAAATTAAACTAGCCGTTACCACACTAAATAAAGGAAACAGTCGTTGGACACAAATATAAACTAGCCGTTGCCCACTTTTGATTTATTAGGCAATAGATAATAATGACATGAAATGAATTTTAAAACATAATTGATTATGCCATTTTAATTCTCAATGCATGCTATACGCTATTTTTATGCTAAAAAATTATTGTAAAATTTCCATAATAAATTATGGTTTTTCATGCAAAAATAATTTCATGTAAAATCACTTTATATGAAAATCAATGTGAGTGTGTGATTAATTTTCATGAGAGCTTTATGCATTGCTTCATATGGAGTCTTAGAAAAAATGTTTGTAATTATTTTCTGAGCATTCTAAGATATAAACAATGCTAAGAATGATAGATCAAAAGATAAGGACCATACTTACAATGATTATAATTTAAAACCCTAAGTCCTTAAGCTTGTTCATCATCTTGATCCATGAGCCTCCATAAGCTTTCTTCTTTTTGTGATGTAGTCTTGTAATCATCAAAACCCAGCCAAGTCACAAGGAGATCTTCTTCACACAATTGTTCAAAACTTCATCCGAAGCGCAACGGTACACCAAATCAGGCATGTCTTCATCTACGTCTTCAAGTAGGGCCACTTGATCTTCATTGATAAATCCCGCACTGATGAATGTTTCCAAAATGGGGAGGATCCCTTGCTTTGGAGGCTTTGAGGAAGTTTCGGCTGATGGATGATACCCCAACCCGAAGCGATTTTTCTTCTCTGGTATGTCCACTAATTTGCCCCATCCGGCAGGTCGGCTTTCTTCTAGGGCCTCTCTTATTGCCCTCCATGATGACATGGCTGTCCTAGCCTCTTTCTTGGGCTTTGAGCTCAAAGTCACGACATTCGCCACTTCCAAAGACTGGAAGGGAATATCTACAGCTTCTTCGTCCGTTTCTATATAACGGAATGATGAGAGATGGCTTACCATCATGTCCTCTTGCCCGGAAACTACAATCATTTGGTTATCAATGATGAACTTAAGTTTCTGGTGCAGAGTAGAGGTAATGGCTCCGGCCGCATGAATCCATGGTCGTCCGAGAAGACAGCTGTAAGTTGGATTAATATCCATGACTTGGAAGGTTATGGTGAAAACCTTAGGCCCGATTTGGACTGGTAAGTCAATCTCCCCTACGACGGCTCTTCTTGACCCATCGAAAGCTTTTACGACCAAGGCGCTGGGCTTCATTACTGTCCCTTCACAAGATAGCTTTAGGAGGGTAGTCTTGGGCATGACATTCAAAGATGACCCCGTGTCCACTAACACTCGAGAGAGGATATGGTCCATGCATTTCACGAAGATATGTAAGGCGCGGTTATGAATATGCCCCTCGTCGGGTAGATCATCGCCGTTGAAACCCAAGTACCTACTTGAGGTAATATTTGCGACTATCCCGTCGAATTGGTCCACAGGGATGTCCTTGGTGACATGTGCCTCACTGAGGATCCGCAGCAACGCTTCTCGGTGTGCTTCCGAGCTTAGTAGTAGGGATAGCATGGAGATCTTGGAGGGAGTTTGACCTAGCTGGTCAATGATTTTATACTCGCTCTTTTGGATTATCCTTAGGAACTCTTCGGTCTCTTTTTGTGGGGTTGTCTCTTGAGAGGGCCCCGTTTGGTTCTCCTTTTCCTCCACGCTCTTTTCTTTGAGCGGCTCTCCTGGTAGTACGGCTGGCGTCTTCCCGAGTTCTTTCGGAGCGAAGACTCTACCACTTCTGGTTATTCCTCCAACACCGGTAATGTTAGTGATGCTGGGCTCAATTTTGGCTAGTGGTTTTCCTTCCACATAGGTCACAGGTTGGTAATTCCATGGTACCCTCTTCGTGCTTTCAAAAGAGAAGGGTGCGGGTACGTGGAATATTATGGGTTGTACAGGCATTGGTAACTCTCTCCTTTGGTAAGGGATTTCGAGAGGTTTTGGGTCATGAGACTCCAAGGTAGCAACGTCTATGCCGTCCTTTATATAGCCCATTTGGATCCAACCTTGGTCCATTAGCTCTTGAAGACAGCTCTTCAACTCTTCGCACTTGTCCGGGTTGATTTTGCAGGCTTCACAGTTGGCGTGCATCTCCTCGAACAAACCAAAATCGGTTAAACGCTCCCTTATGATTGACAGGGGAGTCTTAACATTGGCTACCTTCTTGATTGGACCAAAGTCCTCTTGCTCTTCCACCGCATTTACAGAGGGACCCGCATGCCCCGGCAATGAGTTATTTTTTACATTGGTGTTCTCCTCTTTGAAAGATAACAGCTTCTTGTCAATGAGACTCTGGACCTTGTATTTGAGTGCTTTACATCCTTCAATATTGTGCCCCGGGGATCCCGCATGGTATTCGTATCTTGCGTTGGGATTATACCAAGGTGGATATGGTGGCACCAAAGCTGGTAGTGGTTTTATCTCGACCATGCCCTTTTGAATTAAATACGGCAAGATCTGACCGTATGGCATGGGTACATGATCAAACTGTACATTGCGATAGTTATTCTTCGGGCCCATTTGGTTTCTTGGTGGGTACCCGCCTTGTTGTTGCTGCTGTTGATTTTGTTGAGGCAACACTGCTGGTTGTCGTGGTGGAGTTGTGGGAATTACTTGAGGTGAGTAATGCCCTTGAGCCGTTGCTGCTGCCACATAAGGATAGTGGTAGTGAGGCATTTGATTTGATGGTGGGCAGGATGGTCCCACTAGAACAGCATTCGTTTCCCCCTCTTTCTTTTTGTGAAAGTTGTTGGGGGGTCTCCTAGCTCCACTTTGAGCTTCTAGAGGGCCTTGGATCTTTCCCCTCTTTACTCCGTCCTCTATTCTTTCACCAACCATGACTAGATCGGAAAAGCCGGAAGATGTGCTTCCAATCATTTTGTCGTAATATGGGCCTTGAAGTGTGCCCATAAAGGTGTTGACAAGCTCCCTTTCCAATAATGGTGGTTGTACACAAGAAGCTAATTCTCTCCACCGTTGAGCGTACTCCTTGAAGGACTCATTGCTTCTTTGTAGGAGGTTTTGCAGTTGCATCCTGTCATACCCCATTTTTTGACTTATATTTTGTGTGTGTTTCATCTTTTATTGTTTTTATTCCTTATTATTACTTTGTATTATTTCATTCTTGTCGTAGTATTTTTGTTTGCATTTTGTTAATATCATTACTAGCATTTCCATTAGCCTTAATATCATTAATATTGTCATTTTATTTTTCTTTAATAATATTATTATCATTACCTTTACTACTATTTATTTTAATTGATAAGTTTTATCTTTTTATTGTCATTTTTTTATTATTATTATTAAATATCATCTTTTTCATTATTAGTATTATCTACTATTTTTCTCATTATCATCATCATTTGCATTTTTGCATTTTTTATCATCATTATTATTATTGTTTATTTCCCCCATTTTACCTTTTATTTTTAATATAAAAAATCAAAAAAAGTGGAGTTCGCAGTGCGAACTCACCTTCGCACTGCGACCCCTGCGAAAATTTTTGCAGAATTTTATACATTTGTTTATCCTTTTTGCTTTCAACTACAATTATTATTAGTAGCATTATTACTTGTATTATTGCTATTTTGTGACTAATTTGGTGCAGCAAGGCAGAATTTAATGTGTGACATTAAAGGTAAAAGGAAAGAAGGATTTTCTTCCAACCTCTCATGTGATCAAACAAATTGGCTATCCTTGGTCAGTTTTTGTCCCCCCAAATTGACCCCTCACCCAACCTAAACTTGCCAGCCAGCTGCTTGATCCATTTCCTTCCCTTTTTACCTGCCAAAACCAGTCAATCCCAAGTGGTTTTTGTTGCAAAAAAGCTGTTTGATGTGCCCTGTTTTGACCTGAATTTCTCCTCCCACACATAAGCCCACATGCTAATTTTGATTCCCCCAATCTCCCTGTACATGGCAGTACACGTTTTGATTGTTTGACCTTCCAAGATTGCAAGGTTTGATCCCAAGAATCATCCCTTTTGCAGCTGCCCTGTTTTACAGTTTTTTACCATCATTACCTTCTAGAATCAATGGCATTTGTGGCTGAGATCAGTCAAGACCTTGCCCCTTGGCACAAGGCAAAGCAATTCCTATCCATTAGCATTAAATGCAAAGTGTTCTAGCCTGAGTTTAGCTCATGATCAGCTAGTGTCCTAGGATTTGGTTCATCATTACATGGATTGCATTTTTGCCTATAAAAGGAAGGGCAATGCACTAGGATTTAACACCATTGAATACACATTGAAAACCAGCTAAAAACAGACCAATTCAGAGAGCCAATACACACGAAATCCACACAAAAATCCCTTGCATTGCAACACAAAATCAGTCATCACAAACATTTTGAACCTTGTTCATAACCTCTCACAAAGCAAGCAAGCCACTTCCAATCTTGTTCAAGCATTGCTAGGAGTTCTGTAAGTCTCCTATAACCTTTCTTTTCTATTGTATTTGCTGTTTACATATCTTGCTTTGTCCAATTTTTCTTTGTGAACCAAAACCTCCTTTGAACCTCAAAAAGGACCTCAAAGGGGCCAAGCTTTAAAACTGTGATTTTCCACCCTTTTTTCTTCCTTTTTGTCAAGTTTCTTAACCTCCTTTAGGTTCTGAATCTTGCTTAGAAGCAGTTTCTGAACTTCTGTTCAGAAACAGCTTTTGAGTTGGAAATTCGCATACTTCGCAGAGCAAAGTATTGCTCGCACTGCGAACACACCAGAACCTGACTTCGCAGAGCCAAATTCTGGTTGCTCTGCGAAGTATGTGAAATTCAGAACATGAATCAGGCATTCAAATGTCAAATTTTTGGGATTCTAGCCTTTGATTCAGAACCTAAAGAGGGTTAAAACCATTTTGGTCCAAACCTAATTCATAATCATGCACAACTTTGAAGATTTCACAAGTTCGTGCGACAAATTTCGAGTAACTTGTGAAACAAGTTATGTTCTTAATATTTTCAAAAACCAAGTTTGAGCAACAAGCTAAGTTCGTCTATTTCAAAACAAACTTGAACAACCATGTTGTTCATGATTTTCAATCCAAACGCGAACTTAAGCCGAGTTTGCTCACTCTTTTTTAACCAAGCTCGAATTGAGCCGAACTTGTGAACTTTCCAATGTTTTGCATGTTTTATGATTGTGTTTGCCATTCAAACTTGAACTAAACTTGTTCTCAAGTTTCAATAACTTAAGCAACAAGTAACGTTCATGATTTTTAATAAAGATCGAACAACAAATTTGTTCGTGTTTTTTTTCTTTTAAACTTTCCTTTTAAAAAGCTTTGGTTCCCTTTGAGGTTTCTCCGAGCAACAAAACCAAACTTGAATGAAACGGGAATGGCTTGACGTATGTCTCCCCAAACCTCGATTGCACGAATGCGTGATGTATGTCTCGTCGCTCGGGCAATCGTCATTCCACCCTTGACGCGTCTAGCACACTCGACCTTCCCTTGGCCCCCTTGTGGCCGTTTTTACCCTTTTCTTGGCCCTCGTGGTCAATCCGAACCTTTCGCGCCTTGCGCGTTTATTTTTTAGCCTTTTTACGCCTTGCGCGAATTTTTCGCCTCAGTGCGTTTGTCTTGTCTTTATTTCTTTTAAAACATTCACGCCTTGCGCGAGCTTATCGCCTAGCGTCCATCTTTCACCATTTTAAAACTTTGTACGTCTTCGTACGTTTTTAAAACCTTTGCTCACGTCCGAGCGTAAAACTTTTTCATCAAATCATTTACTTTTATGCATTGTCGTCAGTGGCCAGCTCGGCAACAACCCGAGCAGCTGACTTTTACTTTCTTGTCGTCAATGGCCAGTTCGGCAGCAACCCGAGCAGTTGACATTTATTTTCATTACACTTTTTCTTTTTTTAAAACTTTTTCGCTCGGACGCGATCAAACTTTTTTTAACTAAAACGAACCAACATACAAACGTTTTCTACCAAAGAACTACGTACGCTTTGAATTCTCCGACTACCGGGAGATACGTAGGAGCAAGATCGACATCTTGTCAAGCCCATTAATAAAAAACTTGTTTTTCCCCTTTCGTTTGTTTTTATCTCTTCCTTCATCCCGCATTATGTTTTTTTCATATATATTTTCTTTTATACATATTTAAAAACGTAAGTAAAACATCGAACCATTTTAAGCCTAAGCCGACTAAGAGGTTCCCGTTGAGTACAACGGATGTGAGGGGTGCTAATACCTTCCCCTTGCATAATCGACTTTCGAACCTAAAATCTTTTCTCAAGGTAATTTAGAACTTTTTTCCTTTTTCCCCGAAAAATTAAAAGTTCAGTCGTAATTTAGAATTAGTGATTCAAATCTTCCCCAATAGCTTGACATCCGAAATTCGACGTGACAGAAATGGCGACTTCACTGGGGACCATGCATAAAACACTTTGTTTTTGCATAAACGAGTCAAGCCTATCTCAGTCGGCTTTTAGGCTAATTTGGTTCATTTTACTTACGTATTTATGTTTTCTTGTCATTTTTTGTCTTGTTTATTTTTTATGCTCTACATATATATATATATATATATCATTTGTGCTTCATATTCATATATATCTCAATTGTGGGGGTTACTTGAGCGATGTTACTCCACATTGTTCGGGTTAATGCCGGACGTGTGAGGCTCTCTACCCGAGCTCGAGAAAAAACTAAGTTAGAAGGAGGTTGTGTGCGGAAGCCCGCGTTGACGTATGTCCGTGAGGTAGGATGCCCAACCCCGCTTAGACGAGATTTTCATATGGAATTAATTGAAGTCATGTCGACGTATGTCCATAGACAACCCTAATTCCATATGAGATTAATGACTCTAAGGACCTCTTCTTAGGAATCTTACCTATTAGAGCCTACACGTGAGGATGGGGGGAAATTTTGAACCTACATATCACACCCTTGCATACCACCCACATTCACTCATGCTTGTTACTTTGTGTTTTGCTTTTCTATCAGGGGCAATCAACATTTATTTATTTGTTATTTTATATGCATAATTATAGTTGAAATAAAAATGACCATTGTGTTGAGAGGGAGTTTCTTTTTTCAAAATTCGAGCACTTCGCAGAGCAAAGGTATCTCGCACTGCGAAGTTGATTTTGAGGTTCGCAGAGCAAACTTACTTCGCAGTGCGAAGCCTGCGAATTTTGTCAGCCCAGATTTCAAAATTCACTAACCAGCATTAACTCCCTCCAACCACTTATTTCCACTATCTTTTATCTAACTGTTATTTTATTATTAAACTTGTCTAACTAAAAAAAAAAGGGCAGCTTTTCATTTTCACAAAACAACTCTTCAAAAAAACAAAAAATCATACCCATTTCTCCATTTTTTCTTCTTCTTTCCTAATCCAAGTAAAAATCACTCTTCTCTGCAAGCAGTAAGGTACGATTCCTCTTCTCTATCCTGCTTTACTTCTGATTCGTGTTTTGGGTCTTAGGTTTTGCTGAACTTTTAAACTTCCATTTTTAGGGTTTAAGGATTGTAATTAGTTCCTGTTTCTTCTTGCCATGCTAGAAATAAGTTATAATCTAGTAAATGTATGTCATGGGTAGTTAAAGTAGGCTCATTTCCTTTCCCATCTTTGAGTAATCTTATACGAAATCCACTCTACCCATTTTTATAGAAATTAGATCAAAATAAGTTGCCATGTTAGTTGTAATCATTACCCATGCATTTATCCTTAATCATTCATCTAACATGCTTTGTTTAGAGTTTAGTTTAAGAGTATAAGGTAGTTGTCCAGAGATTTTATGGATTTGTTCTGTCAGGGTCGCAGAGCAAAGATGAACTTCGCACTGCGACCCATCCTTCTGGGCAACCCAGAATTTTCGCATGGCTTCGCACTGCGACTGTGTGTTCGCAGTGCGACTGTAGCAGAACAGAACCTTTGTTTTTCCTTCCATTTCCATTTGTTTCGCCTCATATCACTTTTAATCATGTATGCTATCCACTGACTTTGCCTTTTTCTTGCAGATGGCCCCAAAACCAATGGGAAAACGCTCGAGGGGTGAAGCATCCGGATCCAGACCCCAAGGGGGATTCGATGCCTCTCGCTTCCTAAGTCTTCGGAACCAGGAAAGGTACGAAGAGCTTCTTGGCAGAACCTTCTGGCCGGAAAGGCAATTCATCATAAGCGAGCAGGGCACTTGGCGAGAGTTGGCCCGATTGATAAACCATCGCCGGTGGGGAGTCTTGGTGAACCCTCCCCTTAACCTTAACTATGACATAATCCGGGAGTTTTACGCGAATGCCATCCCCGTGGATCCGGAGGGGGAATTCACATATCGGACTATGGTGCGCGGTCGGGTCATTAGATTCGATCGCGACACCATCAATGCATACCTCCACAACCCCTTTCAATTGGAAAATGATGAGCTGTGTGCTTTCCATAAGCACCAAAATCGTGGTAATTGGAACCACGATCTTTATGCTCAAACCCTTTTCCAATCCGCAAAGGGATATGAGCTTAACGCAGCAGGGCAACCCACTAGAGCCCTCAAAAGCAACCTTACCACTTACGCCCAAGTCATTTTTCACCCATAATCCACAACATAAAACCCAAAAGCCATACCTCCTCCACCACCATGGATGTCACCCCCCTTATCTACTATATCCTCACCGGTAAACAAGTAGATGTGGCCAGGGCCATTTGCCAGGAGATTAAGATAGTGGTCGAGAGTGGCATCAAGCCACCGGCCAAGAAGATGTGCCCGCTTGCTTTCCCGGGTCTTATCATGGGACTCTGCCGGGAAGCCCGAGTAGCCATCCCTCCCCACGTGTCCGAAACCATTAAGAACCCAATCACGGACGAGTATATTTCCAGACACTGCACGGGGAGGAGAGCGGCGAGGGCACAGCAGCCACGGCCTAGGCCTCCACCAGCATCAGGGGATTGTCGCACTTGCACTTTCATATTGGAGCAGAATGCTTCCTCTCATCGGTACATGACCATGATGCATGATTCCATGTATCGCCTTCAGAGGCAGCTAGGGAGGCCGACAGATCCCGATGACCAGATACCGACGCCTGAGATGTTCGCAGCTCACGGTCGTTGGCCCAGGGATAGGCCAGAGCATTCAGAGGCTGGAGGCAGTGGCACAGCGGCAGGAGGCCAGGAGGATGAGGATGAGGATGAGGATGAGGATGAGGAGGACGAGGACGAGGAGACTGAGGATGATGAGGCTCTCACTCCTTGAGTGACTCTCCCCCTTTTTTTTGATGTTTTCTCATGTTTTTCATGTTTATGTTATTTTATTTTCCCGTACACTCTTCCTATGTTAAAATTTTTGTATCCGTATTTGTACCATGCACTCTTTCTCTTATTATCTGCCTTTTGATTATCGTTATTTATGCATGTTCAATGTGCGTTAAATGTCATTGTTTGCTATGAATTGTTGGTGATTTGAAATTGACATTTTCTTTTAACCACGGATTAAGCCAAAGTTAATTAACTTATCCATGGATAATTGGTATTGATAATTTTGATCAATTGCGTAAGGCTAAATGCATGCTTCCCGTTCTTATATGATTAAACTCAAAATGAAGATACATACTTAACGCGAAAGTTATATCATGCAATTTACGTTGTTAGCGTGTTTATTCAATGAACCATTTAGAACCAGCCCGAATGTGAGGAAACCTCAAATTTATTTTTACATATGCAGGAGGCCGGCATTTTGTTAACTCGATCTTTTTATGTTAAATCTAAACGTTGTTTTAAACTGTATAAAAACATTGGCATGATCGAGGCAGTTCTTGAATATGAGTGAAAACATTTGACCACAAATAGCCCACCCTGTGAGCAGTGAGCATCTGTCAACCCTTTGAGCCAAGTGAAGCAGAATTATTGACTGCAAACTGCCAACTCTCATAAAGCTCAATCGCTTAAAGAGATTGCCGGAGTTTGTAAAAAAAGAGGAAAGAGAAAATCTTTTTTTCAATTCATGGTTAAATCGTCACTAAATTCTGATATTTTCTTTCAATTTTTGAACCCTCAACCATTGTGACTATCGTCCCTTGCTAAAGGAGGAAGGAACATTCAATTAAGTGCTTTGCTTTTGATTCAGTTGAGAAGAAAAAAGGGGGGGTTGTGAAAGCCCAGAAATAATAAGTTTCATAAAGGATCTTGACAATCGAGAAGAAAGAAAAAAAAAACAAATCAAGAAATTTCAAAGGAGAAAGAAAAAGAGAAAAATCAGTACATCAAAAGGTTGTCAGGATCAAAGATAAATATTTGTGAACGCATCAAAGTTTGTGATCTAATAAGAAAGGAGGTGTGTAATCTAGAAAGAATGTTCCTTCTTGCTTAGCCTTTTGAATTCATGTTCCCCACATATGACATTTCTTTTGTAACCCAGCCAAATTACAACCCTTAAAGACCTTGTGAACAATGCTCTTGTACTTTTAGGAATGATGATTAGATGGACACATAACTCGATCGGCATGTTAACAAACTTACCGGATGAGTGTTCAATACCCTTTACATGATATTCAATTTGTTCGTCTACTTAAATGAGTGATAGGTTGGTTCATTAATATACATGTTATTAACTTGAAATGTATAATATAACTTTTTGTTTGGTATTTATTTCGAATTTTTCAGTACAATCTCGGAACAATGGGGGGCATTAAAACAGCATGCGCAAATTTCACATGAATCACACCAACATATCAAAGCCCGACCTCGCTCGGCATCCATACCAAAGCCCGACCTCGCTCGGCATCCATTACCAAAGCCCGACCTCGCTCGGCATCCATTACCAAAACCCGACCTCGCTCGGCATCCAAACAAAATAAGGGGCCCAGTTCTCATTGACACCCACGAGCCCAACTATGCTCGGTACTCTCCCCACAGTTCGTAAAAGGCCCAACCATCATTAATATTCATTGGTCCCCTACAAAAGGCCCAATCGCCATCAACCTCCTAACACAATCATCAGTGGAGCCACGCCTTTGGCAGGCTACCACCCCCCCTTTTAATAAATTTCATTTCCCAACATTCTTTACATTTTTTGTCAAAATCCTTTTCATTCATTTTTATTCTTGATGATAGTACAAACAAAACAAAAAAAAAAAAAAAACTTTTTCAAAATTTATTACATGAGTCTTTCATTTTTATCCAATAAACAAACACATTCCTTTTCGAACTTGCGAATACTCGGAGTGAACATCAATGTCTATCCTTAAAGCAGATAATGCTTCGCAGGCCGAGCATGGTCAATCGCAAAAAGGGATCCCCCAACAGAATCCTCGGTGAATTAATCGAAAAATTCCCCAGTGAGTTAAGAGCCCGAAAGGACCATTCAGGCAAGGACCGACCAAAGCATAAGCATTCCCGACGGAATCATCAGTTCTTCTCTCCAGCGGATTAGCACAATCCCCAGTGGACTACCAACTCCCCAGGAAGTTAATATTTGTTCTATTCTCAAAAGCCCAATTGCCATTGGCATCGAAAGCTGGATATCGATCATGCTTCCAAAATGATCTTTATATCCCCAGTGAATTCACAAGCGAAGCCCAATCTTATTGGCATACCCCCAGTGGAGTCTTACATCATCCAAGCCCGACTTTGCTCGGCATTCAAACCATAGTCCCCCAGCGTCCCACGTGATGTCTGTCACCCCAGGTCAGCATAATTCATGCAGCATATCATAATCATTCATTAGCATGCATCTCACATCCAGGGGCAATTCCTTAACAAACAAGTTGGGTATCCCCAGTACAAATTCATCCCTCACATGATGTCCTCAGTGACAGTCATACATTCATGCATTCATACATATGCATACAGCATGTCATACATGGTTACTTCTAACCATCATGAGTCTCACCAAACAATCGCGAGCAATTCGTGAATTCTTTTTTCCCAGTGTCATCCCCAGTCCGTCTGGTTCAGAAATGTCATCCTTTTCCGCCAAGTGGCAGTTCAAACGAACAGCTTGTGCGTCTCTTTGTCAAGTCTTTACGCCAAGTGGCAGTTCTTTAATGAACAGCTTGTGCGTACTCCCCAGTGTTGTGCCAAGTGGCAAGTTCTTCAAAGAACAGCTTGTGCATTCTTTCTCCCCGATTGAAGGGGCATTTTTTGTAAGGAACGGCTCGTCAGTCGCATCCCCAGTATCGTCAGTGGCAAGTTCGGTAACCATCCGAACAGCTGACATCTTTGACATTTTACCTTTTTGTCGTCAATGGCAAGTTCGGCAACATCCGAACAGTTGACATTTATTTTCCTGTCGTCAATGGCAAGTTCGGCAACATCCGAACAGTTGACATTTATTTTCCTGTCGTCAATGGCAAGTTCGGCAACATCCGAACAGTTGACATTCTTTTCATTCTTTTGTCGCCAGTGGCCAGTTCGGCAACAACCCGAACAGCTGGCATTTACCTTTTCATTCTTTGTTGTCAGTGGCAGTTCGGCGACAACCCGAACAGCTGGCACTTATCCCCGGTTTGGTCTTCTTTTTTATCATCTTTTGCATCCATATTTACATCATGCATTCATAGCATTTGCATACATGCATTTATAGCATTTGTAATTCATGAAAATATTTAGTCAAAAAATGGCGTACTCTATATTTAAGTCTCTTCGACCCGTCCATTTCAAATCACATTTTCAATCTACGGGACGAAGAAACTTAAATAGGGGCATCTGTCATACCCCATTTTTTGACTTATATTTTGTGTGTGTTTCATCTTTTATTGTTTTTATTCCTTATTATTACTTTGTATTATTTCATTCTTGTCGTAGTATTTTTGTTTGCATTTTGTTAATATCATTACTAGCATTTCCATTAGCCTTAATATCATTAATATTGTCATTTTATTTTTCTTTAATAATATTATTATCATTACCTTTACTACTATTTATTTTAATTGATAAGTTTTATCTTTTTATTGTCATTTTTTTATTATTATTATTAAATATCATCTTTTTCATTATTAGTATTATCTACTATTTTTCTCATTATCATCATCATTTGCATTTTTGCATTTTTTATCATCATTATTATTATTGTTTATTTCCCCCATTTTACCTTTTATTTTTAATATAAAAAATCAAAAAAAGTGGAGTTCGCAGTGCGAACTCACCTTCGCACTGCGACCCCTGCGAAAATTTTTGCAGAATTTTATACATTTGTTTATCCTTTTTGCTTTCAACTACAATTATTATTAGTAGCATTATTACTTGTATTATTGCTATTTTGTGACTAATTTGGTGCAGCAAGGCAGAATTTAATGTGTGACATTAAAGGTAAAAGGAAAGAAGGATTTTCTTCCAACCTCTCATGTGATCAAACAAATTGGCTATCCTTGGTCAGTTTTTGTCCCCCCAAATTGACCCCTCACCCAACCTAAACTTGCCAGCCAGCTGCTTGATCCATTTCCTTCCCTTTTTACCTGCCAAAACCAGTCAATCCCAAGTGGTTTTTGTTGCAAAAAAGCTGTTTGATGTGCCCTGTTTTGACCTGAATTTCTCCTCCCACACATAAGCCCACATGCTAATTTTGATTCCCCCAATCTCCCTGTACATGGCAGTACACGTTTTGATTGTTTGACCTTCCAAGATTGCAAGGTTTGATCCCAAGAATCATCCCTTTTGCAGCTGCCCTGTTTTACAGTTTTTTACCATCATTACCTTCTAGAATCAATGGCATTTGTGGCTGAGATCAGTCAAGACCTTGCCCCTTGGCACAAGGCAAAGCAATTCCTATCCATTAGCATTAAATGCAAAGTGTTCTAGCCTGAGTTTAGCTCATGATCAGCTAGTGTCCTAGGATTTGGTTCATCATTACATGGATTGCATTTTTGCCTATAAAAGGAAGGGCAATGCACTAGGATTTAACACCATTGAATACACATTGAAAACCAGCTAAAAACAGACCAATTCAGAGAGCCAATACACACGAAATCCACACAAAAATCCCTTGCATTGCAACACAAAATCAGTCATCACAAACATTTTGAACCTTGTTCATAACCTCTCACAAAGCAAGCAAGCCACTTCCAATCTTGTTCAAGCATTGCTAGGAGTTCTGTAAGTCTCCTATAACCTTTCTTTTCTATTGTATTTGCTGTTTACATATCTTGCTTTGTCCAATTTTTCTTTGTGAACCAAAACCTCCTTTGAACCTCAAAAAGGACCTCAAAGGGGCCAAGCTTTAAAACTGTGATTTTCCACCCTTTTTGTCAAGTTTCTTAACCTCCTTTAGGTTCTGAATCTTGCTTAGAAGCAGTTTCTGAACTTCTGTTCAGAAACAGCTTTTGAGTTGGAAATTCGCATACTTCGCAGAGCAAAGTATTGCTCGCACTGCGAACACACCAGAACCTGACTTCGCAGAGCCAAATTCTGGTTGCTCTGCGAAGTATGTGAAATTCAGAACATGAATCAGGCATTCAAATGTCAAATTTTTGGGATTCTAGCCTTTGATTCAGAACCTAAAGAGGGTTAAAACCATTTTGGTCCAAACCTAATTCATAATCATGCACAACTTTGAAGATTTCACAAGTTCGTGCGACAAATTTCGAGTAACTTGTGAAACAAGTTATGTTCTTAATATTTTCAAAAACCAAGTTTGAGCAACAAGCTAAGTTCGTCTATTTCAAAACAAACTTGAACAACCATGTTGTTCATGATTTTCAATCCAAACGCGAACTTAAGCCGAGTTTGCTCACTCTTTTTTAACCAAGCTCGAATTGAGCCGAACTTGTGAACTTTCCAATGTTTTGCATGTTTTATGATTGTGTTTGCCATTCAAACTTGAACTAAACTTGTTCTTAAGTTTCAATAACTTAAGCAACAAGTAACGTTCATGATTTTTAATAAAGATCGAACAACAAATTTGTTCGTGTTTTTTTTCTTTTAAACTTTCCTTTTAAAAAGCTTTGGTTCCCTTTGAGGTTTCTCCGAGCAACAAAACCAAACTTGAATGAAACGGGAATGGCTTGACGTATGTCTCCCCAAACCTCGATTGCACGAATGCGTGACGTATGTCTCGTCGCTCGGGCAATCGTCATTCCACCCTTGACGCGTCTAGCACGCTCGACTTTCTTGGCCCTCGTGGTCAATCCGAACCTTTCGCGCCTTGCGCGTTTATTTTTTAGCCTTTTTACGCCTTGCGCGAATTTTTCGCCTCAGTGCGTTTGTCTTGTCTTTATTTCTTTTAAAACATTCACGCCTTGCGCGAGCTTATCGCCTAGCGTCCATCTTTCACCATTTTAAAACTTTGTACGTCTTCGTACGTTTTTAAAACCTTTGCTCACGTCCGAGCGTAAAACTTTTTCATCAAATCATTTACTTTTATGCATTGTCGTCAGTGGCCAGCTCGGCAACAACCCGAGCAGCTGACTTTTACTTTCTTGTCGTCAATGGCCAGTTCGGCAGCAACCCGAGCAGTTGACATTTATTTTCATTACACTTTTTCTTTTTTTAAAACTCTTTCGCTCGGACGCGATCAAACTTTTTTTTAACTAAAACGAACCAACATACAAACGTTTTCTACCAAAGAACTACGTACGCTTTGAATTCTCCGACTACCGGGAGATACGTAGGAGCAAGATCGACATCTTGTCAAGCCCATTAATAAAAAACTTGTTTTTCCCCTTTCGTTTGTTTTTATCTCTTCCTTCATCCCGCATTATGTTTTTTTCATATATATTTTCTTTTATACATATTTAAACACGTAAGTAAAACATCGAACCATTTTAAGCCTAAGCCGACTAAGAGGTTCCCGTTGAGTACAACGGATGTGAGGGGTGCTAATACCTCCCCCTTGCATAATCGACTTTCGAACCTAAAATCTTTTCTCAAGGTAATTTAGAACTTTTTTCCTTTTTCCCCGAAAAATTAAAAGTTCAGTCGTAATTTAGAATTAGTGATTCAAAGCTTCCCCAATAGCTTGACATCCGAAATTCGACGCGACACATCCTATTCGGAGCCATGTCCAAATTATATTTGTATTGCTTTAGGAAAGCATCGGCTAGATCCTTCCAAGTTTGGACATGGGTACGCTCAAGTTGCATGTACCAATCCAATGATGCCCCGCTTAAACTATCTTGAAACACATGCACCATGAGCTTCTCCTTCATTGCGTAGGCTGCCATCTTCCTACAGAACATCCGTAGATGGTTCCGAGGGCATTGTATTCCCTTGTACTTTTCAAAATCCGGTGCTTTGAACTTCAGAGGGATTACCACGTCGGGCACTAGGCACATGTCCAAAGCGTTGTGGGCGCTGTACGAACTGAATCCTTCGACAGCTTTCAACCTTTCTTCCAAAACTCGATACATTTGGGTGGTATCATTGTCGTGGTGGGTGGTGTCGGGAGCAGACTGTCTTGGCTGATTATTTTCCACATCATGGGAAATCACCTCATGCTGAGTAGTGGAAGTTCCTTGAGGACGACGCTCTTCGTTCCTTACGGGGATTGTGAGCGGTGGTGGAGGTGGTCCATGGCCCTCATTTTCAAATGGTGGGGTATAACCCACAGGTAAACCGTAAAGAGGCCATTGCACATTGGCCGCATCCGTTACTGGGCGAGGATTACTTTCTCTGGCCGATAGAGCTTGCATTAACTCTAGCATCTGATCCATCTTCCCCTTCATTCCATCAACCTCTTCTCTCAAAGCCGCTTGAGTTTGTTCCAAATTGTCCATGATCCTTTGTTTGTTAGTTCGTGTTCCGTACGAGTGTTGGAGATCTGGTTCTTGGACCGAGGGCTTTCGGGGTTTTCGGGCTATGATTGCTTTGAACTGTTTTTAGGGAAATGAATGAGTTTTTTTTTTGAAAAAAATGCATGAAGATGCATGTGGATGTATGTATGCGATGAGTATGCAAAATATGCGTTTTTTTTTTATTTTGCTTTATGAAGGAATTCAAAGGTGCACAATTAATATTAGCAATTTGAAATATTAAAGACCGGGAAATTGATTATGCTTCAAAATATTATTTGATTAGATAATATTTGTTTACAAAGTGTAACTAATGCTATTACAAATCAAATGGCCGCTCGCTTCTCGGCTTTGCTCATCTCTTCCCTATAGAAATCTATGGTGTCCTTGCAGAACTTCATAAACTTCTGGATCTCCATAGGGTGGCGTCTTGCCATACACGCTCAATCACTTCCTTGCGCTGGTCTAGCTTGACTCTTGCACTTCTAATTTCATCATGTAGTTGTGCAATATGGTCCCCGTGAGCTCTTGCAATCTTGTCGAAGTATTCTTCGAATTTCTTGATGTCCGCTTCGAGACAATTGCACTTTAGCCTCCCTTGATGAGAAAGGCTCTCATGTCTTTGCCGTTGGACGCGTTCGGCTTGAAGCTGCTCTTTGTAGTCTTTAACTACTTCTTGGAGCTGTTGATTTTTCTCTTGAAATTTCAACCTCCATTTCCGTTGAGCTTCGATGGCTAATTCGCCGAATTTCTTGAGCTCTTGGTTGGAATGTAAGATTCTTTCCAACTCTTCGTCCTTGGCCACAAGGTTGGCATCCGCACTAACCAAGCCGCCTCCTATCCAATCTCTCTTCCCTTCGGAGATTCTTAGCCGCTTTTGGCACACTAGGAGAGAATTTGTCACTTCATCTCGATCTCTCTTCGTCCTAGTGACTTCTCCTAAAGCTTGGAGGTGCTTCAATTCTAAGTCTCCATTTTTGTTTTGGAGTTCTTGAATTTTAGCTTTGAGTTCCTCCACTTCTTTGTTGGGAATGGTTGCAATAGGTTTAGGTGTAGGAGGTTTTGGAGGGCACACGACCACAAAGGGTAACTTGATTGCTTTGACCCTCTCCTTCACCCATTGAGTATAAAGGGGTTTGGCGACACAGTTTCTCTTGCCGACCCTTCCTTTGCGCACTTGGCTCCATGCTCCCCGGATTCTCTCTAGCAATGTCGGGTCTTGATCGCCTTCCCTTAAGAAGAAAGCTTCCAACAAAAGGTCATTGGGTTTATCTTCCATTGAAAAACCTAGTTGTCGGAGAGAGAGGACCGGATTGTAGTTAATACATCCCTTAGTACCAATGAGGGGTACATTAGGGAAGTCCCCGCAACTGAGGATGATTTCCGGGTCCTCTAAATTTGGAGAAAACCAATGGATGTCCTTCTCGGCGAGGGTTGTCATACGTTGCGACCATTTGAGCTTGGCCCGGTTTTCCACAAAGTCTCGGTTTCTTGGCATGTGGGACATCATCCAAATTTGCACCACAGGAGTACAACAAGAAATTTTGCGTCCCCTTGCTTGTTCATGCCTAGAGTAGAGGGTATGATAAAAATCCGCCAAGATTGTGGGAACCGGATTTTTAGTCATAAATACCTCTAAAGCCGGAAAGTCTATGAAATCGTCCATGTTGGGGAATAAGACAATCCCGTAGACTAAGAGGGCTAAGATGGCGTTGAATGCTCTTCCCTCTTTGTTGGCTAACATCTCCCGAGCTTTGGCTTCCAAGAACTTTCTTGCGAATCCCTTAAGGTTTCCTCTAACTTCCAAGTTAGATGCTACTTCTTGGACATCAAGGTATAAGGATTCGGCGATGGCTTCAAATGTGGGGTCTTTTCCCGGACCGAGATAGAGTTCATGACCCTTCATGCTACAACCCAAAATCTTCTCAAATTCTTCCAAAGTCGGCGCTAGTTGGAAATCTTGAAATGTGAAGCACCGTAGAGGTGGGTCGAAGAATTGCGCCAAAGTGGTTAAGGCCGTTGAATCTATTCTCACGGGTAGGAGATCAAGGATTAGCAGATAGCTTGCCTCGAAAATACTCTTGTTGACCGAAGAGAGCCTTTTACTTAGAGCTAATAAACTCTCCACCCTAGGAGCTTTAATCTTGAAGGCGAGCGTATTTTTGTTCCCGGAATCCATATTTCTTTTCGCTAATATTTGGTTGTTCTTTTTAAATTCCTATAAAGCAAAATGATGCGAAAATTACTTTCATGAATGCAAATCATATGCAAGGGTATGGTTTATGAAGGTTCGGAACTTCCCCCCATCCTCACATGTAGGCTCTAAAAGGTGAAATTTCCTAAGAAGAGGTCCCTAGAGTCATAGATCTCACATGGAATTAGGGTTGTCTATGGACATACGTCGACATGACTTCAATTAATTCCACATGAAAATCTCCTCTAAGCGGGGTTGGGCATCCTACCTCACGGACATACGTCAACGCGGGCTTCCGCTCACAACCACCATTCTAACTTAGTTTTTTCTCGAGCTCGAGTAGAGAGCCTCACACGTCCGGCATTAACCCGAACAATGTGGAGTACCATCGCTCAAGTAACCCCCGCATTTGATATATATGATATGAATATAAAGCAAAGTAAAGCAATTATAAATATAAAGCATAGAAATGACACATATGAATAAAATAAAAGCATGGCGCGCAAATAAAAATAAAAACAATTGGCTTAAAAGCCAAATAGAATAGGCTTGACTCGCTAGTGGGAAAAGGTTCCCCAGTGAAGTCGCCAGCTGTGCGCACCTCGTTTAAAAAACGCGCAATCCTCCGAGGACGTCCGCGAACGCTCGGAGGGCCTTGTGAAGTCGCCACCAAAGTTTTTGTGTAAAGGGAACGTTGATAAACCCTTAAGTTTTTTGTTTAAAGGGAAACGATAATAAAACCCTTGACGATGAGGAAAAGGACTGGTCATCGCAACCATTGTCGGGTTCGGGAGTCGATTACGCAAGGGGAAGGTATTAGCACCCCTCACGTCCGTTGTACTCAACGGGAACCTTCTATTTGGCTAAAGCTTAAATTGTTTTTAAATGTTTTGCGCGCATGCTTATCTATGTCAAAAGGGAAAAAGAAAAAATATGATGCAAGGGAAAAAGAAAGTTTTTTTTATTATTGCGCTTGACAAGATGTCGATCTTGCTCCTACGTATCTCCCGGTAGTCGGAGAATTCAAAGCGTACGTAGTTCTTTGGTAGAAAAAACGTACATATGTTGGTTATTTTTAGTGGAAGATGTTTTGACCGAATTCTTGCGATTAAACGTAGCTTGTATGCTCGCGTATGGGAGACTTAAGCGTATAGCTTGTATGCTCGCGCATGGGAGGCTTAAGCGTTTGTTTACGAATCGCGCTTAGAATAGGTAAAACATGTCCGTTGGGTAAGAGGGTTCGATTTGGTCGCGTTGGGACCAAAAGAGGTGCAATGGACTCAATTGAGTCGAACATTGACCGAGGTGACTCAAGCGAGTCGGGGTATTGTTCGATTGATCCAATGGGATCAAGAACGGGTACAATGGACTCGAACGAGTCGAACATCAACCGAGGTGACTCCAAACGAGTCGAGGGATCGAATCTAGTGGCCACGGGGGACCAAAAGGTTCGGATTGACCACAAGGGGCCAAGATTTGGTTTGGTAGGATTGGATACGTTGAAAATGGAATGACGATTGTCCGAACGACGAGACATACGTCACGCATTCGTACAATCGGGGCAATGGAGAGACATACGTCACACCATCCCTTTTTCATTCAAGTTTTTGGTTGAATTTCTTAGAAATCCCAAAGTTTATCAAAACATTTGGTTTGAAACCCAAAATGAAGAGGTTTTGACAATTTTGTTGGAAAGCGCACAAGTTCGGCTCATTTTGCGAACGGTTTTGAAAAGCGAACAAATTCGGCGTATGTTCACGTTTGGTTTTGAAAATCATGAACAATGTTTATTGTTCAAGTTTGGATTGAAAGTGATGAACATAGCTGGTTTGTTCAAGTTGTTTTGAAAGTTTGGGACATAACTTGTTTTGCAAGTTATCCACAAAAGTGTTACCCGAACTTGCGAATTTTCCAATATTATGCAAAATCCTTGAACTGGTTTGAATAAAATGAGTTTTAAAACTCCTAGGTTCTGAGCTCTTGGGCTAGAACCTCAAAAATTGGCCATTTGGGAGCCTAAACTCAGATTCTGAGTTCTGTCATGGTCGCTCTGCGACCATGACTTCGCACTGCGAACAATGCGAATTTTTGAGTTCAGAAGCTGTTTCTGAACTTTTGTTCAGAAACAACTTCTGAACACACTCAGGACCTTTTAGGAGAGTGAAAAGATTTGAGTTTTTGCAATGAAAAGGGCTGGACAAACCAGTTTTGATGTTTTGTAAACCTTGGGATTTCTTTTGAAATTCAAAAGGGGTTTTTAGAACAAAAAGGTTTTGGACCAAAATTGCTATGCAAGCACAATTGTAAATGCAAGACAAAGGCTTAGAAACTTACAGAAATCCTTAGCAAAGCTCCAGCTGCAATGAACTTGGATTGGTTGAAGGTTCTTGCAAAGGCTTTGGATATTGGTGATGGTTTTTGAACTTTGCAAAGCTTTGTGTTTGATTGGTTTTTTGCTGGTTGTTTGTAAGTATTTGTAAGCTGGAATGAGTAGTGTTTCTTTGTGAATAATTGCTCTTAGAATGCTGTATTGACTCTTTCATTTGCCCTTGCCTTGCATCTCTATTTATAGGCCAAAATGCAATCTCATGTAATGATGGAAAATCCATAGGACCTAGCTGATTTGTGGTCTAAATTCAGGCTATTTGGCTTTGCATTTAATGCTAATGGATAGAGGCAACCTTGCCTTGTGCCAAGGGTTAAAGGCTTGACTGATTTCAGCCACAAATTCAATGGTCTTTGGATAGAAATGATGAGAAACATGGTTGGATTGCAATTGGCCAAGCTTGGGGATTGATCCTTGCAATCTCAATGGTTGATCAATAAAAACGTGCACTGTGATGTGCAGAGATTGGGGGATGCAAAAGGCTATATGTGGCTGGTGTGAGAGGTGAAAAGCTGCTGCAAAAACAGGGCAAGCAATCATGGCTTTTTCAAGTGAAAAACCCAGCTGGGTTTGACTGGTTTTGGGGAGCAAGCAGGAAGAAAGTCTTCAAGCAGGTGGCTGGCAACCTTGGGGTGGTTAACAGGTCACTTGGGAGGGACAAGAGCTGCCCAAGGGCAAGCCCACTTGCTTGTCACATGCTAGGTTGGAAGAAAAAGCTTCTTTCCTAGGCATTAATGGCAAGTCTCTCAATTCTGGTTTTGCTTGGCCCAATTAGCCATGAATGCTGATTAAAATAAATATGCAAATGATGTGTAACAAAATTTGGAATTAAATCAAAGAAACCAAAAATCTGCAGAAAAATCGCAGACTTCGCAGTGCGAAGTCATCATTTTTGAAATGTTGACTTTTTGTTGACTTTGGTTGACTTTGACTTTTTCCCTCTCTTTGATTTTTTTTGATTTTTTGTTTTAAAAGGCTTAGGACAAAATTGGGGTACTACAGATAGCTTAGAAAAGGTAACATAAAAAGAAGAGACTTTTCCTACTATGGCCTCACTGGGGACTTCACTTTACCTACTACCATTGTGGGGGTAGCTTAATGAAGGTAAAAATGTAAATGTATAGATAAGGTCTACTATCGTTGTGGTGATAGCTTAATGAAGACCTATAAAAAAATTTTACCTACTACCGTTGTGATGGTAGCTTAATAAAGGTAAAAATGTAGGGGGGAAAAGACATGGTCTCTTCAATGGGGATAAATGTCAGCTGTTCAGGTTATTGCCGAACTAGCCACAGGAAACAAAGATAAATGTTGACTGTTCGGGTTACAGCCGAACTAGCCGCAAGAAACAAAGATAAATGTCAGATGTTCGGGATATTGCCGAACTAGCCACTGATGACAAGGAACAAAGGTAAATGTCAGCTGTTCGGGATATTGCCGAACTAGCCACTGACGGCAAAATGAAACAAAGACATGCACGAACTGTTCATTAAAGAACTGCCACTTGGCATAACAACAGGACAAAAGATGCACAAGCTGTTCGTTAAAGAACTGCCACTTGGCTGGGGAGAAAAGATGCACAAGCTGTTCGTTAAAGAACTGCCACTTGGCATAAAGACATGGTGAAAGATGCACAAGCTGTTCGTTAAAGAACTGCCACTTGGCATAAGGACAAGATAAAAGATGCACAAGCTGTTCGTTAAAGAACTGCCACTTGGCATGAAAAGACAAGATAAAAGATGCACAAGCTGTTCGTTTAAAGAACTGCCACTTGGCAACAACGCTGGGGAGTACACACAAGCTGTTCATTAAAGAACTGCCACTTGGCATAAGACATGATAAAAGATGCACAAGCTGTTCGTTTGAACTGCCACTTGGTATAAAGAGGGTGACATCTCTGGATCAAACACACTGGGGATGACACTTGGGGGAAAAGAAGGTTACAAATTGTTTATGATAGATTGGTGTGAGAAGACAGTTAAAGCAAGACTTATGGTGGTTAATGCAGCCATGTATGAATGATATTGTTTTTATGTTGTATGCATGAATGTGTATATGCATGAATGTATGAATGTACGTATGACAATACGACTTGTATGACTGTACGAAGGATTGACTTGATTAATTGTATAACTGATAAACTTGATGAAACAAGATTAGACAGGTGGGATGGAAAGTGGACCGACGTCGCATTACAAACACTCGGTAATCTTCATTGGGGATGAGGCCACTGGGGGCACATCAAAACATTGACGGGGTAAAGCCGCAACAACTGATGAGGGATAAACACCTCCTGGGGGGATCGTGTTAATCCACTGGGGAGAATAAAAATGGTGCTTCCGTGGGGATGCTTATTCTTTTGCTTTTTTTTTAGTCCCTAATTTTTGCCTGAACCGTCCTTTCGGGTTTTCAATTCACTGGGGATATTTTCATTTTGACCATGTTCAAAACTGCGGAGTTTATCCGTTCTCAGGATAGCTGTTGACGCACCCTTCACTTTATTCACGAGTTCAAGAGAGAACGTGTTTGTTGTTTATGCTTCCCAAAAATATAAAAGATTTATGATTTTTTTTGAAAAAAAAGTTTTGTTTCAAGTACTACCATCAAAAATAGAAGAAATTTATAAACAGAATAAATTGGAATTCCAAATAAAAGGCATAAGACTTTACTGGGAAAATTCTTTTAATAGGGTGGTGACCCGCCAATGGCGTGGCTCCACAGATCTTACAAAGTTTGAAAAAATGGTAAATATAAAGGGAAGGTATATTGAACACAATAACTGCTATTCTCCCTAACAACTTTGAATTCCATTGTTCGGATGCCTTAGATTCGGATTCTCTTGACAGTTAATATGCCCCAAGTAAATCACGGTCAACCCGATGCAATTACTTTGTCTTTTGATCCTTAATTTTTGCATAGGTCGCCCTTTCGGGTTTTCGACCTATCAGGATGATTATTTCTGTTTTATGATTATCAGTCCACCGAGACGCTCATTTTTGCCTAAGCCGCCCTTTCGGGTTTTCGACTTACCGAGCTGTTCTTTTGTTTTTTAGACAAAGTATTTCTTGACTGCATCGTCGTTCACAGGACGGGGAAGCTCATCATCATCCATAGTTGTAAGAATCATCGCACCACCGGAGAAAACTCTCTTGACGACGTACGGGCCTTCATAGTTAGGCGTCCATTTGCCGCTAGAATCGGGTTGAAAAGATAAGATCCTTTTGAGCACGAGGTCTCCTTCTTTGAATTCTCGTGGGCGAACCTTCTTGTCAAAAGCTTGTTTCATTCTTTTTTGATACAGTTGTCCATGACACAAGGCAGTCATGCGTTTCTCTTCAATTAAATTCAACTGATCGTATCTGTTTTGACACCATTCAGCCTCGGACAACTTAGCTTCCATCAGAATTCTCAATGACGGGATCTCAACCTCTACGGGGAGCACTGCTTCCATGCCATATACTAAAGAGAAAGGGGTTGCCCCTGTCGACGTACGCACTGAAGTACGATACCCGTGCAAGGAATATGGTAACATTTCATGCCAGTCCTTGTAGGTGACCACCATCTTTTGCACTATTTTCTTGATGTTCTTGTTTGTAGCTTCAACTGCGCCATTCATCTAAGGTCTATAAGGAGAAGAGTTATGATGCTCAATCTTGAACTCTTCGCATAGTTCCTTCATCATTTTGTTATTCAGATTGGTTCCATTGTCTGTGATGATCTTACTGGGAATACCGTATCGACAGATGATATGATTCTTAATAAATCGGACCACCGCTTGCTTAGTGACATTGGCATATGATGCAGCTTCGACCCACTTGGTGAAGTAATCAATTGCCACTAGGATGAAACGATGCCCATTTGAAGCTTTGGGTTCGATCCTACCAATCATATCGATGCCCCACATAGAGAAAGGCCAAGGGGAAGAAAGGACATTCAGAGCAGTTGGTGGCATATGGATTTTGTCAGCATAGATCTGGCATTTATGGCATTTCCTGGCATGCGTGTAGCAATCGCTTTCCAAAGTCATCCAGTAATATCCGGCCCTCAAGATCTTCCTAGCCATGGTATGTCCACTGGAATGAGTTCCGAAGGAACCTTCGTGTATCTCATGCATTATCAGATCTGCTTCTTGCTCATCCACACATCTGAGTAGCACCATATCAAAATTCCTCTTGTATAAAACCTCTCCATTCAGAAAGAAGTTGCCAGCCAATCTTCACAAAGTTTTCTTATCCTTGTTGGATGCCCCATGTGAGTACTCTTGCCTTTGGAGGAAACATTTGATGTCATGAAACCAAGGCTTGTTATCTATGACCGCTTCAACTGCAAACACATGTGCGGGCCTTTCCAGGCATTGAACCTTGATTGTTGGAATCTCATTCCGACGGCTGACCTCGTACATAGAAGATAGAGTTGCCAAAGCATCTGCCATCTGATTCTCGTCCCGAGGAATGTGATGCAACTTGAATTTGTTGAAAAAGGTTAGTAAACGTCTTGCATAGTCTTTGTAGGGAATTAAGCCAGAGTGGCGAGTTTCCCAACCTCCATTGATTTGATTAATCACAAGCACTGAGTCTCCATAAATGTCAAGGTTCTTGATCCTTAGATCAATGGCTTCTTCAATTCCCAGAATACATGCTTCATATTCTGCCATGTTGTTTGTACAGTCGAATAATAGTCTTGCAGCAAAAGGGAGATGTTTGCCCTCAGGAGTAACGATGACTGCCCCTATTCCATTACCATAGACATTAACAGCCCCATCAAAGATTAACTTCCATCTAGACTCGGGGTCCGGACCTTCGTCAAGTAGTGGCTCTTCACAATCTTTCATCTTCAGATACATGATCTCCTCATCAGGAAAGTCAAACTTAATTGGTTGATAATCTTCAATCGGTTGATGAGCCAAATGATCGGCAAGAATATTGGCTTTAATGGCCTTTTGAGTGTGGTACTCAATGTCATATTCTGATAACAACATCTGCCAACGAGCGATCCTTCCTGTTAAAGCAGGCTTTTCAAAGATGTACTTGATTGGATCCATTTTGGATATCAACCAAGTAGTATGATTGAGCATGTAATGACGAAGACGTTTAGCAGCCCAGGCTAATGCACAACAAGTCTTCTCAAGTAAAGAGTATCGGGATTCACAGTCCGTAAACTTCTTGCTCAGGTAGTAGACGGCATGCTCCTTTCTACCGGTCTCGTCTTGTTGTCCAAGTACACAACCCATAGAGTCTTCCAACACAGTTAAGTACATAATCAAAGGTCTTCCTTCGACTGGAGGAAGAAGAATTGGAGGTTCTAACAAGTAATCTTTGATGCTATCAAAAGCTTTCTGGCAGTCCTCTGTCCATACTACTTCTTGATTCTTGCGAAGTAACTTGAAAATAGGCCCACATGTGGCTGTCATATGAGATATGAATCTAGAGATGTAGTTCAAACGTCCTAGAAATCCTCTTACCTGCTTCTCAGTTTGCGGAGCAGGCATTTCTCTGATGGCTTTGACTTTGTCAGGATCTACTTTGATACCTTTTTGACTGACGATGAAACCTAGGAGTTTTCCAGACCTCACGCCAAATGTACATTTGTTAGGATTCAAGCGAAGCCGATACTTCCTTAATCGTTGGAACATCTTTAGTAAGTACTCGACATGCTCCTCCTCGGTACCTGATTTGACAATCATGTCATCGACATAAACCTCAATTTCATTGTGCATCATGTCGTGGAAGAGAGTGGTCATGCCTCTTTAGTAGGTAGCACCCGCATTTGTCAAACCAAAAGGCATCACTTGGTAGCAAAAAGTACCCCAAGGTGTAATGAAAGATGTCTTTTCTCTATCTTCGACATCCATCTTGATCTGATTGTAACCAGAGAAGCCATCCATGAAGGAGAAAACTTTAGATTTGGCGGTACTGTCGACCAATATATCAATGTGAGGTAAAGGGAAGTCGTCTTTTGGGCTAGCTTTGTTTAAATCTTTGTAATCAACGCACATCCTAACTTTACCATCCTTTTTGGGAACAGGCACTATGTTGGCCAACCATTGAGGATACTCTGATGTAATGAGAAAACCAGCATTAATCTGCTTTTGCACTTCCTCTTTGATCTTGAGAGCCATGTCAGGGCGAGTCCTTCTCAACTTCTGCTTGACTTAAGGACATTCAGGTTTCAGAGGTAAACGGTGTTCCACAATCTCAGGATCCAATCCTGGCATATCCTGATACGACCATGCAAAGATGTCTACATATTCCTTGAGAAGCTTGATTATTCTTTCTTTGACAGACGCATCCATCAATGCCCCAATCTTGATCTCTTTCTTGTCCTTGTTGGAACCTAAGTTGATAACCTCCAATGCCTCTTCGTGAGGCTGAATGGTCTTCCTCTCTTGTTCTAATAGGCGTTTGATCTCGTCCGGAATTTCTTCATCCTCTTCCTTTTCAGCTTCGTAAACAGGAAACTCAAAGTTGGGAGAGAGTCTAGGGTTATGGTGTTCAACGGGTTTATTGACGTTTAGTCTGCATATGATGGATGATTGATTTTAGTGAAATGAGTGAAAAGAATGTAGACCTTTTGAAATAAATTTATTCAAAAGAAAAGAAAATATATTTGTTATTATTTTTTTGGTTTTTTTGTGTTACCATTTTTCCGAGAAAAACGTTGAAAACAACGTAAAAATAACATAAACGTCGTGATAAAAACGACGATAAAAACAACGCAAAAATAACATAAAGGTCGTGATAAAAACGACGATTTTCATTGATGATAGTAGTACAAAGCCCTACATGAGTCCCTCTTCGCTTTGGGCAAGACAAAAGGATTTTTTTTTTAAGAAAGATAAACAAAATAAACACATTACTTTGAGGAATGAGTAACAGAAGGGACGTCGACAACGACCCAATTGTGGCAAACTCCTCCGGGTGTCACAAGCACAGGTGTCATTTCTTCAGGCTCATCTTCAGTGATGGTATTAGCTTCTGTCGGTGAATGAATGAACCCGGCACTGTGGAAAGTGTCCTTGATTGGTTCAATGCTAGTGTTTGGCTCGGTAATTCTTGCAGACGGAGTAAAACCCAACCCTTCTTTATGCTTGTGTTCTGGCAGACTTATCAACTTTCCCCAGTCCGGAAGCAAATCATCTTGCACCACTTTTGTGCACTTTTGAAGGAAGACATGGATGCCCCACTCTTCGTTGTATTCTCATCATCTATGGAAAGACCTTGGAACGGCGTCCCATCGACATTATCAGCACCGATGAAAGAGAAAGCCGACAAATGGCTTACTAACAAAGCTTCTTCTCCTCCCACGGTTATCAGCTTCCCGTTCTTCACAAACTTTAACTTTTGGTGCAGCGTAGACGTCACTGCCCCGGCCTCATGGATCCATGGTCGGCCCAACAAACAACTGTATGTTGCTTGTATGTCCATTACTTGGAAGGTGATTTGAAATGTGTGAGGCCCAATTGTGATGGGCAGATCCACCTCTCCAATTACTGACTTCCTTGAACCATCGAATGCTTTCACCACCACTCCACTTTGTCTCATGGGTGTGCCCTGATAAGAGAGTTGATCAAGGGTAGTTTTTGCCATTACATTCAGGGATGATCCGGTGTCCACCAATACATTGGACAGAGCATCTGTTTGGCAATTTACCGATATGTGTAGTGCCAAATTGTGGTGCCATCCTCCTTCGGGGAGTTCTTCATCACTGAAGCTCAGGTTGTTACACACAGTGATGTTCCCAACTATGTTTCCGAACTGACCGAGGGTTACGTCATGATCTACGAAAGCCTGGTCCAAAACTCTCATTAATGCTTCTCTATGGGCATCGGAATTTAGTAATAAAAACAGCATTGAGATCTTTGAAGGGGTTTGCATTAGCTGGTCCACCACCTTGTACTCGCTTTTCTTAATCATCTTCAGAACCTCATCAAAATCAGAATTGGCATTAGTCCCGCTGGGTTGGCCCGCGTCTTTGCTTGTACTGGGGTCTTGTATTTGTTTTGGTTCAAGCACCGGAGTACTGGTCTTTTGTTGAACTGACGTAGGAAGAATACGCCCGCTCCTTAACACTTTGCTATTGTCCGTAATATTGCTGACAGGGGCTAAAGGAGGAATAGGTACCTCTTGACCATCGCTCAACATGGTTGCATTATATTTGTAAGGAACTGCTTTTTGTGAAGTGTATGGTATGGGCCCTGGTAAACATATCACTAGTGGAGTGGCAACAGACTTCTAGCTGCTGAAAGCTGACTCCAAATGCTCCGGGATATTGAATTTCGGGGTTATAACGCATACACTTTTGTCTTTCCTTGTAACAACAAGCTCCTTTCTGTTCATTAATCCTTGTATGTCCTTTTGAACTTGCAGACATCCACGAGGATTTTCCGAACATTCTTCGCAGTTAGCATGGTCGTGGTTGAATAAGGCTACTCTACACATCTCAATGTGCATTGGAACCAAAGATGTCCTGATATCTCGAGCATTGGAGATAGGACTGGTTTCCTGATGCTTTTGAACCATATTGACGGAAGATCCATAGTTTGGCAGAGGGTTAGATTGGACATTGGGACCGAAGTCTTTAAAGGTTAGAAACTTTGCACGGATCAATTTCTGAACCTCATTTTTTAGAGCGTAGCAATGCTCGATGTCATGACCCGGTGCTCCTTGGTGGAATGCACAAGTGAGGTCAGGACGATACCATACAGGTAGTACATTTGGTACGGGAGGAGGTGCTCTTGTTTGAACAAGATTCCTTGCAATCAGAGCAGGGAGCAGGTCCGCGTACTTCATTGGGATAGGGTCAAAGGCTGCTTTTTGGCGATTATGTTGAGTGAAGGGTTGTTGGGGAGTTTGAGGTCGAAGTTGTTGTTGACCTTGTGGGTGAGGTTGTTGACGATGTTGTTGTTGATTTTGTGTATAAGGTTGTTGATATGATGGTGGATAATGGAATGGAGGTCTTTGTGGAATTTGAATTTGATAGCTCGGATTTTGAGGTGTAGGGATGGGGGGTGAAATGGTGGCAACATGTGGGTAGGCTGAATACTCTTGGCGAGGTCTCCCATGGACAATCATGCCAATGTCTTGTTCCCTCTTTTTCGGGTAACTGCTCCCAAACCTTTTTGTGGATGGGGCACTTTCCTTTACCAAGCGTCCTTCCCGGACCGCATCCTCTAGGCGCATGCCCATATTCACCATTTCGGTGAAATCGCTAGGTGCGCTTGCAATCATCCACTCAAAATAAAATGAACCAAGAGTGTTTAGGAAAATCTTGGTCATTTCCTTCTCCTCGAGAGGTGGGTTAATCTGAGCAGCAATCTCTCTCCACCTTTGGGCACATTCCTTGAAAGTCTCTTTATCCTTTTGAGCCATGGCCCAAAGCTGGTCTCGGTCTGGGGCCATGTCCAGATTGTACTTGTATTGGCGAACAAAGGCCTCTCCCAAGTCATTGAAAGTTTGGATCTTGGTACTATCCAAACTCATGTACTATTTTAAAGCGGCACCAGTTAGATTGTCTTGGAAGTAGTGGATGAGTAGTTGATGATTGTCTGTTTGAGTAGACATTTTCCTAGCATACATTACTAGGTGGCTTTGAGGACAGGTGTTTCCCTTATATTTCTCAAATTCAGGGACTTTGAACTTGGGCGGGATCTTGACGTTTGGCACTAGGCAAAGGTCATGGGCGTTCTTCCCAAACAAATCTTTCCCGCGGAGGGCCTTGATTTCCCTTTGCATTTCGTCAAACTTTTCTTGGAAATCATCCATCCGATCCTGAGCCCCTATACTTTCGGCGTGAAAGATAGGTTCATGGTCATACGGGGTGGTATGAATTACTGGAGCTGAAAAGGCCGCAGTAGCCTGGGGAAAAGTAACCTCGGGTTGAGGAACAGGAATTGTTTGATGTGTAGTAGGAAGAGGGACAAACTCTTCACCAAAGCTGATGGGCATGCCCCAAGGACAACCGGGGGGCATGGTGTGTTGTGGAGCATCGACGTGCGCTGTTGGAGCTGAAGCAGTAGAAGCTGATGCTTGAGCTAGAGAGCTGGAGTGAGGAGCCGTTGGCGGAACTTGTGAGGCCGCTAACAGTTTTACCAACTCGATTAATTTCTCCATTTCGGTCCGCATGGACGTTAATTCTCCCCGGAGTTCTTGGTTCTCTTGTTCCAAATGTTCCATTTTCTTCCTTATATTTGCCCGAGTGTTGTACGTGTAGGTTGATTTGGGACGACGAGCCACTTTCCTTGACTGGGATGACGCGTAGTGTTGCGAACGAAATACGAACACCGATGAATTGGATTGTAAGAAATCCTGGTGATAAGAAGGGGAATGAGTTTTGGGTATGAAAACAAATGTATGCATGTTATGGATGATGTTAATACATGTATGCGATGTATATGAAAAAAACATGCGTTTTTTTATTTTGCTTTGCGAGGAAATTAAAGGCGCGCAGTTAATGTTAGCAATTAGAAATATTAAAGGCCGGGAAATTAATATTGCTTCAAAAATTATTATTTGATTGAATAACATCTAGATTACAAGGCGTAATTAATGTTAATACAAATCAAACAGCCGCTCTCTTTTCAGCTTTGTCTATTTCTTCCCTGTAGAAGTCCACTGTGTCCTTGCAGAACTTCATGAATTTCTGGATCTTCTTAGGGATGACAAAGTAAGGCATGACCATCTCGGCCTTTGCTAGCTTTTTCGGAAGTTGGGCAATGACCATATTTGAGAATGCGACCAACTTTGTGAAGTCTTCACTTAGTCGGGTGGCGTCTTGCCACACACACTCAATCACTTCTTTGCGTTGTGCTAGCTTGGTGTTTGCACTCCTAATCTCATCATGTAGTTGTGCAATATGGTCCCCGTGCTCTCTTGCAATATGGTCGAAATATTCTTCATATTTCTTGATATTGGCTTCGAGATGATTGCACTTAAGCTTCCCTTGCAGAGAAAGGTTCTCATATTCTTGCCTTTGGACGCGTTCGGTTTGCAGCCGCTCTTTGTATTCTTTGACGACCTCTTGGAGTTGTTGGTTTTTCTCTTGATATTTCAATCTCCATTTCTTTTGAGCTTCCACGGCTAACTCCCCGAACTTTTTCAGTTCTTGGTTGGAATGCAAGACTTTCTCCAACTCTTCGTCCTTGGCTATGAGATTGGCGTCGGCACTGACCAAACCACCCCCGATCCATTCTCTTTTCCCCTCAGAGATTTTTAGCCTTTTTCTGCACACTAGGAGAGATTTTGTTGTTTCCTCTCTATCTCTCTTTGATCTAGTAATCTCTCCCAAAGCTTGAAGGTGCTTTAATACTAACTCCCCATTTTTGTTTTGGAGTTCTCGAATTTTGGCTTTCAGCTCTTCCGCTTCTTTAGTGGGAATGGTTACGATTGGCTTAGGTGCGAGAGGTTTAGGAGGGCATGCAACCGCAAAGGGTAGCTTGATTATTTTGACCCTTTCTTTCACCCATCGAGTGTAGGGAGGCTTGGCTACACAATTCTGTTTGCCAACCTTTCCTTTGCGTATTTAATTCCAAGCTCTTTGGATCTTTTCTAATAGCGCTGGGTCTTGATCTCCCTCTCTTAGGAAGAAAGCTTCCAACAAGAGATCATCGGGTTTATCCTCCATTGGATACCCTAATTGGCGGAGAGAGAGGACCGGGTTGTAGTTAATGCATCCCTTAGTACCTATGAGAGGCACATTAGGGAATCCACCGCATCTAAGAATGACTTCCGGATCCTCTAAATCTCGAGAATGCCAATGGATATCCCCCTTGGTGAGAGCTGTCATCCATTGTGACCACTTGAGCTTGGCTCGGTTTTCCACAAAATCCCAATCTCTTGGCATGTGGGACATTAAACATATTTGTATTAAAGGAGTACAACAGGAAATTGTGCCTCCTCTCCCTTTTTCATGCCTAGCATAGAGAGAATGATAGAAATCCGCTAGAAGTGTAGGTACAGGACTCCCAGTCATGAATACTGTTGAGTCTTTAAGTGTTGGCTGCATTGTTTGGCGAAACCAAAGTATGGAATAGAAGCATTTCCTTATGTTGAACATTTCTTCAGTTACAATTTTTCTCATTTGAAGCCATTCAGAAGCTAAAATCTACATCAGAAGCTGAAATTCTCATCAGAAGCACTGTAGCACTTCAGAAGCAGTTTTCAGGTTCTGAAGCCAGCGTTGACTTCTGTTGACCACATCAGAAGCTGGGTTTGCTGGATTGTTTTTGCACGTATCTTGGGAGATTTAGCAAGGAATTATGGTTGTATAATTGCTTCTAGAATGCTGGGTTAATTGGAGAAGATATCTTTGAATATTTGGTTCAAAATTATGAAAATTTGTATTTTCTGTTTTAAATCTTTCAAAGATTGAATGCAGTTTTATTTGTTACTTTATTGGAACAATCTTATTCCAGTAACAAATCAATTCAGAAGATTTGGAGCATAATTAAGAGGCTTGCTGAAGATTATAAAAGGAGGAGCTTTGCTTTTGAAGACTTACGATTTTAGAGAGTTTTAATTCAGAAAAAGAGTCTGTGTTAGTTTTAAGCTTGTTAGCTTTGTTTTGTGCACCACTCATATGTTTTGAGTTGGTTTAGAGTTTTATAGAGTTGTAATTCATTCTAAGCCTTTAGGTACGAATGAAGTCTTTGTGTTTTTGAAGTTTTCTGAAAAACAGAGTGTTTTTGATTAAGGGTTTCAGTAACTGGGTTTAGTTACTTGAATAGGAAGATAGTGGATTCTATTACTCAGAGTTGGGTAGAAGTCTTACTAGGTGGAGGTTAATTGCTTGGGATAAGAACTGGGAGTCAGTGTCTGAGTCTTAAGGATTAAATCCAATAGTGGATTTCCTTCCTGGATTGGTATCCCCCAGAGTAGGAGGTGTTTACTCCGAACTGGGTTAACAAACCTCTGTGCCTTTTTACTTTCCTGCACTTTATTTTGCTGCTTGTGTTGTGTTTGTGTGTGTGCTCTGTTTTAAGCAAATTATTGTTCCCTGCGTATTGTTCAGAACTTACTGGTTCAGAACCTGTTAGTCTCTTAGTGCCTGGCCAGAATTTCAATTGGCATCAGAGCAGGCACCCTGCCTGTAATTTGGGTGAGATCCAGAGGATTAATTTCTGGCAAGCATGGATAGAGAAGGAGGCTATGTCAATAGACCACCCCTACTAGATGGCACAAACTATGAATATTGGAAGTCAAGGATGTGTGCTTTTCTAAAGTCTATTGACAGCAGGACTTGGAAAGTTGTGATTAAAGGCTGGGATCATCCTGTGTATACAGACAAAGATGGAAACAAGACTGAGGTTCTGAAGCCTGAAGAAGAATGGACCAAAGCTGAAGATGATCTGTCACTGGGAAATTCAAAAGCTTTGAATGCTATCTTTAATGGTGTTGATCAGAACATGTTCAGACTTATCAAACAATGCACTGTTGCAAAGGAGGCCTGGGAAATCTTAAAGACAACTCATGAAGGAACTTCTAAGGTGAAGATGTCCAGATTACAGTTGCTGACCACCAAGTTTGAGAACCTGAAGATGAAGGAGGATGAATCCATTCAGGATTTTTACATGAATGTGCTGGATATGGCCAATTCCTTTGACTCTCTTGGTGAAAAGATGTCTGATGAGAAGTTAGTCAGAAAAATCCTCAGGTCCCTGCCCAGAAGGTTTGATATGAAGGTCACTGCAATTGAGGAGGCTCATGATATTTCTGCTATGAAGGTTGAGGAGCTGATTGGGTCACTACTCAATTTTGAAACTGCCTTTTGTAAACAGACTGAGAAGAAAGGGAAAGGTATAGCTTTTACTGTGAATACTGAAGCTGATGATCAACAAGATTCTGAGGAGGATGACTTATCAGAAGCTCTAGTGTTGCTGGGAAAACAATTCAACAAGATTCTGAAGAATGTTAACAGAAAAGCCAAAGCCAAAGGTCAGAATTTCAGATTCAATAACAAAAAGCAACAAACTGATGAGAAGAAGACTAAGTCTGAGGAGAAAAGTAACCAAGCTAAAGGTGTGCAGTGCTATGATTGTGAGGGTTATGGACACATCAAATCTGAATGTCCTACTTTCCTTAAGAAACAGAAGAAGAGCCTAGCTGTTGCATGGTCTGATGATGGTTCTGAAGATGATGATGTTAGTGAATCTGATATGTGTGATACTAGTCTGGTTGTGAGGTCAGGAGCTATCTTGAAGAAGGAAGCTGTTTTAGAGTCTGAGACCTTTTCAGAGTCTGACTCAGAGTCTGAAGCCTCATATGTGTCTGAAGCTGCTAAAACCTCATATGATGAACTAGCTGATAACTACAAGAAGTTGTATACCAGAAGTGCTGAGGTTTGCAAACAAGTTTTGGATCAGAAGGAGACTATTCTTCAACTGGAGGCTGAAAAAGGTGAACTGTTAGTGCAGAATTCAGATTTAAAAGAAGAAGTGAATCAACTGAACTCCCAACTTGATCAAATGAAGAAGCAAGTGAAGATGTTGAACTCTGCTACTGATAAGTTGGAGGATATTTTGGGGAATCAGCAACAAGGAAAAACTGGGTTAGGTTTTGTTGATCAGACTCAGATTCCTAAACAGATGAGTTTTGTTCCTGCTACTAAAACTCATGATTCTATGGCTGGAACATCAAAGAAGAGACCTCAGAAGCAAGCCCAGATGCAAGGTCAGAAGCATATCCTGATGAGACCTCAAAAGCAAGCTCAGAAGAGACCTCAGATGCAAGGTCAGAAGCATGTTCAGATGCTACCTCAGAAGCAACCCCAGAAATTTTTCAGAAACAGAAGGAGGAGAAATCATCCATGGATCTGTCATCATTGTGGAAAGAAAGGGCATATCAAACCATTTTGCTTTAAACTTTATGGCTATCCTGAACATTTTCAGTATAGAAGAGTGCAACAAGCTGCCCCCAGACATAGTGTTCAGAAGGTGTGGAAGCCCAAAGTTCAGAATGTTGGCCTGATTGCTCATACATCATTGAGAGCCACCTCAAAAGAAGACCGGTACTTTGATAGTGGATGTTCAAGGCACATGACTGGTGTGAAGAAGCTGCTGAGCAATATCAGATCATACTCCAGAAGTTATGTGACATTTGGAGATGGTGTAAAAGGTCAGATTCTGGGTATTGGTGATTTGATCAGAGAAGGTTTGCCCAGACTTAATGATGTGCTACTGGTGGAAGGATTAACCTCTAATCTGATCAGTATTAGCCAGCTGTGTGATCAGGATTTGAAAGTTAATTTCAACAAGCAGGAGTGTATTGTTACTGATCAGGATGGAAAAACTCAGATGAGGGGCTGCAGATCTAAAGACAATTGTTATTTGTGGGTTTCTGAAGAAGAAAGAAGTCTGACTTCTTGTCTTATGAGCTCAGAAGAGGAAGTCAAACTCTGGCACCAGAAGCTGGGACATCTGCATCTGAAAGGCATGAAAAAAATCCTAAGTACTGAAGCTATCAGAGATGTACCTAATCTGAAGATCAATGAGGACAATGTTTGTGGTGATTGTCAAATTGGAAAACAAATAAGAAAGTCTCATCCCAGATTAGTTCACCAGGTAACTACTAAAGTACTAGAACTTGTTCATATGGATTTGATGGGGCCTATGCAAGTAGAGAGTATTGGAGGCAAGAGGTATTCTTTTGTAATGGTAGATGACTACTCAAGATACACATGGATCAACTTTGTTAGAGAGAAGTCTGATACTTTTGAAGTGTTTAAAGACTTATGTACTCAATTACAAAGAGAGAAGGACTGTGGTATTGTCAGAATCAGAAGTGATCATGGCAAGGAATTTGAAAACAAGAGTTTTTCAAAATTTTGTGCTTCTGAAGGAATAAAACATGAATTCTTTGCACCTATCACACCTCAGCAAAATGGTGTAGTGAAGAGGAAAAATAGGACATTAGCAGAATGTGCAAGAGTTATGCTGCATGCTAAGAAGTTGCCATATATGTTTTGGGCTGAAGCCATGAACACTGCATGTTATATCCATAATAGAGTCACTCTGAAGAAGGGAACAACTTGTACCTTATATGAACTATGGAAAGGAAGGAAGCCTACAGTCAAATACTTCCATGTTTTGGGAGCAGATGCTATATTTTGGCTGATAGAGAAAATAGAAGAAAACTGGATCCTAAGTCTGATGAGGGCATATTCCTGGGTTATTCAGTGAACAGCAGAGCTTACAGGGTGTTTAATTCCAGAACCAAGGTTGTGATGGAGTCCATAAATGTGGTTATTGATGATTTGTCTGCTGAGAATGAAAAGAATGAGCCTGAAGTTGTTCCAGAGTCTGAAGCCTCAGAAGAACAAACTTCAGAAGCAGAAAAGCATTCAGAGTCTGAAGAAGCAGAAGATCAACCAGAACTAGTTCCAAATGGTAAAGGGCCATCAATTAGAGTTCAGAAGGATCATCCTAAAGACTTAATCATTGGAAGCTTAGATCAAGGTGTCAGAACCAGGAGATCAGATGCTGCTGCTACTGATTCATGTTTTGTGTCAAAGGTTGAGCCTAAAAATGTGAAAGAAGCCCTAACTGATGAATTTTGGATTGAAGCAATGCAAGATGAGTTGAATCAATTCAAAAGGAGTGAAGTGTGGGATCTAGTTCCAAGACCTGAAGGGCTGAATGTGATTGGGACTAAGTGGATATTCAAGAATAAAACAGATGAAAATGGTACTGTAGTCAGAAACAAGGCAAGGTTAGTTGCTCAGGGTTATACTCAAGTTGAGGGACTTGATTTTGATGAGACCTTTGTACCTGTGGCCAGACTAGAGTCCATAAGACTACTGTTGGGTGTATCCTGCATTCTCAAGTTCAAATTATTCCAGATGGATGTGAAGAGTGCATTTCTGAATGGATATTTGCAAGAAGAGGTATATGTTGAACAGCCTAAGGGTTTTGTGGATCCTAAGTTTCCAGAACACGTGTACAAGTTGAAGAAGGCCTTGTATGGATTGAAACAAGCACCAAGAGCATGGTATGACAGGCTGACTCAGTTTCTTGTGGCTCAAGGTTACAGAAAAGGAGGTTCTGATAAGACTTTGTTTGTGAAAGATGAAAATGGGAGTCTGATGATAGCTCAGATTTATGTGGATGATATAGTGTTTGGAGGGATGTCTCAGAAGATGGTCAAATTGTTTGTTCAGCAGATGCAGTCAGAATTTGAAATGAGCTTAGTTGGTGAACTTACTTACTTTCTTGGACTACAAGTCAAGCAAATGGAAGATACAATCTTCATTTCTCAGAGTAAATATGTCAAGAACATAGTGAAGAAGTTTGGAATGGAATCAGCTGCTCTTAAGAGGACACCAGCTGCTACTCATCTGAAGCTAACCAAAGATGAACATGGAGTATCAGTTGATCAAAGTCAATACAGAAGCATGATTGGGAGCTTATTGTATTTAACTGCAAGCAGACCTGATATCACTTATGCTGTTGGAGTATGTGCAAGATATCAAGTTGATCCTAAGATGAGTCATCTGACACAAGTTAAAAGGATCCTGAAGTATGTGAATAGCACAAGTGACTATGGAATCATGTATTCACACAGTTCAAGTTCTGAATTGATGGGATTTTGTGATGCTGACTGGGCTGGAAGTGCTGATGACAGAAAGAGCACTTCAGGAGGTTGTTTCTTCTTAGGAAATAACTTGATTTCATGGTTCAGCAAGAAACAAAACTGTGTTTCATTGTCAACTGCTGAAGCTGAGTACATTGCTGCTGGGAGTAGTTGCTCACAACTGGTGTGGATGAAACAAATGCTGGAGGAGTACAACATTGAACAAGGAACTATGACATTGTTTTGTGACAATTTGAGTGCCATCAACATCTCTAAGAATCCAATTCAGCACAGCAGAACCAAACATATAGACATCAGACATCATTTTATCAGAAACCTTGTGGAGGATAAAGTCATTCAGCTGGAACATGTAGCTACTGAAGAACAAGTTGCTGACATATTCACAAAGGCCTTGGATGCTAAACAGTTTGAGAATCTGAGAAGCAAGTTAGGAGTGTGCTTACATGAAGACTTATAGCAATTACTGCAAACTGGATGTGAGGAAGATAGAGTACCTGCCAGTTGTGCCTGTGCTAAATATGATCCTGAACTTAAGTTTGAGTCTAATATGTCTTCCAGGATCTGTGTTACATGTTTTGATTTTATTCCCTATTTGAAGTCTGAGATTTGTCAGAATTTTGTGGCTAAAAAGGGGGAGAAAATCTTAAGTATTGTGTTGGCTCAGTTACCAAACATCTTAAGCAATGTGTTGCTGCTCAGAATTAGTTCAAATTTCAGATGTTCAGCTTTCAGTGTTATTCAGAAGATGACTAGTTTTGCTCTGATATCAGCAACAAGATATGTCCAGATATGATTGAAGGGGAAGATGTGTCTCAGGAGGAGTATAAGGTTGTTTTGATCCTGAGTGTTTTTGTGATCCTGAAGTGTGCTTCTGATATGCTCTGATACCATGTTTCTCTGTAGTTCAGTAGTGAGGGGGAGTTTGTGTGCGAAGCTGAGTTGCAGGGGGAGTGTTGTGGAGATTCAGAAGTAAGGGGGAGTGTTTGTGATGATCAAGAGTTGATCAGTAGCTCAGATACCATGGTTGTGATCAGAAGTTGATCAGTACTTGGTTGATGTGTGCTTCAGTTGCTGTTATGATTTGTAGAACTGAAGCTGGTTTGGGTTATTCATAGCTGTGTCCGCTGCTTATGTTTATGCTATGATATGTTGTTGTGGAGTTCTTCATTGCTGAGCTGATTATAATGAAGATTGAAGAACTTGGATGGTTTTAGCCAAAAATTTGCCAAAGGGGGAGATTGTTGAGTCTTTAAGTGTTGGCTGCATTGTTTGGCGAAACCAAAGTATGGAATAGAAGCATTTCCTTATGTTGAACATTTCTTCAGTTACAAGTTTTCTCATTTGAAGCCATTCAGAAGCTAAAATCTACATCAGAAGCTGAAATGCTCATCAGAAGCACTGTAGCACTTCAGAAGCAGTTTTCAGGTTCTGAAGCCAGCGTTGACTTCTGTTGACCACATCAGAAGTTGGGTTTGCTGGATTGTTTTTGCACGTATCTTGGGAGATTTAGCAAGGAATTATGGTTGTATAATTGCTTCTAGAATGCTGGGTTAATTGGAGAAGATATCTTTGAAGATTTGGTTCAAAATTATGAAAATTCGTATTTTCTGTTTTAAATCTTTCAAAGATTGAATGCAGTTTTATTTGTTACTTTATTGGAACAATCTTATTCCAGTAACAAATCAATTCAGAAGATTTGGAGCATAATTAAGAGGCTTGCTGAAGATTATAAAAGGAGGAGCTTTGCTTTTGAAGACTTACGATTTTAGAGAGTTTTAATTCAGAAAAAGAGTCTGTGTTAGTTTTAAGCTTGTTAGCTTTGTTTTGTGCACCACTCATATGTTTTGAGTTGGTTTAGAGTTTTATAGAGTTGTAATTCATTCTAAGCCTTTAGGTACGAATGAAGTCTTTGTGTTTTTGAAGTTTTCTGAAAAATAGAGTGTTTTTTATTAAGGGTTTCAGTAACTGGGTTTAGTTACTTGAATAGGAAGATAGTGGATTCTATTACTCAGAGTTGGGTAGAAGTCTTACTAGGTGGAGGTTAATTGCTTGGGATAAGAACTGGGAGTCAGTGTCTGAGTCTTAAGGATTAAATCCAATAGTGGATTTCCTTCCTGGATTGGTATCCCCCAGTGTAGGAGGTGTTTACTCCGAACTGGGTTAACAAACCTCTCTGCCTTTTTACTTTCCTGCACTTTATTTTGCTGCTTGTGTTGTGTTTGTGTGTGTGCTCTGTTTTAAGCAAATTATTGTTCCCTGCGTATTGTTCAGAACTTACTGGTTCAGAACCTGTTAGTCTCTTAGTGCCTGGCCAGAATTTCAAATACTCCTATAGCCGGAAGATCTATGAAGTCCTCCATGTTAGGGAACAAAACTACCCCATATACCAAAAGAGCTAGGATTGCATTGAACGCTTTCCCTTCTTTGTTAGCCAACAAAACCCGAGCCTTGGTCTCCAAAAACCTCCTTGTAAACCCCTTAGTGCTTCCTCTCATTTCCATGTGAGGTGCTATTTCTTGGGCACTAAGGTGTAAAGATTCGGCGATGCCTCCTAAAGTAGGGTCTTCTCTTGAGCCAAGGTAAGTCCCATGATCCTTCATACTACATCCCAAAATCTTCTCGAATTCTTCTAAGGTAGGAGCTAACTGGAAGTCCTGGAATGTGAAGCATCGGAGAGGTGGGTCATAGAATTGAGCCAACGTGGTTAAAGCCATTGTATCCACCTTTACGCGCAGGAGGTCAAGTATCAAACCATAGCTTGCTTGGAAGTTACTCTTGTCGATCAAAGAGAGCTGATTACTTAAAACTAGCAAGCTTTCGACCTTGGGAGCCTTGACCTTGAAAGCGAGCGTGTTTCTCTTCCCGGAAGCCATATGTTTTTTTTTTGCTAATTACTGATTGCCTTTTAATTCCCTATAAAGCAAAATGTATATGCAAAAAATTATTTTCATGAATGCAAATGTAATGATATGTAGAGGTATGGCATAGGAACGTTCAAAAACTCCCCCCCATTCTCACATGTAGGCTCTAGAGATACTTTCTAAAAGGTCCCTAGAGTCACGGATCCCACAGGGAAATATTGCCGTCAATTGCAAATTACTCGCAAGACCTCAATAAATTCCAAGTGAAATCTACTCTAGGCGGGGTTTTCGCATCATCCCTATCAGACATACGTCATGAGGGCCTCCGCTACACAACCACCATCTTATCTTAATTTCTCTCAAAGCTCGAGTATAGAGCTTCACACGTTCGGCATTAACCCGAACAATGTGACAACACACAGTTGACATACCCATATGAACAATAAAGAATAATGAAGCAATATAAATATAGAGCAAGAGAAGAAAAACAGATAAAGATAATAAAGCAAAAGCATGCAAGCAAAACAAAAAACACTTAGCCTAAACGCTAATTAGGATAGGCTCGACTCGCTAGTGAGTGTAAGTCCCCAGCAGAGTCGTCATTTTTGTCGCGTCGAATTTCGGAGATCAAGCTATTGAGTAGCGTTGACTCACTAATTTTAAATCACGACTGAACTTTTAATTTTTCGGGGAAAAGGGGAAAAAGTTCTAAATTACCACAATTTAAAGATTTTGGGTTCGGGAGTCGATTATGTGAGGGGAAGGTATTAGCACCCCTCACATCCGTTGTACTCAACGGGAATCTCCTAGTTAGTTAAGGCTAAAGTGTTTTTAAAGTTTTTCTTGCATGCTTAAATATAAAAAGGAGAAAAATGTAAAGGGGGAAAAAAGATATTTTTTATTAATGTGCTTGACAAGAGTGGGCTCTTGCTCCTACGTATCTCCCGGTGCGATGGAGAATTCAAAGCTATGTAGTTCTTTGTAGCAAATATTTGTGTGTTGATTGATTTTAATTATGAAAAATTATTTGATCGCGCCCGGGCGAAAAAGTTTGCTTTAAAGGAAAAAGAACATGGTTTACTATCGTTGTGATGATAGCTTAATGAAGACCGATAAAAAGTTTTACCTACTACCGTTATGAGGGTAGCTTAATGAAGGTAAAAAGGGACGGACTCGCACTTGGCGATGGTATCCGTTTGAAAACGCACATGGGCATAAAAGGTTTGAATTGACCACGGGGGCCAAGAAAGGTTTGAATTGGTCACGGGGGACCAAGAATAAACTCAATTGACTACGGGGAGTCAAGAATAGGGTTCAATTGACCACGGGGGATCGAGAATTGATTCAATGGGTCACGGGGGATCAAGAAAGGGTTTGGTTTGGTTTTACGTTTTGGAAACAGAATGACGATTGTCCGAACAACGAGACATACGTCAAGCATTCGTGCAACCGGGGAATGGAGAGACATACGTCAAACCATTGCTTTTTCATTCAAATTTATTGTTGAAACTTAAAATGTATTTTCTCTTGGTGAAGTTTTTTAAAAAAGAATGACGATTGTCTAAACAACGAGACATACGTCAAGTGTTTATTCAATCGGGGAATGGAAAGACATACGTCAAACCACTCCTTTTTCATTCAATGTTTATTATTGAAAATTAAGAAATCCCAAAGTAATCAAAACACTTGGTTTAATCTTAAGAACAAGTTTGGTGATTCAAGTTTTATGTTGAAACTTATTGAAAAAATGAACAAGTTTATGAAAGATACACAAGTTTATGAAAAATGAACAAGTATTGATTGAAAAATGAACAAGTGTTGTTCAAATGTATTGTAAAAAATGAACAAGTGTTGTTGAAAAATGCACAAATTTGGTTCAAGTTCAAGTTTGTAAAATGAAACTTGTGTTGTTCAAGTTTGTAAAATGAAACTTGTGTTGTTCAAGTTTGTAAAATGAACAAGTTTGTTAAAAAATGCACAAGTTTGGAAAATGAACAAGTTTTGTTCAAGTGTTTTTTGAAACTTAATGAACAAGTCATTGTTCAAATGTGTTAAACAAAAGCCAAAACACTTGTAATACTTTGAACCAAATGAGTTTTAATCTTTTCAACAAAAGTTCAAAAGAAAAAACAAGTTATGAACCTTAAAATGCCCAGAAAACTGCTTCTGAAACCTTAAAAAATGCCCAGAAAAAATGCTTCAAAAGCTGAATTCAGAGTCTGAGTGAACAGTGCGTCTGAAGTACTGTTCAGACGTTGACTTTTGTTGACTCTCAGACGCACTGTTCATCAGACGCACTATTCATGGGTTGACTTTTGTTGACCTTCAGAAGCACTGTTTGTTGGAACAAAATGTGTTTAACAAAGTCTCTTGTAAAGTAAGGGGGAGATTGTTGAAGCATTTATGTGTAAACATATCTCTCTTTATGGTTTTGATGATAACAAGGTATTAAAGAGAAAATTGGTTATTTGCTAATACTTTGTTCAAGTGTTTCAGAACCACATGCTTAATAAGTATTGATTGATAATGGTTATGAAGAACAAGCTAAAGAGCAAGAAGGAAAGCCAAGAAGCAAGGTTGCTAGGCTAAGAAGAAACTGGTCCTGAAGAAGTGCTCCTGAAGTGAAGCCTCTGAAGTGGTCCTGAAGAAATGCTCCTGAAGTGCAGCTTCTGAAGACTGGGTGCTTCTGATGAAGTCAACGCAAAATCAACATCTGAAGACCAGCTTCTGATCCGTACAACTGAAGCAGCTTCTGATCACTGTTCACTGAGAAGCTTCTGAAGCTGATGTGGCATGGATTTTGACCAGTACTGTGCGCATTTAATGCCTGGAGATGTCAGAACAACTCAATGGAACAGTTGTCTCCCTGACCCAAACATTCTCCAGTTTTTAAGGTGGGCCAATTCAAAAATGGCACCTGCCCTGTTCTGACAGAAAAAGTGCAGCACACATTTGCAGCAACCTAGTCCAATTGCAACGGCTAATTTCCTGATTTCTAGCAAATCTTCAACAGCTCTATTTTTGTCTATAAAAGGAGGAAGATTTGAAGAAGAAAGTGTTGAAGACTCTTTGAAACGCATTGCTGAAACTCTGCTCTGTTTTCTGTGTAAAAACTGTCAAAGTTCAAATCTCTTAGAAATTCTTTAGTCTTGTAACTTAGAATTTCTTAAGGTTAAGAGTCTTAACATGTGTTGTATTAAGAGAACACCTCTGATATTTGATCAAGTGTTCATCCCAAACTTCTTTACTTGTAAACCAGTTTGGTCCCTCAAAGTCTTAGTCTGTATACTAAGCAATTGTAACCTCATTCCTTAGTGGTCTGAGTCAGAAGTCTCTTGTCTTTGTGACTTGAGCATTGGGAAGTCTCTTGTCTTAGTGACTTGAGCATTGGAAGCCTCTTCCTTGGTGGTTGAGCATAGAAGTCTCTTTCTTTGTGATTGAGCAACTGGAAGTCTCTTCCTTAGTGGTTGAGCACATTGTGTAATCTTCAGATTATAGTGAACTCTCTTGTTGGATACAAGGGGACAGGACTACTTCTCACATTGAGAAGGAACCTGTATAATTTCTGTGTGTCTCTCTATTCCCTTACTCCTTAACTTGTTTTAAATCCGCTGCATTTAACTTCTGATATTTGTTCAGAACTGATCAAATCAGCTTCTGAACTGAACCTAAAGTTTTGAAAAGAAAAAGAACAAGTTTTTAGAGTCACACAATTCAACCCCCCCTTCTTGTGTGTTTGTTTTTCTCACCTTCACTGTTCATGGGTTGACTTTTGTTGACCCTCAGACTCTGAACTTCAGAAGCTGCTACAGTGCGTCTGAAGCACTGTTCAGAAGCTGCTTCTGAACTACTGTTCAGAAGCTGCTTCTGAACTGATTTTCAGAACTTCAAAGGGTGAAAAACCCTTGAATTCAATTAGAAAAAGAGATGTGCCACTTCTGTTTTGATGTTTTGCAAAGTTTGGGATTTCTTTAAAGTTTCAAAAGATGTTTTTAGTTTGAAAATGAATTAAACAAACACTAATAATGCAGAAACTGAATGTTGAATCAATAGGGACAGCTGCACAAATGCAAACAGCAATGCAAATGAGAGATAAAAAGTAGAATGACTTACAAATTCCTAAGCTGGCTTGGGATGTAAGAAAACTGAGAAAGGCTTTGTATAATTGCTGTTTTCTTGAAATGGAAGTAATGCAGAAATACAAACAGCAATAACAGATGATATTTAGCTGTTATTCTTTCTTCTGGGTGTGATATTTATGGAGGTTTGGTGTCTGGTTTGATTGCTGGGTTTGTTTATGTTGGTTTGTGATGAAAGAACAGAAAAACAGAGCTTCTGCTTTTTCAAAGGGGGCTATGTAAACTGGTTGTTCAAATTGGTTCTGAGTTGTTCTAAATCTCTCTAAAACAAACTGCTCAAAGGCTGGATTGAATTGTGTGAAACTGTGTTAAAGCTAGGCTTAAAACTGTATGTTTTCTTCTGAATTTGTGTTTGAATTCTGTATGAATGGTATTCAAAATTAACTCTGTTTCTATATCAAAAATTTTGTCTGAATTGTGAAATTCTAACCGTCTAAAACCTTCAGCATTGTGTTGCTTTTATAGGCAAATATGTCATCATTTGAGATCAATGTAATCATGAAAAATCCCTTAACAGCAGGGATGTTTTGTGTGCCATGACCAGGACATTTGGCTAGCATTTAATGCAAAAGGAAGGAGGTGACCTTGCCTTGTGATCATGGTGAAGACTTTGGGGTTAATTCAGATCAAATGGGGGCTGAGTGTGACAGGTTTTGCTGGAAACAATGAAAACAGGGTGCAGGCTGATGCTTTTTGGATTGACCTTTGAGGATTTGAGAAGATAAACAGGAAAGTAGTGTGCTGCATTGTGCAGAACTTGGGGAGAAACAATGGAACAGTTGCTGAATTGCAGAAGAAAGAAGAAATCCTGGAACAGGGTTAGCAATTTCAGAAATTGGGCAAGCTGCTTTGCAGCTATCCTTGACTGATTTTGGTGAAAGAGATATGGGAGAAAGCCAGGTGGTTTGCTGGAAATGCAGGTCAGATTGCAGGAAATTTGGGGAAGAAGAAATGCTGCCCAAGGTCAGCACAACTTGGGTCTGGAAGCAGGTGCCTGGCACGTGTTCCTTGGCTGGGCTTTGCTTTGCTTCTGAGTCTGAACACACGTGTTGAGCACGTGTTCAGCTCTTCTTCCTTTTCTTCTTTTGTTTCTGATGAAATGGGCTGGGCCCGTGTCTCCTTTCTTACTTTTTTCTTCTTTCCCTTCTTCTTTTTTGCTTCTTTGCTTTTTGTTTTGTTTTGGAATAAACATAAAACAAATAATAATAAAAGTAATAATAATAATAATAAAAGTAATAATGAAAACAAAAATAATAATGATAATAATAATGAAGATGATGATAATAATAATAATAATAATAATGATGGAAAAGATAATAATAGTAGTAATGATAATAATAATAATAATAATAATAAGATAATAATTGTAATGACAATAATAACAATAATAATGATAATAATAATGATGATGATGATGATAATAATAATAATAATAATAGTGAAAAAGATAATAATAATAATAACATTAATAAAAAGATAATGATAATAGTATTAATAATAATAGTAGTGATAATAGTAATGATAATAATAATAATAATAATAATAATAATAATAATAATAGTAATGATAATTATAATAAATAAAAACTAAAAATAAAGATGAAATAATAAAGATAATAAAAGGTAAAAGTAAGAAATTAAAAATTATAATAAAATAATAAATAATAAAAAGATAATAAACAAAGAAAAATATGAGTCAAAAAATGGGGTATGACAATAAGTGTATGATAAAGGCATATAACGATCCTAGTCTTCCCTTGATCGCAAGATTTGTAGAGATTGACTGCGATCATAGGTTTCCCCCGAGATTGCCAAGAGTTAGTGCATGGCGACCCTAGGATTCCCCGTGGTTGCCAACAGTAGGTTGGGCTGGAGCTCACTGAGACATTACGTCTCATCCCAATCCTTCTGATGCAGGTACGCAAGTAAGCAAGAGGTTCGTGATGAAGTGCATCAGGGAGACGCTGAATGGAGTGCAGTTGCTCGTCATGTACCAGCTCAAGAGTTTATCAGAAATCTTGTACATGTATTTTAAGTGTATTTGGTTAATTGTATAACGAGCCAATTTGTATTCATTCAGTTGTATATTATTATTGAAAATTTTAATGTATCCAGTATCAGTTTAATGCGCATGCTAATATTCTAGATAAAATTAGTATGGGTGTTACATTATTACTCATAATTTTCATTTAATATCTATAAACATTCTACAATATTAACAATATAATTATTTTTTATATAATTATCGCAATGTTACGTGACATGTGCGAAAGTACGGGTCTTTTACTAGTTATTATTAAAAAGAAGGCTAAAATGCACTTTTGGCCCCCTAAGTTTCACGAACTTGCGATTTTAGCCCCCTAAGTTTGAAAATAGCACTTTTGGCCCCCTAAGGTTTCACCCCCTTTGCAAAACCATGCAAAACCATGGTCCCCCTTTGACCGAGTCAAAATCAAGGGGGGCCTAAATTTTGCATGGTTTTGCAAAGGGGGTGAAACTTAGGGGGCCAAAAGTGCTATTTTCAAACTTGGGGGGCCAAAATCGCACGTTCGTGAAACTTGGGGGGCCAAAAGTGCATTTTAGCCTAAAAAGAAAATGGTTAGTATCTAACAAACTAACCACTAATATTTATCATTTTAAAAAATAATTTCTATCTATCATTTTTCATATTCCCATTTCCTCAGGTTTGATACAATGAGGACTAATTTTCCTTTTTTTCCAACAGTGTGAGAGGATTAATTTAGTTTTGAAATTTATGGTTAATACTGATTTTTATACAATCCATAGTGCACGGTCATTTTCACAATATCAGTAATAAACAAAGCCACTTTCAAGAATCACAAATTATGTTTAAAAAAAATCCCAAATTAATCAAGGTGTCCACTTTTTCAGTTACAAATGTACTAAACTACTAAAAAATTACAACTAAAATCAAAATTGAAGAAAAATATCAATAAGTTTAAACCAGAGATACCAATAAAAAAATTATCATGAAAAATTGTGCCATAAGAAATCATGTCAAAAATTGGTAAAATGACAATTCAAGTAACAAAAGCAATTTTACTTCTTTCAAAAAAAAAAAGTAACAAAAGCAATTACTTATTTTCTATTTCAACAAATCAGAACACTAGGATATAATTACCCATGTAGGAAAAAAACAAATTTGCAAAGTGGTGTTGAAGATAACAAATAATTATATATTTTTTACTCCAAAATATATTATGGGTAGACTAATATTACACAATCTAAGAAGAATATTGGCCCAAATTATTAGATTGGGTAAAAAAATGTTACCATAAGTTATAATGGAACTCTGACTTGTCCGTGTATGTAAATTTTCAATGGCTATTGTTATTTTATCTATCTAAAAAAATATAAATAATTAAGAGAATGTATTTTGGTTTATCCCGTATCACATCTCACGGGCTTATGGCAAAACCGAGTTCCATTCATAGTGCAGTTCATGAGCGAGAAGAAGAGATTGTTGTAGCAACCTGGGAGGGAGCATGAGTTAGAAGAATTTTTAAGCTATTTTCAATCTCATGAGATAGACTTTAAAAGTGGAGGAAACACAAGAAATGAGAGTTTTAATTATATTTGACGGTCTTCAAATAGTTTTCATTTAACAACCGTTTACACAAAAGCTATTGTTAATACAACTTTTAAGAAGCTTTCTAAACAAAGGCAAGTTCTTTATCAAATTATCTAACTTCATTTAAAACAAGAGAGGTAAGGTGAAGTTAAACCATAAAGAACAAATTCTAACTAAAACATACATACACGTGTCAAATGAGAGGAAGTGATATAATGAGAGATTAGAGGAGTTATCTATGTCCATTGGATTCAATTTAATGGTTGAGATTGAAATATCCCTTTTAATGGAAGACGTGACTTCTGTCCAGCTTTTGTTGTTTTCATAATGTCTTCCTCTTCCTTTGCTTTGCTTCCAGATCAAAATGTGACAGTCACACAGGATATTAAAAGTCAAAATAAAAAAGTTGTAGTACCCTAATTTTGTCCTAAGCCTTTTAAAACAAAAAAAATCAAAGAGGGAGAAAAAAAGTCAAAGTCAACAAAAGTCAACAGAAAAGTCAACATTTCAAAAATGCTGACTTCGCACTGCGAAGCTCCCTTCGCACTGCGAAGTCTGCGATTTTTCTGCAGATTTTTGGTTTCTTTGATTTAATTCCAGATTTGTTGCATATCATTTCTGTGCGCACCTCGTTTTTTTCCTCGGGAAAAAGACGCGCAAATCCTCCGAGGTCGTCCTCGAACGCTCGGAGGGCCTTTGTGAAGCCGCCACCAAAGTTTTTGTGTAAAGGGAACGTTGATAAACCCTTAAGTTTTTTTTATAAAGGGAAACGATAATAAAACCCTTTTGACGATGAGGATAAGGATTAGGTCATCGCAACCGTTGTCGGGTTCGGGAGTCGGTTACGCAAGGGGAAGGTATTAGCACCCCTCACGTCCGTTGTACTCAACGGGAACCTTCTATTTAGTTAAAGCTTGAATTGTTTTTTTAATAATTTGCGTGCATGTTCATTTATGTTAAAAACATAATAAAAGGGGGGGGAAAGAGATAAAAACAAACGGAAGAAAGAAAAAGTTTTTATTATTGTGCTTGACAAGATATCGATCTTGCTCCTACGTATCTCCCGGTAGTCGGAGAATTCAAAGCATACGTAGTTCTTTGGTAGAAAAACGTATATGTGTTGGTTGTTTTTAATTGGACGATGTTTTAACCAAATTCTTGCGATTAAACGTAGCTTGTATGCTCGCGCTTGGAGACTTATTAAGCGTTCGTTCGCGAATCGCATTAGAATTGTTAAAAGGTACGTCCGTTAGGGTAGAGGGTTGAAATTGGTCGCTATGGGACCAAGAGAGGTACAATGGACTCATACGAGTCAATCATTGACCGAGTGGACTCCGAAGAGTCGGGCGATTGTTCGATTGATCCACTGAGATCAAGAACGGGTACAATGGACTCGGACGAGTCGAACATTGACCGAGCGGACTCTAACGAGTCGAGGGGTTGAGTCTAATGGCCAACGGGGGACCAAAAGGCTTGGATTGACCACAAGGGGCCAAGATTTGGTTTGGTTAGGGTTGTACATATTGAAAAAAGGGGAATGACGATTGTCCGAGCGACGAGACATACGTCACGCATTCGTACAATCGGGGCGATGGAGAGACATACGTCACACCATCCCTTTTTCATTCATGTTTTTGGGTTGAATCCTTTAGAAATCCCAAGGTGTTACAAAACATATGGTTTGAAAACCCAAAATGGGAAGGTTTAGCAAATTTTGCTAGAAAACGCGCAAGTTCGTCTCATTTTGCGAAAATGCGAACGTAAACGGTGTATGTTCATCTTTGAGTTTTGAACATCATGAACAATATTTATTGTTCAAGTTTAGATTGAAAAGATGAACATAGCTTGTTTGTTCATGTGGTTTTGAAAGTTTGGGAACATAACTTGCTTTGCAAGTTATCCACAAAATGGTCATACGAACTTGTGATTTTGCCAAAAATATGCAAAATCCTTGTTATGGTTTGAAGAACATGGATTTAAAAACTCTTAGGCTCTGAGCTCTGGGGCTAGAACCTCAAAAATTGGTTGTTTTGACACAAAAACTCAGGTTCTGAGTTCTGTCATGGTCGCACTGCGACCATGACTTCGCACTGCGAAGCATGCGAAATTTTGGGTTCAGAAGCTGTTTCTGAACATTTGTTCAGAAACAACTTCTGAACACACTCAGGACCTTAAAGATGGGTGAAAAGCTTTGAGTTTTTGGGGTGAAAAAGGCTGGACAAACCAGTTTTGATGTTTTGAAAACCTTGGGATTTCTTTGAAATTCAAAAGGGGTTTTTTAGAATCAAAAGGTTTTGAGCCAAAATAGCTATGCAAACACAATTGTAAATGCAAGATAAGTGCTTAGAAACTTACAGAACTCCTTAGCAAAGCTCCAGCTGCAATTGATTTGTATTGATTGAGGGCTTTCACAAGAGGTTTGAATATTGGTGATGGTTTTGGAACTTTGGAAAGCTTTGTGTTGGATGGTTTTTTTCTGGTTGTTTGGTGGAGATTTGTAGGCTAAAATGAGTAGAGTTTCTGCTCTTGAAATGCTGTTGTTAACTGTGTTTAAATCCTTGGGCATTGCCTTCTATTTATAGGCCAAAACCAAATCTTTGTCATCATTACAAAATCCCAAAATTCAGCTGATTTGTGGCTAAGATCAAGCTGAATCCCTTTGCATTAAATGCTAATGGATAGAGGCAACCTTGCCTTGTACCAAGGGGCAAGATCCAGCCTGATTTCAGCCACAAATTCAACTAATTCTAGAAGGTAATGATGAAGAACAAAGCTGATTTGCAATTGGCTAATGCTTGGGGATCAATCCTTGCAATCTCAATGGTTGGTCAATAAAAACGTGCACTGTGATGTGCAGAGATTGAGGGATGAAAAAGGCTATAATTGGCTGGTGTGAGAGGGTGAAAAGCTGCTGCAAAACAGAGTAGGCAATCATGGTTTTTCAAGTGAAAAATCCAGCTGGTTTGACTGGTTTTGGGGGGAGCAAGCAGGAGGAAAGTCCTCAAGCAGGTGGCTGGCAACCTTGTGGTGGTTAGCAGGTCACATGGAAGAGGCTAGAGCTGCCCAAGGGCAAGCCCACTTGCTTGTCACATGCTAGGTTGGAAGAAAAAGCTTCCAACCTTGGCATTAATGGCAAGTCCTTCAACTCTGGCTTTGCTTGGCCCAATTAGCCATGAATGCTACTTAAAATAAATATGGAAATGATATGCAACAGATTCTGGAATTAAATCAAAGAAACCAAAAATCTGCAGAAAAATCGCAGACTTCGCAGTGCGAAGGGAGCTTCGCAGTGCGAAGTCAGCATTTTTGAAATGTTGACTTTTTTGTTGACTTTTGTTGACTTTTGACTTTTTCCCCTCTTTGATTTTTTTGGTTTTTGTTTTAAAATGCGTAGGACAAAATTAGGGTACTACAGCTGCCCCTACTTAATTGTGTCTTCGCATAGAGTACGTGAGTGCCGAAGGCATCTCATGAACTCTTTGCGAGATCAATTAAGTAAAAGAAGGACCCGAATTTTGTCCTTCGCGAAATGCAAATGCAATGGTTGGAAAGGTTGATCGTATCCAGCCGCTAACACTGGAGGTAGATCCACTGGGGGAAGGTAATCTTATCTAGGCACTGTCACTAGAGTCGATTCCTGAGGATGGTGATCTTCTCTAGGCACTGCTTCTAGAGGTGGAACGTTGATGGAGGTGATCTACTCTAGGTACTGCTTCTAGAGGGAACATGGATGTAGGTGATCTACTCTAGGTACTGCTTCTAGAGGGAACATGATAGGTGATCTACTCTAGGTACTGCTTCTAGAGGTCGATACCTAAGCTAGGTGATCTTATTCAGGCACTGCTTCTGAATGTCGATTCCTAACTGTGATCTTATTCAGCCGCTAACACTGAAGGTCGATACACTGGGGGAGGTGATCTACTCTAGGTACTTGTCACTAGAGGTCGATACCTAAGGATGGTGATCTTATTCAGGCACTGTCACTGAATGTCGATTCCTAACGAGCTGTGGTCCTACCCTAAATAGGTGCCCCTGGTTGAATGTTTGATGGATGTTGGTGAATATGTGATACTCACTGAAGAATCCTTGTTGAGGATGCATGATTTATGTGTGTGAATGATTTGTATATGCATGCATGAATGAAAATGAAAAGATGCTGGTTGGGCGCCGAGCAAAGTCGGTCTTGGTTGTGGTTTTGCCGATGACAATTGGGCTCTCTTTTTGTGTTTTGTTTGTTTTTTTGGTTGGTCGGTTTGGAAGGACAAGGTCCTTTGCCTACATACCCGAATGGGATCAAAACCGGTGTAGTTCGAGCTATTGCCCGAAGATTTGTGTGGGTTGCCAATAATGATTGGACTTTTGTTTGGGGTTGAGACTCCCTGGGGAATATCAATGAGGTTTGGCTTATGGGGATATAAGGATCATTTTGGAAGCATGATCGATATCCAGCCTTGGTTGGTGTTTGGATGTTTAGGGTGTTTACTGGGGAATTTTGCTCCTCCTAACCCTTGGGGGGTTCTTGCGCTCCGCGTGCCGCGAGCTACACACTTGCCTTTGCTAAGGAGCATAAGTCCTTTGGTGCAATACTTTGGTAGGAATTACCGCAATTCTTTCAGAATTCACGAAGATTCAAAATAAAGCAATGTTTGTTTGTTTTTTCTCTTTTTTGGAAGAAAATTCTTTTGTTTATTTCCCATGTTTTAAAGCATTTTCATCATGAATAAAACAAAATTTTATGCGCTACATAAAATAACAAAAAGGAGATTTATTCGATGCAGATTTGACCTCTTGAATGGGTAAAAATACACAAAGTGAGAAGTGAGATAGAGAAAGACAAGAAAAAAGCAAAAAGAAAATGTTGGTTTTGGCACAACACATGCTATTTCCTTATGACTTCGAGATTTTCGTTTGTTGGAAGATGCTGACGAGACCGATTCTTCTCCTCTTGAATCTTGTCCGGAGCTTGGATGCTGCAGTCATTGCCTTTCCTCTTTTTTTTGTTAACCCCTAACTTTTGCCTGGACCGCTCTTTCGAGTTTTCAATCCACCGGGGTGTATTTCCTTTTTTGATGTCCTTAATTTTTGCCTAGACCGCCTTTTCAGGTTTTCAATCTAGCAGGACGCTCTCTATTGCCTAAACCGCCCTTTCAGGTTTTCGATTTAGCGAGCTTTTTTCTTTTTTTTTCTTTAGGCATAATACCTCTTGACTGCATCGGAATTTATTGAGAGTGGGAACTCTTCTCCGTCCATAGTGGTGATGATCAGGGCTCCGCCTGAGAAAGCTTTCTTTACCACGTACGGCCCATCATAGCTGGGAGTCCACTTCCCTCGGGGATCTTTGTGGATAGGTAATATCTTCTTGAGCACTAGGTCTCCTTCTTTGAATTCTCGAGGACGGACCTTCTTGTCGAATGCTCTCTTGAGCCTCCTTTGATAGAGTTGGCCATGACATATTGCCATCAGACGCTTCTCCTCTATGAGATTTAGTTGGTCGAACCTTGTTTGGACCCATTCAGCTTCTTCTAGCTTGGTTTCCATCAAGACCCTTAACGAAGGAATTTCCACCTCTACGGGGAGAACAGCTTCCATACCGTATACTAAGGAGAAGGGGGTTGCCCCAGTTGAAGTGCGAATGGCTGTTCTGTAGCCATGTAGCGCAAAGGGAAGCATCTCATGCCAATCCTTATATGTTGTCACCATCTTCTGGATGATCTTCTTTATGTTCTTATTGGCTGCTTCTACCGCACCGTTCATCTTTGGTCGGTAAGGGGAGGAATTATGGTGCTCAATCTTGAAATCTTTGCACAACTCCTTCATTGTCTTGTTGTTCAGGTTTGCCCCATTATCGGTGATGATTTTGTGGGGAGTACCATAACGGCAAATGATTTCCTTCTTGATGAATCGGGCTACCACTTGTTTGGTTACGTTTGCATACGAAGCTGCTTCTACCCATTTGGTGAAGTAGTCGATGGCAACGAGGATGAAGCGATGTCCATTTGACGCTTTGGGCTCGATCATTCCAATCATGTCTATGCCCCACATAGAGAAAGGCCAAGGTGAAGTCATGACGTTCAGTAGAGTTGGTGGTACATGCACCTTGTCGGCGTAAATCTGGCACTTGTGACAAGTCTTGGCGTAGTGGAAACAATCAGCTTCCATGGTTAACCAATAGTAGCCCGCCCTTAAGATTTTCTTTGCCATTGCATGTCCATTAGCATGGGTTCCAAAAGATCCCTCGTGGATTTCTTTGATGAGCATGTCCGCTTCATGTTTATCCACACATCTGAGCAGGACCATGTCATAATTTCTTTTGTAGAGGGTATTTCCACTGAGGAAGAACTGGGATGCCAATCTTCTGAGGGTCCTCTTGTCGGTGTGCAAGACATTTTCTGGATACTCTTGCTTTTCGAGGTATCGCTTGATGTCGTAGAACCAAGGTTTGTTGTCAAGTCCTTCTTCGACTGATGCGCATACCACTGGTTTGTCTCTACGATCCATCCTTATGATTGGTGCTTCGTTGTAGAAATTTACTTGGTACATTGATGATAATGTAGCCAAAGCATCTGCTACCTGATTTTCTTCTCGAGGTATGTGGTGGAAGTTGATTTCATCAAAATGCTTGATCAATTCTACAACCCAGGCTTGGTAAGGAATTAAATTGGGATGTCTTGTTTCCCATTCTCCTTTGACTTGATAGATGACTAAGCTGAGTCACCGTATACTTCAAGGTTTTTGATCCTTAGATCAATTGCTGCTTCGAGGCCTAGGATACATGCTTCATATTCTGCCATGTTATTGGTGCAGTCAAAGCACTAACCTTGCTGTGAAGGGCTGGTATCCATTTCTTGGGGAGATTAAAACTGCTCCGATACCGTGCCCCATGGCATTTGAGGCGCCGTCGAAAGCGAGCTTCCATTGAGCTCCTGGTTCTGGCCCTTCATCATCGCTTGTGACTTCTTCGTCATTCAAAGCTACGACATCTTCGTCCGGGAAGTCGAATTGTATGGGCTGATAATCCTCCAATGGTTGGTGAGCAAGGTGCTCGGATAAAACACTCCCTTTGATGGCTTTTTGAGCAACATATTGGATGTCGTACTCAGACAGCAGCATTTGCCAACGGGCTATCTTCCCTGTGAGGGCAGGCTTTTCGAAGATGTACTTGATGGGATCCATCTTCGATATCAACCAAGTTGTATGGGTCAACATGTATTGCCTTAGACGTCGAGCAGCCCATGCTAAAGCGCAGCAAGTCTTTTCAAGTGAAGTATACCTTGTTTCACAGTCGGTAAACTTCTTGCTTAGGTAGTAGATTGCGTGCTCTTTTCTTCCCGTTTCATCTTGTTGTCCTAACACACAACCCATTGATCCTTCAAGTACGGTTAGGTATAAGATGAGGGGCTTACCCGGAACCGGAGGTATTAAAATCGGTGGTTCTTGCAGGTATTGTTTGATCTTGTCAAACGCCTCTTGGCAATCCTCATTCCAATGAACGGCTTGGTTTTTCCTTAGCAGCTTGAAGATTGGTTCGCAGGTAGCTGTCATGTGTGAGATGAACCTGGCGATGTAGTTCAATCTTCCTAAGAAACCCCGGACTTCTTTCTCGGTATTTGGCGCTGGCATTTCTTGGATGGCCTTCACCTTATCGGGATCCACTTCAATACCTCTTTGGCTGACGATGAAGCCCAATAACTTCCCGGATCTAACGCCAAATGTGCACTTGTTAGGATTTAAGCGCAGCTTGAATTTTCTTAGGCGTTCGAAAAGCTTTTGTAGATGGACTAGATGATCCTCCTCCGTTTGGGATTTGGCAATCATATCGTCGACGTAGACCTCAATTTCCTTATGGATCATGTCGTGGAAAAGAGTCACCATTGCTCTTTGGTATGTTGCCCCGGCATTTGTTAATCCGAAAGGCATTACCTTATAGCAGAATGTCCCCCATGGGGTGATGAATGTAGTTTTCTCCATGTCCTCTGGAGCCATCTTGATTTGGTTATATCCCGAGAAGCCATCCATAAAGGAAAAGACTGAGAATTGGGCTGTGTTGTCCACCAATATGTCGATGTGTGGTAGCGGGAAATCATCCTTTGGGCTTGCTCTATTCAAGTCCCGATAATCCACACACATTCTCACCTTGCCATCTTTCTTCGGAACTGGCACAATGTTGGCAACCCATGTTGGATACTTGGTTACGGCTAAGAAGCCGGCATCGAATTGCTTTTTGACCTCCTCTCTGATCTTGAGAGCCATATCGGGTCGAGTTCTTCTCAATTTCTGCTTCACTGGCGGGCATTCCGGCTTGAGTGGCAGCTTGTGTACAACGATGTTAGGGTCTAAACCCGGCATGTCTTGATACGACCAAGCGAATACGTCCACGTACTCTTGCAGAAGCTTGATCAACTTTCCTTTCACATCCTCGTGCAGGGAGGCTCCTATCTTGACCTCTTTCTTATCCTCTTCGGTCCCCAAGTTGACCTTTTCAACTGATTCTTGGTGAGGTTGTATTACCCTATCCCCTTGATTTGCAAGTCTAGACAATTCTTCAGGCGGTTCATAATCGTCCTCTTCATCATCTTCCGTTTGATTAATCGGGCAATCGAAGTCATAAGGGTTTAAGGCAGTGTTGTTTTTGGAGGGTGGATTTGTAGATCTGCATGAGTATGATTTTTTTTTAGGCTTTTTGTAGAAAAATTTTTTTTAAAACAAATGCAAAAAGAAAAAGACTCAAATGAACATAAAAGAGTGCTTTTATTCATGATTGTAAATAACTTTTAAAACATGGGGGCCCCACACGACTAATCATTTGCCTTGGGCAGAGCTAAATGATTTTTTTTTTAAAAGTAAAAACAAACAAACATGGTTTATTACTTGATCCTGGTAATGATCTCGGGAATTGCGATAGCCCTCCAATTGTTCAAAGCTTCATCCGAAGCGCAACGGTACACCAAATCAGGCACGTCTTCGTCTACGTCTTCGAGTAGAGCCACTTGATCTTCATGGATAAACCCCGCACTGATGAATGTTTCCGAAATGGGGAGGATCCCTTGCTTTGGAGGCTTTGAGAAAGTTTCGGCTGATGGATGATACCCCAACCCGAAGCGATTTTTCTTCTCCGGTATGTCCACTAACTTGCCCCATCCGGTGGGTCGGCTTTCTTCTAGGGCCTCTCTTATCGCCCTCCATGATGACATGGCTGTCCTAGCCTCTTCCTTGGGCTTCGAGCTCAATGTCACGACATTCGCCACTTCCAAAGATTGGAATGGGACGTCCACAGCTTCTTCATCCGTTTCTATATAACGGAAAGATGAGAGATGGCTTACCATCATGTCCTCTTGCCCGGAAACTACAATCATTTGGTTATCAATGATGAACTTCAGTTTCTGGTGCAGGGTAGAGGTAATGGCTCCGGCCGCATGGATCCATGGTCGTCCGAGAAGACAACTGTATGTTGGATTAATATCCATGACTTGGAAGGTTATGGTGAAAACCTTAGGTCCGATTTGGACTGGTAAGTCGATCTCCCCTATAACGGCTCTTCTTGACCCATCGAAAGCTTTTACGACCAAGGCGCTGGGCTTCATTACGGTCCCTTCACATGATAGTTTGAGGAGGGTAGTCTTGGGCATGACATTCAATGATGACCCCGTGTCCACTAGCACTCTTGAGAGGATGTGGTCCATGCATTTCACGGAGATATGTAAGGCGCGGTTATGAATGTGCCCCTCGTCGGGTAGCTCATCGCCATTGAAACCCAAGTACCTACTTGAGGTAATATTTCCGACTATCCCGTCGAATTGGTCCACCGGAATGTCCTTGGTGACATGTGCCTCACTGAGGATCCGCAGTAGTGCTTCTCGGTGTGCTTCCGAGCTTAGTAGTAAGGATAGCATGGAGATCTTGGAGGGAGTTTGACCTAGCTGGTCAATGATCTTGTACTCGCTCTTTTGGATTATCCTTAGGAACTCTTCGGCCTCTTTTTGCGGGATTGTCTTTTGAGAAGGCCCCGCTTGGTTCTCTTCTTCCTCCACGCTCTTTTCTTTGAGCGGTTCTCTTGGTAGTACGGCTGGCGTCTTCCCGAGTTCTTTCGGAGCGAAGACTCTACCACTTCTAGTCATTCCTCCAACACCGGTAATGTTAGTGATGCTGGGCTCGATTTTGGCTAGTGGTTTTCCTTCCACATAGGCCACAGGTTGGTAATTCCATGGTACCCTCTTTGTGCTTTCAAAAGAGAAGGGTGCAGGTACGTGGAATGTTATGGGTTGTATTGGCATTGGTACCTCTCTCCTTTGGTATGGGATCTCGAGAGGTTTTGGGCCGTTAGACTCTAAGGTAGCAACGTCCGTGCCATCCTTTATATAACCAATTTGGATCCAACCTTGGTCCATTAACTCTTGAAGACAGCTCTTCAACTCTTCGCACTCATTCGGGTTGACCTTGCAGGCTTCACAGTTGGCGTGCATTTCCTCGAATAATCCAAAGCCGGTTAAACGCTCCCTTATAGGTCGACAGGGGAGTCTTAACATTGGATACCCTTTTGACTGGACCAAAGTCCTCTTGTTCCTCCACCGCATTTACAGAGGGACCCGCATGCCCCGGCAATGGGTTGTTCTTCACATTGGGGCTTTCCTCTTTGAAGGATAACAGCTTCTTGTCAATAAGATCCTGCACCTTGTGTTTGAAAACTCTACAGTTTTCGACATTGTGCCCCACGGATCCTGCGTGGAAATCACATTTGGCATTTGCGTCGTACCACTGTGGATATGGTGGCGACATTGGTGGTAGTAGTCTTGTCTCGACCATACCCTTTTGGATTAGGTATGGCAAGATTTGACCATAAGACATAGGTACAGGATCAAACTGCCTATTAAAATAACTGTTCCTTGAGCTCGCTTGATTCTTTGATGGGTACCCGCCTTGTTGCTGTTGCTGTTGATTTTGCTGTGGCAACACTACTGGTTGTCGAGGTGGATTTGCGGGAATCACTTGAGGTGAGTAACGCCCTTGAGCCGTTGCTGCTGCCACATAAGGATAGTGGTAGTGAGGCATTTGATTTGGTGGTGGGTAGGATGGTCCCACTTAGAACGGCATTTGTCTCCCCCTCTTTCTTTTTGTGAAAGTTGCTGGGGGGCTTTCTAGCTCCACTTTGAGCTTCTGAAGAGCCTTGGATTTTTCCTCTCTTCACTCCGTCTTCTATTCTTTCACCGACCATGACTAGATCGGAGAAACCGGCAGACGTGCTTCCAATCATCTTGTCGTAATATGGGCCTTGAAGTGTGCCCATAAAGGTGTCGACAAGTTCTCTTTCCAATAGTGGTGGTTGTACACGAGAAGCTAGTTCTCTCCACCGCTGAGCGTACTCCTTGAAGGACTCGTTGCTTCTTTGTAGGAGGTTTTGTAGTTGCATCCTATTTGGAGCCATGTCCAAATTATATTTGTATTGCTTTAGGAAGGCATCGGCTAGATCCTTCCAAGTTTGGACATGGGTACGCTCGAGCTGCATGTACCAATCCAAGGACGCTCCGCTTAAACTATCTTGAAACACATGCACCATGAGTTTCTCGTTCATTGCGTAAGCTGCCATCTTCCTACAGAACATCCTTAGATGGTTCCGAGGGCATTGAATTCCTTTGTATTTCTCGAAGTCCGGTGCTTTGAACTTCGGAGGAATTACCACGTCGGGCACTAGGCACATATCCAAGGCAGTTGTGGGCACCGTATGAGCTGAACCCTTCGACAGCTTTCAACCTTTCTTCCAAAACTCGATACATTTGGGTGGTATCATTGTCTTGGTGGGTGGTGTCGGGAGCAGATTGCCTTAGCTGGCTATTTTCCACATCATGGGGAATTACTTCATGCTGAGTAGTGGAAGTTCCTTGAGGACGACGCTCTTCATTCCTTACGGGGATTGTGAGCGGTGGTGGAGGTGGTCCTTGACCCTCATTTTCGAAGGGTGGGGTATAATTCACAGGTAAACCATAAGGAGGCCATTGCACGTTGGATGCATCCGTTGTTGGGCGAGGGTGGCTTTCTCGTGCCGATAGAGCTTGCATTAATTCTAGCATCTGATCCATCTTTCCTTTCATTCCATCAACCTCTTCTCTCAAAGCCGCTTGAGTTTGTTCCAAATTGTCCATGATCCTTTGTTTGTTAGCTCGTGTTCCGTACGAGTGTTGAATATCTGGTTCTTGGACCGAGGGCTTTCGGGGTTTTCGGGCTATGATTGCTTTGAACTGTTTTTAGGGAAATGAATGAGTTTTTTTTTTGAAAAATGCATGAAGATGCATGTGGATGTATGTATGCTTATGAGTATGCAAAATATGCGTTTTTTTTTATTTTGCTTTATGGAGTTTAAAGGTGCACGATTAATATTAGCAAATTCGAAATATTAAAGACCGGGAAATTGATTATACTTCAAAATATATTTGATTAAATAACATTTGTTTACAAAGTGTAACTAATGCTATTACAAATCAAATAGCCGCTCGCTTCTCGGCTTTGCTCATCTCCTCCCTATAGAAATCTATGGTGTCCTTGCAGAACTTCATAAACTTCTGGATCTCCATAGGGATGACAAAGTAGGGCATGACCATCTCGGCCTCCGCTAGCTTCTTTGGAAGTTGGGTGATTACCAAATTTGAGAATGCAACCAATTTAGTGAAATCCTCACTTAATCGGGTGGCGTCTTGCCATACATACTCAATTACTTCCTTGCGCTGGTCTAGCTTGACTCTTGCACTTCTAATTTCATCGTGTAGTTGTGCAATGTGGTCCCCATGAGCTCTTGCAATCTTGTCGAAGTACTCTTCGAATTTCTTGATGTCTTCTTCGAGATGATTGCACTTTAGCCTCCCTTGATGAGAGAGACTCTCATGTCTTTGCCGCTGGACGCGTTCGGCTTGAAGCTGCTCTTTGTAGTCTTTCACTACTTCTTGGAGCTGTTGATTTTTCTCTTGAAATTTCAACCTCCATTTCCGTTGAGCTTCGATGGCTAGTTCGCCAAACTTCTTGAGCTCTTGGTTGGAATGTAAGATTCTTTCCAACTCTTCGTCCTTGGCCACAAGGTTGGCATCCGCACTAACCAAGCCGCCTCCTATCCAATCCCTTTTCCCTTCGGAGATTCTTAGCCGTTTTTGGCATACTAGGAGAGAATGTGATACTTCATCACGATCTCTCTTCGTCCTAGTAATTTCTCCTAAAGCTTGGAGGTGCTTCAATTCTAAGTCTCCGTTTTTGTTTTGGAGTTCTTGAATTTTAGCCTTGAGGTCCTCCACTTCTTTGTTGGGAATGATTGCAATAGGTTTAGGTGTAGGAGGTTTTGGAGGGTTTATGACCACGAAGGGTAACTTGATTGCTTTGACCCTCTCCTTCACCCATTGAGTATAAAGGGGTTTGGCGACACAGTTTCTCTTGCCGACCCTTCCCTTGCGTACTTGGCTCCATGCTCCCCGGATTCTCTCTAGCAATGCCGGGTCTTGATCGCCTTCCCTTAAGTAGAAAGCTTCCAACAAAAGGTCATTAGGTTTATCCTCCATTGAAAAACCTAGTTGTCGGAGAGAGAGGACCGGATTGTAATTAATACATCCCTTAGTACCAATGAGGGGTACGTTAGGGAAGTCCCCGCAACTGAGGATAATTTCCGGGTCCTCTAAGTTTGGTGAAAACCAATGGATGTCCTTCTCGGCGAGGGTTGTCATCCGTTGCGACCATTTGAGCTTGGCCCGGTTTTCCACAAAGTCTCGGTTTCTTGGCATGTGGGACATCATCCAAATTTGCACCACGGGAGTGCAACAAGTAATTTTGCGTCCCCTTGCTTGTTCATGCCTTGAGTAGAGGGTATGATAAAAATCCGCTAAGATTGTAGGAACTGGATTTTTAGTCATAAACACCTCTAGAGCCGGAAAGTCTACGAAATCATCCATGTTGGGGAATAAGACAATCCCGTAGACTAAGAGGGCTAAGATGGCGTTGAAGGCCATTACCTCTTTGTTGGCTAGTAAATCCCGAGCTTTGGCTTCCAAAAACTTTCTTGAAAATCCCTTAAGGTTTCCTCTAACTTCCAAGTTAGATGCCACTTCTTGGGTGTCGAGGTATAAGGATTCGGCGATGGCTTCAAATGTAGGATCCTTTCCCGGACCGAGATAAAGTTCATGACCTTTCATGCTACAACCCAAAATCTTCTCAAACTCTTCCAAAGTTGGCGCTAGTTGGAAGTCTTGAAATGTGAAGCACCGTAGAGGTGGGTCGAAGAATTGCGCCAAAGTGGTTAAGGCGGTTGAATCTATTCTTACGGGTAAAAGATCAAGGATTAGCCCATAGCTTGCCTCGAAGATGTTCTTGTGGACCGAAGAGAGCCTCTTGCTTAGAGCTAATAAACTTTCCACCCTAGGAGCTTTAATTTTGAAGGCGAGCGTATTCTTGTTCCCGGAATCCATATTTCTTTTTTGCTAATATTTGTTCGTTCTTTTTAAACTCCTATAAAGCAAAACGATGCGAAAATTACTTTCATGAATGCAAATGTTATGCAAGGGTATGGTTTATGAAGGTTCGGAACTTCCCCCCATCCTCACATGTAGGCTCTAAATGGTGAAATCTCCTAAGAAGAGGTCCTTAGAGTCATAGACCTCACATGGAATTAGGGTTGTCTATGGACATACGTCGACATGACTTCAATTAATTCCACGTGAAAATCTCATCTAAGCGGGGTTGGACATCCTACCTCACGGACATACGTCAACGCGGGCTTCCGCACACAACCTCCTTCTAACTTAGTGTTTTTCTCAAGCTCGGGTAGAGAGCCTCACACGTCCGGCATTAACCCGAACAATGTGGAGTAACATCACTCAAGTAACCCCCGCATTTGATATATATGATATGAATATAAAGCAGATAAAGCAAATATAAACATAAAGCATAAATATAACATGTATGAATAAAATAAATAAACATGGCACGCAAAGAAAATAAAACAATTGGCTTTAAACCAAATAGGTTAGGCTTGACTCACTAATGGGAACAGGGTCCCCAGTGAAGTCGCCAGCTGTGCGCACCTCGTTTTTTTCCTCGGGAAAAAGACGCGCAAATCCTCCGAGGACGTCCTCGAACGCTCGGAGGGCCTTTGTGAAGCCGCCACCAAAGTTTTTGTGTAAAGGGAACGTTGATAAACCCTTAAGTTTTTTTTTGTTGTAAAGGGAAACGATAATAAAACCCTTTTGACGATGAGGATAAGGATTAGGTCATCGCAACCATTGTCGGGTTCGGGAGTCGATTACGCAAGGGGAAGGTATTAGCACCCCTCACGTCCGTTGTACTCAACGGGAACCTTCTATTTGGTCAAAGCTTGAATTGTTTTTTTTATATTGCGTGCATGTTCATTTATGTTAAAAATATAATAAAAGGGGGGAAAAAGAGATAAAAACAAACGAAAGAAAAGAAAGAAAAAGTTTTTTATTATTGCGCTTGACAAGATGTCGATCTTGCTCCTACGTATCTCCCGGTAGTCGGAGAATTCAAAGCGTACGTAGTTCTTTGGTAGAAAAACGTACATGTGTTGGTTGATTTTAAATGGACGATGTTTTAACCGAATTCTTGCGATTAAAACGTAGCTTGTATGCTCGCGCTTGGAGACTTATTAAGCGTTTGTTCGTGAATCGCATTAGAATTGTTAAAAGGTACGTCCGTTAGGGTAAAGGGTTGAAATTGGCCGCTATGGGACCAAGAGAGGTGCAATGGACTCATACAAGTCGATCATTGACCGAGTGGACTCCGAAGAGTCGGGCGATTGTTCGATTGATCCACTGAGATCAAGAACGGGTACAATGGACTCGGACGAGTCGAACATTGACCGAGTGGACTCAAATGAGTCGAGGGATTGAGTTTAATGGCCACAAGGGGGACCAAAAGGTTTGGATTGACCACAAGGGGCCAAGTTTTGGTTTGGTTAGGGTTGTACATATTGAAAAAAGGAATGACGATTGTCCGAACGACGAGACATACGTCACGCATTCGTACAATCGGGGCGATGGAGAGACATACGTCACACCATCCCTTTTTCATTCATGTTTTTGGTTTGAATCTTTTAGAAATCCCAAGGTATGTCAAAACATTTGGTTTGAAAACCCAAAATGGGAAGGTTTAGCAAATTTGCTAGAAAATGCGCAAGTTCGTCTCATTTTGCGAAAATGCGAACGTAATCGGCGTATGTTCATGTTTGAGCTTTGAAAGTCATGAACAATATTTATTGTTCAAGTTTAGATTGAAATGATGAACATAGCTTGTTTGTTCATGTGGTTTTGAAAGTTTAGAAACATAACTTGTTTTGCAAGTTATCCACAAAATGGTCATACGAACTTGTGATTTTGTCAAAATTATGCAAAATCCTTGTTATGGTTTGAAGAACATGGGTTTAAAAACTCTTAGGTTCTGAACTCTGGGGCTAGAACCTCAAAATTGGTCATTTTGACACAAAAACTCAGATTCTGAGTTCTGTCATGGTCGCACTGCGACCATGACTTCGCACTGCGAAGCATGCGAAATTTTGGGTTCAGAAGCTGTTTCTGAACTTTTGTTCAGAAACAACTTCTGAACACACTCAGGACCTTATAGGTGGGTGAAAAACTTTGAGTTTTTTGGGGTGGAAAAGGCTGGACAAACCAGTTTTGATGTTTTGAAAACCTTGGGATTTCTTTGAAATTCAAAAGGGGTTTTTTTAGAATCAAATGGTTTTGTACCAAAATAGCTATGCAAACACAATTGTAAATGCAATATAAGTGCTTAGAAACTTACAGAACTCCTTAGCAAAGCTCCAGCTGCACTTGATTTGATTTGGTTGAAGGCTTTCACAAAGGTTTTTGATATTTGGTGATGGTCTTGGAACTTTGGAAAGCTTTGTATTGGATTGATTTTTTCTGGTTGTTTGTGGAGATTTGTAGGCTAAAATGAGTAGAGTTTCTGCTCTTGTAATGTTGTTGTTGATTGTCTTTGAATCCTTGGGCATTGCCTTCTATTTATAGGCCAAAACCAAATCTTTGTCATCATTACAAAATCCTAAAATTCAGCTGATTTTGTGGCTAAGATCAAGCTGAATCCCTTTGCATTAAATGCTAATGGATAGAGGCAACCTTGCCTTGTACCAAGGGGCAAGATCCAGCCTGATTTCAGCCACAAATTCAACCAATTCTAGAAGGTAATGATGAAGAACAAAGCTGATTTGCAATTGGCTAATGCTTGGGGATCAATCCTTGCAATCTCAATGGTTGGTCAATAAAAACGTGCACTGTGATGTGCAGAGATTGAGGGATGAAAAAGGCTACTTATGGCTGGTGTGAGGGGTGAAAAGCTGCTGCAAAAACAGAGTAGGCACTCATGGCTTTTCAAGTGAGAAATCCAGCTGGTTTGACTGGTTTTGGGGAGAGCAAGCAGGAGGAAAGTCCTCAAGCAGGTGGCTGGCAACCTTGTGGTGGTTAGCAGGTCACATGGGAGGGACTAGAGCTGCCCAAGGGCAAGCCCACTTGCTTGTCACATGCTAGGTTGGAAGAAAAAGCTTCCAACCTTGGCATTAATGGCAAGTCCTTCAATCCTGGTTTTGCTTGGCCCAATTAGCCATGAATGCTACTTAAAATAAATATGGAAATGATATGCAACAAATTCTGGAATTAAATCAAAGAAACCAAAAATCTGCAGAAAAATCGCAGACTTCGCAGTGCGAAGTGAGCTTCGCAGTGCGAAGTCAGCATTTTTGGAATGTTGACTTTTCTGTTGACTTTTGTTGACTTTTGACTTTTTCCCCCTCTTTGATTTTTTTTGATTTTTTGTTTTAAAATGCGTAGGACAAAATTAGGGTACTACAAGATGCCCCAGCATCAGGTGAGACAACAGGCATCTGGATATAGGCCCAGATCTAAAGGAAGGTATTATGGTTGGGTATGTCATTACTGTGGAAGAAAAGGACATATCAGACCTTTCTGCTTCAAATTATATGGTTACCCAGACAGGACCTATTCTCCAAGACCTGATCCCACAATAAAGATCACCAAGAAGCAGTGGAAGCAAAAAAATGATAATTTCACAAGCAACACTGTGGATCCTAGAAAAATAGAACCAGAAGTTGATAAGTTTGCTCAAATTGCTCATACATCTCTGAGAGTGTCATCCAGAAATGATTGGTACTTTGACAGTGGATGCTCCAGACATATGACTGGTGATAAAAATTACTTAACTAATGTTAAGCCTTATGCTACGAGTTTTGTGACTTTTGGGGATGGAGCCAAAGGAGAAATAAAGGGTGTAGGAAATCTTGTGGAAGAGGGCCTACCCAAACTTGATAAGGTGCTTCTTGTGAAAGGATTAACTGCTAACCTAATTAGTATTAGTCACTGTGCGATCAAGGAATGAAGGTCAACTTTACAAAGAGTGAATGCTTAGTTGCTAACAGTGAAGGGGACATCCTGATGAAAGGAGTTAGATCAAAGGACAATTGCTACTTGTGGGTCTCTCAAGATAAAGCAAAGTTATCTACTTGTCTAATAGCCAAAGAATATGAAGTTAAGCTATGGCACCAAAAGCTTGGACATCTGAATCTCAGAAGCATGAAGAAAGCTATTGCTGAAGGAGCCATCAGAGGTCTACCAAAACTCCAAATTCAGGAAGGAAGTATATGTGGAGAATGCCAGATAGGGAAACAGACTAAGATGCCTCACCAGAAGCTGCAACATCTGTCCACCTCCAGAGTTCTTGAGCTATTGCACATGGACTTAATGGGACCTATGCAAGTCGAAAGCTTAGGTGGTAAGAAGTATGCATTTGTTGTTGTTGATGATTTTTCCAGATATACTTGGATAAATTTCATTAAGGAGAAATCAGACACTTTTGAAAAATTCAAGGATCTCTGCTTACAACTTCAGAGAGAAAAGGATTGTGGAATTGTTAGAATCAGAAGTGACCATGGGAAAGAGTTTGAGAATGGTAAGTTCTCTGATTTCTGTATTTCTGAAGGAATATTTCATGAGTTCTCTGCACCCATTACTCCCCAACAAAATGGGATAGTTGAGAGAAAGAACAGGACTTTGCAAGAATCTGCCAGGGTTATGCTACATGCAAAGAAGCTGCCATTTTTCTTTTGGGCTGAAGCAATGAACACAGCCTGCTATATTCATAATAGAGTGACTTTGAGAAAAGGTACATCTACAACCTTGTACGAGCTATGGAAGGACAGGAAGCCAACAATGAAGCATTTCCATGTGTTTGGTAGTAAGTGCTATATTTTAGCTGACAGGGAACCAAGAAGAAAGATGGATGCTAAAAGTGAAGAGGGAATCTTTCTAGGCTATTCAACAAACAACAGAGCCTATAGAGTATACAACTCCAGAACCAAGACAGTAATGGAATCCATAAATGTTGTTGTAGATGATGAAGGAAATAATGCTATGCCAGAAGATGCGACATTTGACTCAGCATCTGACCTACAGGAAGAGAAGAAAGTAGATGAAGCAAGTGGTAAGCAAGATTCTGAAGTAACTAATCCAGAGAAGACTGCTCCCAACAAAGGACCATCTATCAGAATTCAGAAAAACCACCCCATAGATCAAGTCATTGGCGACCCTAACCAAGGGATCACAACTAGAAGGAGCTATGATGAGGTATCAAATTCTTGCTTTCTATCTAAACTTGAACCAAAGAATGTTAAGGAAGCTCTACCTGATGAGTTCTGGATAAATGCTATGCAAGAAGAATTAACTCAGTTCAAGAGAAGTAATGTGTGGGACTTAGTTCCTAGACCAGATAATGTGAATGTCATAGGTACCAAGTGGGTTTATAAAAACAAGTCTGATGAAAATGGTACTATCACTAGAAACAAAGCTAGACTGGTTGCACAAGGATATTCTCAAATTGAAGGTGTAGACTTTGATGAGACTTTTGCTCCTGTAGCTAGGTTGGAATCTATTAGATTGTTACTTGGAATTGCATGCATACTAAAATTCAAGCTGTATCAGATGGATGTCAAGAGTGCCTTTCTCAATGGGTACTTAAATGAAGAGGTCTATGTGGAACAGCCTAAAGGCTTCATTGATCCAAGCTTTCCAAACCATGTTTACAAATTGAAGAAAGCTCTATATGGCCTGAAGCAAGCTCCTAGAGCTTGGTATGAGAGACTTGCTGAGTTTCTAATCAACCATGGCTATAGGAAGGGAGGAAATGACAAGACCTTGTTTGTGAAAGATGAAAATGGACAGCTGATGATTGCTGAAATATATGTAGATGACATAGTCTTTGGAGGAATGTCTGACCAGATGATAGAGCATTTTGTTCAGCAAATGCAATCTGAATTTGAGATGAGTCTTGTAGGTGAGCTAAAGTTCTTTCTTGGTCTTCAAGTGAAACAGATGGAAGATACTATATTTATCTCTCAAAGTAAGTATGCTAAAAATATAGTCAAGAAATTTGGGATGGAAAATGCTGCTCATAAAAGAACCCCTGCTCCCACACATGTGAAATTATCAAAGGATGAGAAAGGTGTGGATGTTGGTCAAAGCATGTATAGGAGTATGATAGGGAGTCTTCTATATCTTACAGCAAGTAGGCCAGATATCACATTTGCAGTTGGAGTGTGTGCCAGGTACCAAGCTGAACCAAAAATAAGCCATCTGACTCAGGTAAAGAGAATTCTGAAGTATGTGAATGGTACCAGTGACTATGGTTTGTTGTATTCTCATGGGGAAAGCACTGTGTTGTTTGGGTATTGTGATGCTTACTGGGCTGGAAGTGCAGATGATAGAAAGAGTACTTCTGGTGGATGTTTCTTTCTGGGCAACAATCTTATATCCTGGTTCAGTAAGAAGCAAAATTGCGTATCTCTGTCTACAGCTGAAGCTGAGTACATAGCAGCTGGTAGCAGTTGTTCTCAATTGTTGTGGATGAGACAGATGCTGAGTGAATACAATGTCAAGACAGATGCTATGACATTATATTGTGATAATTTGAGTGCAATTAATATCTCCAAAAATCCTATACAACACAGCAGGACTAAACACATTGACATTAGACATCATTTTATTAGGGATCTGGTTGAAGAAAAAATTGTTACTCTTGAGCATGTTGCAACTGAAGAGCCATTAGCAGATATTTTTACCAAAGCTCTTGATGCTAACCAATTTGAAAAATTAAGACAGAAGTTAGGGATATGTTTATTTGAGGAATTGTAGCAATTAATTTATGAGAGGCGTGCAGCTATTATTTTCTCCCTCCTCAACAGCTTGATGCACGTCATTCAAGGAGGTTATTTTCAACTTCCCTTTTTTAGACCGCTCGCACGCTATCATTGTTGTCTTTGTCTTAACTTCTCTCAACCCCTCAACTCCTCTCTTGCCGCGCGCATCATCATTCAAAAATCGCCCTCACTTCATACCTTCAACCACAAATTCATCACCATGGCTGATTCTACCTCTCATCAAACTATGCAAGATCAAGCTCCTGAAGCGGTCATCACCGATGCGCAACCCCTCACTACTATTCTCAGTTCTCCTACTAAGAAGCGACGAACTAGGTCGTCTGCATCACGAAGGAAGACTCCTGCCAAATCTAGCAGAGCTACCTCCTCTACTGCTGTGAACACGAGGTCAAAATCGAAAGGTAAGACTTCTACCACTCCCGCTGTTCAACGAGTAGGGCTTAGCATGGATGATTTGTACCTTAAGGACAATCCATTTATATCAACTGTTGTTGAACCAAATGCTGAACCTTCTGTCAACGAATCTGAGAGTATTGCTGTTGAAAGTACTGTAGCTACATCTGAAACCCTAGGTCCTGATAACCCTAAGGTATCTGACAAATTAGTTGATGATTCTTCAAATTCCCCTACTGAGCAAGATGTTACCGCTATTTCTGTTGAAAAGAATGTTGTTAATCCGGATGTTTCTGAGACACCTGCTATTCCCCCTGCCACAACAAAGGATGCTGTGACAGATGCTCAAGCATCTTTGTCACAAGCTCATGAGGAGCCTGATGTGGTGGTTCCAAACATCTCTAGATCTGTGAGTGTCCCTGAGAATGAGTCCTCAGAGTCTGAAGATGAAGGTACTGAGACTCAGGATGTTGTAGATAATGCTGAGACTGTTATTTTAGACCATGCTGACACTATTGCTGTTGAGGAAGCTGTGCCTGAAGAAAGACCTCAGGAAGAGACTGGTGCTATTGGTGTTGCTCGCAGGACTAGGAGCAAATCTGACAAAACTGCTGCTATTGTTAGTGAAGGACAAAAGGATAGGAAGAAGAAAACTGTTAATGCAGGGAAGAGGCCCATGTATGGTCCCCCCAAGGCTGGGAGCAAGAAGGTGGCTCAACATGATCACAAGAAGAAGAGCCTCAAAAGAAAAGACCCTCCCTCTAGTGACTCTGAGTTTGAGGTTGTTGAGCTTGAAGCTGTCACATCTGGTGGAGCTTCCAGAAAGACAATGAAGGGTATGAAGATTCCTCTAACCATTCCTCCAGCCCCTCTTGATAATGTCTCTTTTCATTTGGAAAATGGGTCTTCTAGGTGGAAGTTTATATACCACAGAAGACTGGGTCTTGAAAGAAATCTGAAGGAAGAAGTATTCAAGTGTAAAAAGCTGGTTGATGTGTTGGAATTTGCTGGACTGATGAAGACTGTGAGAAATCTGGGTCCATGTTATGATAAGCTGGTCAGGGAATTTCTGGTAAATGTTTCTGATGAGTGTGATGACACAAGAAATCCTGAGTACAGGAAGGTTTTTGTTCGAGGTAAGTGTGTCAACTTCTCCCCTACGGTTATCAACACATACCTTGAGAGGTCTGTTGATGAGACTCCTGAGTTGGAGGTCACTGAGGACACCATTTGCAAGGCAATCACTGATAACAAGATTAAGCATTGGCCTAAGCATTTGTCTTCTGCTCAACTGTCTCCCATGTATGCTGTTCTGAACAGGATCTGTGCTAAAAACTGGACTCCAACCACTCACTCAAATTCTGTTGCTTCTGGGTTGGCTAAGTTGATTTATGTCGTGGGCACCAAGTCACCCTTTGATTATGGAACCTACATCTATTATCAAGTTTTGGAGCATGCTAAGTCTTTTGCTATTAAGTTTCCAATTGCTTTTCCTACCCTCCTGTGTGGAATTATTCTTCAGAAACACCCTGATATTTTGATCAGTAGTGATGAGCCCTGCAAGAGGCCTGGTCCTATGGCTTTGGATTGACAGGATCATTGCAGCTTTGAAGGCTGAAGCTGAAGCTGAGGGTGAGCAGGATGAAGATGAAGGAGGAAATATGCCTGCTGCTTCTGCTGGTGACACTGAGGATGACTCTGATGATTCTGATGATTTCTGATTTTGTTGTTTTGTTCTGATCTCTTTTGTTGTACTTCTTTTGGTTTTGTTGGTGACTGGGCTATGCCCTGAATTTCTTATGCACCTTGTGTGCTTCTGGTCTGTAATATGCACTCTCTATGGGTAATATGCACTCTCTATGGTTTCTATGCACTTTCTATGAGTATGCACTATCTGTTATTTGTCAGAATTTATGGCTAAAAAGGGGGAGTAGATGCAATGTGCATGTGCATGTGTGTAGCTTATAGCTTATATTATCTTGGCTGGTTGTGTGCATGATTATGTATGGTTACATGTGTTGAGGGGGAGTGCTGTATATGTTGAGGGGGAGTACTGGTACATGTTTTGAGGGGGAGCTGTTAAAAGTTTTCTTGGTGTGTGGAAATTTATTTTTTCCTTATCTATGTGAATCCACTATATGAGAGTTTATTTCTCTCTAGCTGTTCCTATGAGGCTAGATGTTTGTGTTATCTGGTGCATGCCTCTGATACTACTTGCAAGTTATCTATGTCCAATTTTCTCGCTTGGAAGTAATCTCGTTATATGCTATGATATTTTCTTTCCTTGTTGTGTGCCTATGTTGACGTGAAGGAAACTTATCTGTGTATCTCCCAAGGAACTGGCTCTAGAGTGTTTTAGCCAAAATTTTGCCAAAGGGGGAGATTGTTGGCTTTTTGTAGATTGGCTACATTTTGCAAAAACATCTACTAGCCAGATGCTGGGACAGATGATGTAGCATATGGAACAGCATTATGTGACTTGTGCTTTTCGCGCCAGCTAGCGCTTTATATTTGTGTTCGCAATCTTCCAAAGATTTGCTTGAAGATTTATTTTCCTCTAGCTTGCTGATCAAGGCGCGTGTATCTGATTAGAGATTTGCTTGAAGTTTTACTTGCCTTGCTATTTGTTCCATAAGATATCATTCTATATTTGGAAGCTTTTTATTATTTCTAGAAGATCTTTTCAGCTGGACCGGACAATGTCCATGCTCTGTGTTGAAGCCCAAACCCGTGCTATCTCAGTGCTATATATTTGTGAAGTCAAACCCTAGTTGGGTAACTAAAAACCGTGTGTGTTAGCAAAGCGTGTGTTTAAGGTTTTTAGGGTTTCTTTTGTTAATTGTGAGCCTTGCTTGTATCTCCCTGATTCAAGCTAAGGACTGAGTTTGTTTGAGTTGTAATTGTAAGCTGCTCCTAAGCTTTTAAGTACGGAGTGAGTATGTGTTATTAGAGTGTGTCTTTTTTGCTTGTGCTTTTGTGTGGTTGATAACAACACTGTCTGTGTTGTTGGTAGGAATTGAGACGGGGTCTCATATCTAGGAGTTCCTAGATAGAGTTGCCACTGGTAGGGTCTTGGTGCAAAGTCAAGTAGTGTGTCTGCGTTGGTCTTTTCACTAGAACTATAATAGTGGAATCATTCCTGGATTGGTATCCCCCAGAGTAGGAGAGTTGCTCCGAACTGGGTTAACAAACTCACTGTGTACTTTATATTTCTGCTGTGTTCCATTTAATTTGTGCTTTGTTACGCTGCGTTATTTTAATTGTAGTTCTGAGTAGACAGGTGCTCGGACAGTTGTGTCAACATTGTGCACAACATCTGTCAGTCAGGTTGCCAGGAATTTCAATGTCCATGCTCCAAATGTCCAGTCCTGGGCGTGAGGGGGTTTGTTAAAGAGTCTAACATCAGATAAGAGATGGCCTAATAATGTGTTTATAATTGGGGTCAATCCTCACCTCACAAGCCAGTTTTGTGGGGTTGTGTTAGGCCCAACCACGATTTCTAAGATGGTATGTTATAGTCAAGCCATGTTGCATATTGCCTCAAATCCAGTCTTTCATGCAAGGACCAAACATATTGAGATTGATTATCACTTTGTTAGAGAGAAGATTAAACCAGGGGACATCGTCACAAGCTTTTGTTTGAACAAGAAGGGTCTTGTACAATTTCTCTAAGGTTTTGATGATAACAAAGTATTGAAGAACAATTGGAATACTAGCTTATGTTCAAGTGTGCAAAATCAAAGATAGAATCTATCATTAAAGGATGAACAAATGAAGAGCATCAGAAGGACCAAGACAAGCTCAGAAGACTATGGTAAAAGATCTGAAGGAAGGTCAACCAGAAGTCAACGTCCTAAGAAGAAGGATACCACACAGAAGCTGGAGCGTTACCTCAACAGACTCTATGAAGGTCATTAGACTCATAAGCAGACTACAGACTTGGATGTCCAGTCACATTTGAGAAAATCCTGAGGGACCCAAAATTCGCGTAGGTTTTGTTTTCTTCTGTGAACTGTCCCTATCAAGGATCTGATAAGTACAATTCTTTTGTCTTTTTCTGTCTACATGCACAAACAGACAAAGGACCTCAAGAACAAAAAGAATGCAATGGATAATTCTTCTTTCAGCAAAGGAAATTCAAAAGACTATTCAACAGAATTATCCATATCAGTCAAAAGGCAAATATTCTTGATTGAAGCTTCTTAGCGACTCTATTTATGCTGACACTCTTTTCCAACATCTCTCAAATCCCTACCTATAAAATAAGCCGAAGACCATGAAGAAGATCAACATGACTCTACTATTTTATGGTGCCATTACTCTGTCAAATCTAGTAGCGCAAAACACTTAGGATTTTTGTATGAAAGTTTATATCTTAGAAATCCTAGAGTTGTAAAGAGTCTGTTCATTTGTTCTTTATACACTGCCATTGTTAAATCAAGTGTAAGAACAAATTAGAAGTCTCTCTCTTGAGGAAACCTTGAGCATTAGAAGTCTCTTAGGAGTGTCCTGAGAGTATTGGAAGTCTCTTGCCTGCATGCTTGAGCATTTGTAAGTCTCTCAGAGTTGTCCTTGGGCAAGGAAGTCTTCAGGAAGAGTCCTAGAGCAAGAAAGTATTTAGGTAGTGTCCTAGAGCAAGGAAGCCTTGAGCATAGGAAGTCTCTTGGAAGGGTCCTTGAGCAATTTGTAATCCAGAATGATTATAGTAAAATCCCTTGGAAGTGCAAGGGGATTGGACTACTTTTGTGTTGTGGGAGGAACTAGTATAAAAATTGCTTTGTGTCTGCCTTTTCTCTCTCTGCCTTTATCTTTGTGTTATGTACTTGATTCCCTGCACTCAGACTTTGTATCTAAATCTGTATACCTCAGATTCTGATCAGCTTTTTAACACTAAGAAAAAGAATCCAGAAAAAGCCAACATAATTTACCCCCTTCTTGTGTTTTTCTCACCTTCAGTTGGTATCAGAGCACGGTCTGTGCTTTATCATTTAACCTTGCCACAAAAAAAGATCTAGAGAGAAAAACATGTCATCTTTTAGTGAAACCTCCACTCCTGATTTAAACAATACCTCCATCTGTGATAAAAATATTTATTCTGTCAAACCACCATCCTTTAATGGAGATGCTACTTTGGGATATCATAGAAGATATAGTAAACTTTAAGGTTGATGATGAAGGAATAGTGGCAGACAGAAAGAAGTTGAGAGCCACTTAGAAGAATACCTACAAAAAGCACCAGAAAGTGAGAGAGATTCTAGTGGATGCTTTACCTTATGCAGAATATATGAAGATTGTGGACAGATCAATTGCAAAAGCCATCTTTAAATCTTTTTACTCTATCTGTGAAGGGAATCAGCAGGTAAAGGAAGCTAAGGCAAACCAACTAGTTCATCAGTATGAGCTATTCAAAATGAAGGAAGATGAAGACATTGAAACCATGTATTCAAGGTTTCAAACACTTGTATCTGGTCTTCAAGTTCTGAAGAAAAGATATGTTGTACCAGACCATGTCAAGAAGACTCTTAGGAGTCTTCCTGCAAGGTTCAGGCCAAAGGTCACTGCCATACAAGAGGCAAAGGACTTAGATAAGCCAAGCCTGGAGAACATGATAAGCTCTCTCAAAAGTCTTGAGATTGAGCTTGAAGGAGATGAACCAGCTAAGAAGTCTAAATATTTTGCCTTAACTTCTAAGGAAAAGTCAACCAAATCTCTTCTATCTGCTAAACCAGAATTAGAAAATCCAGATGATGAATCTGGTGATGATGCAGATCTTAAGGAAATGGCTTATTGACCAACAGGTTCCAATACCTAAATAAGAAAAGAAGATTATCTAGTAGAAGCAGTGGTTCCAAGGCATCCACCTTCGAAGACAAGAAAGATAATCAGAAAGGATATTTCAGCTGCGGGAAAACTGATCACTTCATAGCAAAATGCTCAGAGGCACAGAAGAGAATGGAAAGCTCCAAGAAGGATTCTTACAGAAGGAAGCTCAAGGAGAGATTTATGGAAACCTGGGAAATCCTTGATGAAGAATAAGACTCTGAAGACAACAAAGAGGAAGCTGATCTGGGTTTGGTAGTCACTACAACTTCTGATGCTGAACCAGGTTCAGATTATGATGAAGATGATGAGGTAATCTCTAAACAAACTTGTAATGAATATGTGACTACTGTCAATGAGCTTATGAGACGATACATGGACAAATCAAGAATTTTAAAATAATTCCAAAAACAATTTGATTTGTTATCAGAAGAGTCAAAGCTTTTAAGACACCAAAATCAAAGTCTGTCAGCACAAATGAAGATCTTAAACTGAAAAATAAAATTTTGAAAAAAGACAATCTTGAAAACTTGATGGAACTGACAGATCTTTGACTAAATTCAACAGTGCTGCTAAAGAATTTAGTAATGGTCAAATTCTGGCCAGGTAAAACTAAGAGAATACCAGGTTCTGAACCAGACAGGTTCTAAACAATATGCAGGGCACAATAGATCGCAAAACAGAGCACAAGTAAGCACAATACAAGAGCAGCAAAATAAAGTGCAGGAAAGTAAAAGGCACAGAGGTTTGTTAACCCAGTTCGGAGTAAACACCTCCTACTCTGGGGGATACCAATCCAGGAAGGAATTCCACTATTGGAATTAATCCTTAAGACTCAGACACTGACTCCCAGTTCCTATCCCAAGCAATTAATCTCCACCTAGTCTTGAATTCTACCCAACACGTTGAGTATTAGAAAACCTCTAACTTCCTATTCAAGTAACTACTACCCAGCCACTTGAACTACCCTTAAACAGAAACACTCTGTTTTTCAGAAAAACTTCAAAAACACAAAGACTTCATTCGTACCTAAAGGCTTAGAATGAATCACAACACTATAAAACTCTAAACCAAATCAAAACATATGAGTGGTGCACAATAAACTCTAAGTTAAAACACAGACTCAATTCTCTGAATTTTGACTCTCTAAAATCGTAAGTCTTGAATAGCAGCAGCCCTCTTCCTTATATAGCCTTCAGCAGGTCTCTTAATTATGCTCCAAATCTTCTGAATAGATTTGTTACTGGAATAAGATTGAACCAATAATGTAACAAATAAAACTGCATCCAATCTTTGAAAGATTTAAAACAGAAAATATGAATTTTCATAACTTTGAACCAAATCTTCAAAGATATCTTCTCCAATTAAACCAGCCTTCTAGAAGCAATCATACAAAGATAATTCCTTGCTAAATCACCCAAGATACACGCAAAAACAATCCAGCAAACCCAGCTTCTGATGTGGTCAACAGAAGTCAACGCTGGCTTCAGAACCTGAAACTGCTTCTGAAGTGCTACAGTGCTCCTGATGAGCATTTCAGCTTCTGATGTAGATTTTAGCTTCTGAATGGCTTCAAATGAGAAAACTTGTAACTGAAGAAAAGTTCATCATAAGGAAAAGCTTCTATCCCATACTTTGGTTTTGCCAAACAATGCAGCCAACACTTAAAGACTCAACAAATGGTAACATTGACAGAAGTAAATTAACTTCCATAATATGTAATGTTAGTAAGAATAAAGGAAAATAAATTGACTTCACAAAATCATCTGTTAAGGAGATAAAAATTTCTGTGAAGACAAAGAAATCACCTTGTTCTAAATGCATTCAAAAGGATCAGCTTTTCCACTTGGATCCAAAGGCTGAAAAAGCTAAGATTCTGAACATGTCAGAGCCAAAGAACTCAGAACCTAATGTCTTGATAAAATCAAAACCAAGGGTTGTTAGATTCATGATTAAATCTAAGCAACGAAGCCTAAAGTCCAAGGTTCTGAGGAAAGAAAATCCCTTCAGAACTAACCCCAAAGGACCCATTCTGACATGCGTACCAAAAAATAATATTGCTTATGTTTCAGGTGTGCTTCATAGGAAAACTAAAGCATCAGTCCTGGTACCTAGACATTGGCTGTTCTTGACACACGACACCAGAAAGAAATATGTTCAAAGACTTGATCATGAAAGAAGGAGGTATTGTGGGATTTGGAGGAAACCAACAAGGAAATATTGTTGGAACATGCACTATTGGTAACTTTTCTATCTCTATCAATAATGTCTGGTATGTTGATGGACTCAGACACAACCTTCTTAGTATTAGCCAATTTTTTGATAATGGTTATAGATCAGTATTTGACAAAAGAACCTATACAATTATCAATGAATCTGACCAATCCACAGTATTCATAGGTCAGAGGAAAGGCAATATTTATAAAATAAATTTTTCTGAATTGGTTTATCAGAAGGTTGTTTGCCTTCTGTCAGTGAATGATGAAAAGTTTCTCTGGCATAAAAGATTAGGACATACTAACTGGATATTAATCTCTAAGCTTAGCAAGTTGAAACTAGTCAATGGACTACCAAAGCTACACTATCATTTAGATGCTCTTTGTGGAGCATGACAAAAAGGAAAGGTTTTCAAACCTAAAAATATTGTTTCCACCTTCAGACCTTTGGAACTACTTCACATTGATTTGTTTGGACCAGCTGGAATGGCGTCAATCAATGGGAAGAAATATGGTTTAGTCATAATTGATGACTATAGCAGGTGGACCTGTGTGAAAGTTCTCAGAACTAAGAAAGAAGCATATGATGTGTTCAGCATCTTCTGCACTCAAGTACAAGCTGAAAAAGAACTGAAAATTCTTAAGGTCAGAAGTGATCATGGAGGAGAAATTGAGAATGAGCCATTTGAAAAACTTTGTGAAAAACATGGAATTTTCCATGAGTTCTCTGAAGGTGAGAAAAACACAAGAAGCGGGGTTGAATTGTGTTGGCTTTTTCTGATTTCTTTTTCTTGGTGTTCAAATGCTTATGAGAATCTGTGGTATACAGATTTTGATATAGAGTTTGAGTGCAACGGATAGTACATAAACACAAAGATAAAGATAAATAGAGAGAGAGCAGACACAAGGTAATTTTATACTGGTTCCTCCTACAACCGAAGAGTTGTCCAGTCCCCTTGCACTTCCAAGGAATTTCACTATAATCACATAGGATTACAAATTGCTCAAGGACAACTCCAAGAGACTTCTCTATGCTCAAGCACACCTGCTCAAGACTTCCTGCTCTAAGACTCTTCCTAAAGACTTCCTTACTTGAGCACACAACTTTAGACTTCCTGATCTTAAAGACTTTCTTGCTTAAGGACTACTCCAAGAGACTTACAAGTGCTCAAGCACGCAGGCAAGAGACTTTCAATGCTCTAAGGACACACCTAAGAGACTTCTACTTGCTCAAGGATTCACCAAGAGGCTTATACGCTTTAGCTTCACAAGCTAAAGACTTCTAATTTGCTCAACATCTGATTTAACAATGTTTGGTGTATATGAACAAATCAACAGACTCTCTATAACTCTCGTATTTCTAAGATACAAAGTTTGGTAAGATATATCCTAAGTGTTTTGCGTTATTTCATTTGGCAGAGTAATGGCATAGTTGAATAACAGAGTCTTGTTAATCTTATTCGTGGAGAAGAGTGCCAGCGCAAATAGAGTCGTTGAGAAGCTTTGATCAAGAATATGGGTCCTTTTATAAATAGGATAATCTTGTTGGGTGGTCTTTGAATTTTCCTTTGCTAAAAGAAGGATTATTTGTTGTTTGCTTTGTTCTTGACACCCATTGTCTGATTGTGCATGTAAACAGAAGAAGACAAAAGAACTGCACCTATCAGAACCTTGATTGTGATAGATTACAGAATATGACAAAACCTACGTGGACTCTAGGTCCCTCATAACTTACTCAAGTCTGAGGGTGATCCAAGTCTATAGTGTCTGCTTCTGAGTCTGATGACCATCACAGAGTCTGTTGAGTTACCTCTCCAGAATCTGTGTGGTACCCATCTTCTTAGGACGTTGACTTCTGGTTGACCTTCCTTTGGTCTTCTACCATAGTCTTCTCAACTTCTCTTGTTCCTTTTGATGCTCTTCATATGTTCATCCTTGATAGATATATCTTTATATGATTCTGCACATTAAACATGTGTTAGTATTCCAATTGAGCAGAACAGAGTACAAAGTTGCAACGAAAAATAGTAGTTCAGAAGCAAAGCAAAGAAGACAGAAAGTAACAGACTGAAAGTAAAGATGCACAAGATATTTGCTAACCCAGTTCGGTGACAAACACACCTACGTCTAGAGGCTACCAAGCCAGGAAGGAAATCCACTATGATAGTCCTAGTTCTAAGTTCTCAGCAAACTCCCAGTTTACAACTTATCACCTAGCTACTACCCGTATTGATTTCAACCTAGGAACTCCTAGACCTGAGATCCCATCTCACTACCCTCAGTTAATCACTGCCCCAGTGATATCAGACTCTAGAAACAAACAACGTAGGAGACACACTCCAAATACATAAGCAGTCACTTTTGCTTAAAAGCTTCAAGTGATTACAACTCAATAAAACAAACCAACTCTAAACAATAGAGTGGTATACAAAAACAGAGCACAGAGCTCACAGACTCAAAACCTAAGAATAATCTCTCAATGATAACTTTGGTTGAGTTGATTTTCTTCAATAGAAGCATCCTCTATTTATAGCCTTCAGCAGCAACAAATACTTGAACCAAATTCTTCAAAGATATATTTCCAAAATATTTTAGAAACATATAGAAGCAAATATTCTTCAGAAATATATTTTCCAAAGATCTCTTTGAAAATATATTCACAAATAAAAATATCCAATCTTCAGAATATATCTTACGAAAATATTCTTCCTTCTAGACACGCAGCTTGGAGAATTCTTCAACTAAATCTACAAAGATCATGTGAGAAAATTAAAAGCTCCAAGGCACAAAAAACAGAACGCAGAAAACCAGCTTTTGAAGGTACTTCTGAACACAGAAAACCAGCTTCTGAAGGTACTTCTGAAGGTCTGCGACTGAAAGTTCTGCGTTTGAACATTTCAGCTTCTGAAGGTTGCTTCTGAATAGTGCTTCTGAAGGTTCAGCTTCTGAACAGTGCTTCTGAAGACCCAGCTTCTGAAGTTCAACTTCTGAAGATGCACATATTGAGATTTCAGCTTCTGAAGACGTACTGCTTCTAAAGACGCACATATTGCTCGTATATTTGATTTTAGCAAACATGAAGCCAATAACCAAATATACAACAATCTCCCCCTTTGGCAAATTTTTGGCTAAAATCAATTTGAGAACAGAGAGATAACACAAAGCAAATTCTTCACTCATCAAGTACGCAACCATGAAGAACAGAAAACGTAGCAACCAAAAAAACCAACAGAGTCAACAGCGGCACATACACTACATTTACATACATACGCAGGAACAAAACATACACTCAGGAACAAAACATACACACTCCCCCTGAAACATATCAGTCAGCAGCAGCTTCTGAAACATACACTACTCCCCCTGAAACATATCAGTCAGCAGCAGCTTCTGAAAAATACACTACTCCCCCTGAACCATATCATTCAGCAGTAGCTTCTGAAACAGAGACTCCCCCTAAAACAGATCAGCTTCTGACAGGAAGCACATATACTCCCCCTAAAACAGAGACTCCCCCTGAAACACACAACTCCTGAAACAGAGACTCATACCATCATACCATCTCCCCCTTTTTAGCCAAACAATTTTGACAAAAATAACCATGCAATCACCAGGAGTAGAAAGACAGAAACAGCAGAGGAACAACAAAGGGAACACACCCAGAAATTTATCCAGGATCAGAATCACACAAACATGGTACCCACACACAAAGTCTTCACAGAGGAACAATAACAAGAGAACACAACTGCAGAGTATAGTCCAAATATGCAGTCCAGAAGCACAAAATGAAATACAGAACACAGCCCAAAAAATTGACAGTCTTCAGACTCAGCATCAGAAGTTGCTTAGTCTTCATTAGACACGGCATCAGCTGCTGCTTAGTCAATGTGTGCTTCAGGCACATTCAGAGGAATCTTCTTCCCAACAATCCTCTTTTGAACAAAGGGCATGATGTCATGAATATCTTGCTCAACATCATCCTCAGACTCACTAGGATCCACTTCCTTTCCTTTTAGTGCCTTCTTCTTTGGGACAGGAACCCTCACCTTGCTCCAGCCTTTAGATGGTCCAACAACAGCACTCTTCTTATCAATAGGAGTAGGCCTGCTGGCAGCAGCAACAGCCTTTCCTTTCCTATTCTTCAGCCTCTTGTCAACACTTTCACATTTTGGTCTCCATTCCTTCTTGACATTGATTACAACAGGTTCAGATTTTCTTTGCTGAAGGTGCTTGGGGTATCCATGCAACTTGAAACATAATGGCTTTATATGCCTCTTTTTACCACTGTAATGACATATCCAAGGATGAGAAACCCTCTTGCTCTTAGATCCCTGAGGTTGGTTTTGGTGTTCCAACTTAGGTTTACCCATCATTGGATCAAATGTCCCAACAGCTGCAATGAACCTTTTAGCTGGATTTTGCTGTTTGTTGTTCAAGGTTCTATCATCAAATCCTATACCATTTGGTTTCCCTTGGTTCTGACTCTCCAATATCTCTTCTAGCACATCAGTACCAGTGTTCAACATTCTGACTTGTTTCTTCACATGTTCAAGTTGAGAGTTCAGTTGGGTTACCTCATCTTTGAGATCAGAGATTTGCCCTAAGTGCTCACTTCTTTCAGCATGCAGTTGACTGATAGTTCTTTTCTGTTCTTCCAACTGCTTGCAAACTTCTTCACTTCTGAGGTATAGTTCTTTGTAAGAGGCAGCTGTGAAATTCTGGCAGTTCTGGTTCTGAACCCGTAAAACAGAGTATGAAAACAAAAGTTCAGAAGCAGAAAAATAAAGTGCAGAAAGTAAAGAACACAGCTTATTTGTTAACCCAGTTCGGAGCAAACTTCACCTACATCTGGAGGATACCAATCCAGGAAGGAAATCCACTAAGTAGTATCAATTCAAAGACTCTAGTCACAGCCCCCTGTTTTTCAGTCATATCACTTAATCACTACCCGTATAGACTTCTACCTAGGAACACCTAGATATAAGAACCCACTTACTTCCCAACCAAGTAATCACAGCCCAGTGATTATCAGACACTTAAAACAAACAAAACTTCAAAACAACAAAGACATCACTTGTGCTTAAAAGCTTTAAGTGCAAAACAACTCTAAACAAAACAACCAACTCTAACAGATGAGTGGTACACAAAATCAAAGCACTAAGCTTAACAGACTCAAAAACTCCAAAAATCTAATTTCTGGTTTTTGATACGTAAATTCTCCAATAGCAATGTCCTCTTTAAATAGTCTTCATCTGCAACATAATTCTGAACACAATAATCATCAATTGATATAGTTCTGAAATACTTTAGAAGCTCATAGAAGGAAACATATTTCTGAGATATATTTTGCAAAGATTCCTTTGAAAATATATTCATCAATAACAGAAACAAATCTGCAAGAAAGATCTTCACTTAAAATAATCAGCCTTCTGTAAACATCAGCCTGAATAAATCTTCAATAAATCTACAAAAGATACTGAACACAAATAACATAATTCAGACGCATAAATCAGCTTCTGAAATGCAGCTTCTGAAAGTCAACAGAAGTCAACGTCTTAAGGCAGCTTCTGAAGGTCAACAGAAGTCAACGTCTGAACAGTGCGTCTGATGACCAGTTCAGCGTCTGATGAACAGTACCAACGTCTGAAGGCGAGTTTTGCTTCTGATGAACAGTAAATCCAATTTTCAGCTTCTGAAGACACAAATAGCTTCTGGAGACGCATTGCTTGCACATTTTGATTTTACCAAACATGTAGCCAACATACAGATATCCAATAAGTTGGTTCTTCAAAAAACAATTCTTCATCACTCGATTCAACATCTGTGATGCTTCAGAACCTGATAGTGCTTCAGAACTTGATGGTGCTTCTGAAACCTTTACTTTATCACCAGACCTGCATCTACCAGTTAAGGCAACAACTTGCTTGGCTGATTCATTCCCCACTTCTCCTTCTGAGTCATCTTCATCAGACCAAGAAACTGCCAAACTCTTTTTTTGTTTCTTGAGGTATGTTGCACATTTTGTCCTAGTGTGGTCATATCCTTCACACTCATGACACTGAACACCTTTGGATTGATTGTCTTTCTCATCAGTTCTTGTCCTCTTCAAATCAATTGAATTGGACCTCCTGTCAGCCTGCTTCAGAATCTTGTTAAACTATCTACGAAGCATCACAAGATCCTCTGATATGCTTTCATCATTTGCTACAAAAGCAACACTTTTCCCTTTCCTTTCAGTCCTGTTGTTGAAGGCTATCTCAAAATTCTGCAAGGATCCTATCAATTCCTCAACCTTCATAATGGCAGTTACCTTCATGTCAAATATCTTAGGAAGAAACCTGAGTATTTTTCTCACAAGCTTCTCATCAGACATTCTTTCTCCAAGAGAATCAAAAGAGTTGGCCATGTCCAGATGTTCATATAGAAGTCTTGTATATTTTCATCCTCCAACATTTTGAGATTTTCAAACTTGGTGGTGAGAAGTTGAAGTCTGGACATTTTTACCTTGGATGTGCCTTCATGAGTAGTTTTGAGAATCTCCCATGCATCCTTAGCAACAGTGCACTGCTTGATCAGTCTGAACATATTCTTGTCCACTCCATTCAATGTAGCATTCAAGGCTTTGGAGTTTCCAAGAGCTATTTCATCTTCTACCTTGGACCACTCTTCTTCTGGTTTCAGATCAGCTGTCTTCTTTCCATCTTTGTCAAGAATAACAGGATGTTCCCAACCTTTCAGAACTGTTTTCCAGGTCTTAATATCTATGGATTTAAGGAAAGCACTCATGTGTTATTTCCAATATTCATAGTTGGAACCATCCAACAGAGGTGGTATGTTCATAAATCCTCCTTCTTTATTCGTTCTGCCAGAAAAAAATTCCCTGGAGCTCACCCTAAAAATATTCTTCCTTCTAGAAACGCAACTTGGAGAATTCTTCAATTAAATCTAAAAAAGATCATGTGAGAAAATTAATAGCTCCAAGGCACAAAAAACAGAACGCAGAAAACCAGCTTCTGAAGGTACTTCTGAACACAGAAAACCAGCTTCTGAAGGTACTTCTGAAGAAGTGCTTCTGAAGGTCTGCGTCTGAACATTTCAGCTTCTGAAGGTTGCTTCTTAACAGTGCTTCTGAAGTTCAGCTTCTGAACAGTGCTTCTGAAGTTCAGCTTCTAAAGACCCAACTACTGAAGTTCAGCTTCTGAAGACCCAGCTTCTGAACACGCACATATTGAGATTTCAGCTTCTGAAGACGTACTACTTATGAAGACACACATATTGCTTGTATATTTGTTTTTAGCAAACATGAAGCCAACAACCAAATATCCAACACAATTGTTCTTCAATACTTTGTTATCATCAACACCTTAGAGGAAGTGTTTAAGACACTTCTTATTTACTCATCAACACTTGTGATAGGTCCATTAAGGTGAGGTTTGCAAGCTCCCCCTAAGTCTTATTCCCAGTTAATTAAATTCATTCTTAGTTACTCTTGAGCACATTAGAACAAATAATCACAAAAGCATATCAAAACATCAACAAGATATCAGATTGAGCACACTGAGGTTTGTAAGCTCCGATTAAGTCCAATTTGATACCCATCAAGACATCCGACTTTGATCACACAGAGGTTTGCAAGCTCCGATTAAGACCAGTCTGATATCCCATCATTTTCAATTTTATAAACTTAAAAATTAAAAATGTACAGAAAAATAAACAAGGTTTCCTTAGCTTCTGTTAAGGCTCAGTGTTCAAATACTCTATTCTACTCCCCCTTTTGTCATCAACAAAAATATATGCAAGTTTAAACAGTTATAGCAGATTAAACAAGGTAATGAGAAAAACACGCATAAAACATAATTAAACAGTAATAGGAGGACATAATTGCTAGTACAACACAAATTGTCTAATGAATTAAGTGAAAAAACAAAACAAAAAAAAATAAAAATAAAGAAATTATAGTCCTTTGGCAGCCAACATCTCAATCAACTTCTTGACATTTTCATTTGTTTCTTCTGAAGTTGCTTCCACCTTTATCTGAGCTTGAGTCAGATTCTCCATTTTTGCATCCATTCGCTCCTGTGATTCTTTCAAAGATGTTATGTCACTCATCATCTTCTCTTCCCTTTCCTCCAATCTTGCTAGCCTTTCTTCACCAATCAAATGTCTTTTGTCACATACAACTTGAATTTCCATGTCAGTTTACTAAGGTTGTGTTGTCTTGACAGAGAGTTCATGACTCACTTCTATTGGTTCTCCTTCTGGCGCTCCCTCCAATGCATTTATAGCTACTTCTTCTGACACTTCTACCGGTACTTCTTCAGGTGCTACTTCCAATACATATCTTCTGAGATACACAGGTTCCATTACGTTCCTAACATCTGCCAACCATTTCAACCGATTCCTTGTATGATGGCAATGTAGTTGATGCAACGGATGATCAGTTGTTGCAAGAGCATAGTCACGCATATGTGCCCACTGGTAATTGATCATCCCTGAATAGACAGATTCATGGCTTCTGGCAAATATCCTTTTAGCCCATCCACTGATTCTGTTGAACATTTCTTCAAGGTATTTTGCGGAGGTAGAGGGGAAGAATTGGCATGGGATTCTCATTCTATACAGTATTGCTTGGACATTGTTGTGTACATGGGGTGGTCCAAGGTATTGATCACCTTCAGATGCTTCTGGTAGAGCATTTGTCTTAGCTTGAGATAGCTGAATGTTTCTGTTAGGTTCAATAGTGTCAATAAGAATATGACTGAGCTTTTCTGTGATAAAATGAGCATCTTCAACAGATTTGTTGATACTCAATGCATATGTCGCCCAGGCATCAAGGTAGGAGAGAGTGGAGTTTGGATTTGGTGATGATGGAGGTGAGCAGATTTGTGGGGTTTCTTGAGGGATCTATATGGCTTTCTGATTGGTTGAGGGTGATGGTGAGATATGAGTGGTATGATGATCATTTTCATAATGTTTGGTTAAATTGTCAACATTTTGAGAGATGGTTTCAGGTGATGATGGTGTGGGAATGATGATGGAGGGGTTTGGAGAATTATCAACACTATCAATTCTTAGATTAAGATCAATACTTCGTGGGGTCTATGACTTTTCTTCTGCATTATCTTTAAGTAGGTTGTTTCTATCAGCCACTTCTGATACATTTCCAGCAAGTTCTACTTCTGTTATCAAACCCACCTTTACAGCTTCTTCTTCAGCTAACTTTGACAAAGACTGAGCATGCTCTAAAGCTTCTTCCAACTTCTCTTTAGGCAGCTTTCTGGCCAGCTGTGATATCTTATGAGATACAGCTACCGGAGTATCAGACTTTGTTTCTGAACCTGAATTGGTCAGAATTAACTTTTTGGCCCTTTTTGATTTCCCAGTGACTTTTCTTTTTGTTCCAGAAGTTGCTTGAACTGTTTCCTTTGCAGTACCACCGCTTTTGGTCTTTGACTCCTTGATTTCTACTCCCTTAGAAATCTCTTGTACCTCCTTTTGAATCTCCATTTTCTTGCTTCTTTTCTTGAACGAGGGTGTGCCACCTCTGGATGCATTGTTGGATGCTTTCATTTTCTTCTTCTTTACATCACATACTTCTGGTGCTTCACGAATAGTCTCTGGATCAATTTCTTCATTAAAGCCTGCCATGGACGTCCTCATCGCATCTGCTAGCTCTTGTGCACTTAACTCATTGGTGATTGAGGGAAATTCCTGAACTAGAGGACTTCTTCCTTTCTAGATGGTAATGCCAACATATTTCTTTTAATCCTTCTTGGGTATAATCAGCATTCCTCCTAGAAGTTCTACAGTCATTACTTGTCCAAACTCCTGCCCAAAGTCATTGTAGCCTAGATTTTCTAGCTTCTGAATAATCTTGCTGTGATGAAAGAGTTCGGATAGAAGTCTTAGATAGAGTACATGCTTGTGTTACTTTCTTCAGGAATTATTTATTGACGTGCATAGATGATTGAAGATATGGGCTGCAAGATTGACGTTGTTGCCCTTGTTGAGTTGTAGCAACATAGATCTGTGACTCCACCTCGGTTGATCAGTACTTCCTACCCTAGGAAGAATACATTGAATAAAAAACTTGAATAGGATCTTCTCCATGTCATACATGTTTATTGTTGTAAGAGCCTTTTCTTCTTTGTCGTCCTTATCTTCACCCTCCATTTTCTTGTACAGAGTACTCTTGATTTCTTTCCCAAAGTCTGAAATGATGACATCCCTGTTGACCTCATAGAACCCTGAATTTTCCAAACCAGTCAGCTTAGCTATGGTGGATTAAGTAATGGAGATCTAAATTCCCATAACAGATGACTTAACTTTTGTTTCGTTGATTATCAGCAGCTTTTACGACTTCAGCTCTTACCTAGAAATATTTTACCAATTTTGTATAGGATGGCCCATTCAGAACGTTGAAGAGACCCATCCATTCCAACTTTTCAAACTTCTCCTTCATGTTGAAACCATTTAGCGCAAACGAATCGAAATCCAATATTTGCTCCTTAATTAACTTGAGTTCCCTTTATTGTATTCTCATCGTTCTTCCTTTAAGAGATGTTGATGCTTGACAAGATGCTGATGCTTTTGAAGCCATAATTCTATGGTATGAAGTTTTTCTAAAGGATTTGGTTTTACACAAAATTGTTTCAATTTGGAATGTTTTGAGAATGAAACTTTGTGAAGTGAAAGTGCAGGTGTGTAATTTTGGCAAAAGTGGTTTTGAGTAAACAATTCAATTAAATAAAAACACGAAATGCAATAATGTCAGTTAAGGGTATTAATGACAAAGTGGGACGAGAGATTCCAGTAATTGAGACATACACCTTACAGCTTTTTAAAGTTACCGTCCAATAGTTAAGATACACGTTAGACATAATTTTGCCTTTAATTCCATGTAAGTGGGCCAGATGTCATTGAAATAAATGAACATCCTTTCCACTTATGTGACACGTCAGGGCTAGTTTTGAACTGTTTTGAAATTTCAAGAACTTAGATTTAGAAGGCTATCGGATTCTGAGTTTCAATTGTATCATAACTACTGTGAGTGACTTTAGAAGCCTTTTATACCTTTGCAAGGACCTTGTTCATTTTATTCTTTAAGATCTTTTTTTCATCAGTCATTTGATCAGTTCCTTGCTTCTTAACTTATCCTAATGTAGAATCTGTGTCTTCTGTGTACCTGGAATTCTTTACAACTAGCTTTGACTTCCTTATCAAGTTGTATTGTTAGCCAATGTGACGTGTGGATTGTATATATATATATATATATATATTCTTTAACTAAGATAGTTTTAGAAATATATATATATACTTTGAATGCCTTAATCATTCAGAATATTCATTTAAGGAATATGCCTAGAGGATTATGGCAGTTTCAATTTGGACAGATTTCACTGTTTAGAAATAGCTAGTACATTTAAACTCATGAATATGAGATATGCCAAACTTACTCCTTTCAACTGGTTTATACGACGTTTTTGAAGAGAAATTTGAATTTGAAAGATATGCCTCAGTTAGAGAAATATTTTAGGCTTATAAATTTGATGCACAGATGTCTGCATATACTAATATTTATTATAATAGCTATCACACATACAGTCTATGTTAAGCAAGTTATATACAAATCTATCTTATTAAAGCAGTAGATAAAAATAGAGGTACCTGACTTGAGAGTTTCTCTTCAAGTGTTCTCCTCTGGAATCCCAGTGTCTCCTTTTCCTTTGTGCTACATCCTTTAGTTTTCATTTCTAAGAGTTATTCAGGACTTTTGATTTATACATCTCTGATCCTGAATGTTTCTTAGCTCCAAATCTTGAGTTGTTCAGAATTTTGAGTCTTCGCCTCATTACTTTTGTCCTCACTGAAGTCCTTGCTATTTCAGCTTTAGACTTTTGTTTGGTCAGAACTTTTGATTCTTCAGTCTAAAATTCTGGCTTAGTCTGATCATGAGATTCAGAGATTCCGGATTCTGAAATGTCCCAAATATGCACTCCTTCATTAGCACTTCTGACCATATCATAAATAATCATAGCTAGCTTAGATTTTCCAGTGGATCTGGCCAGATATTCTAGAAAGATTGGTTCATGATTGGTCAAGGCCTTGACTACTTTGTCTTCAGAAATTGCTTCCAGTTCTTCAATCTTGTTTTCAAGTTTACTGATGTGATCTCTCAACATTTGATGATCATCTGGTGCAGTATCAGTCTTCCTTGGTAGATTAGTATCTTCAGTGATGTATTCAGCTAGATTCCCATTCTCCAGAATTTCATTCCTTATCAGAAGATGTTTATACTCCTTTTCCATTAGACAGTTGTTCGCTTGGAGATAATCAATTCTTTTCCTTAGCTCACAGAGTTCTCTAGATTTGCATATACATCTTTCTTCAAGTTCTTTGATGAGATTCACCAACTTCATATTGGATAGATCATGAAGGTCCAAGTCTTCTTTATCAGAATCTGATTCAAACTTAGTGTTAGAGGTAGTTATAGCCATCATACCCAAGTTTCCTTTGACTTTGTTAGATTCTTCCTTCTCATCAAATTCATCACATGTGGCCACAAGACTTTCCTTCATCTTGCTTCTGAGGTTCTTCTTCTCTATGGCATCCTGCTTAGATCTTCTTTTCCCTGGTCTGGTCTTTTGTAACTCTGGACAGTCAGCAATGATATGTTCAATCTTCGTGTAGTTGTAGCAGCCATCCTAGTCTTCTCTTTTGTTGAAAGCTCCTGAACTCTTAAAGTTTCTGCTATTCTTAGGAAACCTTCTTTTCCTGGTCAAGTATTGGAATCTCTTGGTCAAATATGAAATTTCTTCTAGGTATGCATCATCACCAGATTCATCATCTTGATTTTCTTCTTCTAGATTAGCAGATTGATGGGATTTGTCAGATTTTTCCTTAGAGGTTAAGGAAATGGATTTAAACTTCTTATTTGGCTCCTCTACATTGAGCTTAATCTCATGGCTATTTAGAGAGCTTATCAGATTTTCCAGACTCAGCTTGTCCAGATCCTTTGCCTCATGTATGGAAGTGACCTTTGGTCTAAACCTGGTCTAAGAATCTTCTTGACATGATCAGGAACACCATAACTTTTCTTCAGAACTTGAAGACCAGACTCTAGAGTCTGCAACCTTGAATACAAGGTTTCAATATCTTCGTCCTCCTTCATTCTGAAGAGTTCATATTGGTGAACCAATTAGTTTGCCTTAGCCTACTTAACCTGTCGGTTTCCTTCATACGTTGAGCAGAGTGATTCAAAGACGGATTTTGTTGTAGATTTGTCTACTATCTTCAAGTACTCAGCATGAGGCAGAACATCCACCAGTATTCCTCGAACCCTGTGAGACTTCTTGTATATTTTCTTCTGAGTGGCTATCAGACTCCTTCTATCAGCCATCATGCTTTCTTCATCTACCTCAAAGTTCATTCCATCTTCAATAATGTCTCAAAGTTCATCATCAACACCTATAATGTGAATGTACATTTTGCTTTTCCACCAAGGAAACTGTGTAGCCTCTCCATTAAAAGAGGGAGGTTTGACAGAGTAGATGTTTTTATCATTGGTGGTGGTGTTGGTGATATCAAGAGTGGAAGTCTCTATAGTGGAAGACATGTTTTTCTCTCCGGATATTTCTGTGGCACGGTTATGTGACATAGCGCAGACTATGCTCTGATACCAACTGAAGGTGAGAAAAACACAAGAAAGTGGGTTGAATTGTGTTGGCTTTTTATGGTTTCTTTTTCCTGGTGTTCAAATGCTGATCAGAATTTATGGTATACAAATTATGATACAGAGTCTGAGTGCAACAGATAGTACAGAAACACAAAGATAAAGATAATGAGAGAGAGAGAGAGAGAAAGCAAACAAAAGGCAATTTTATACTGGTTCCTCCTACAACCCAAAAGTAGTCCAGTCCCCTTGCACTTCAAAGGGATTTCACTATAATCACACAAGATTACGAATTGCTAAACAACAACTCCAAGAGACTTCTCTATGCTCAAGCACACCTGCTCAAGACTTTATGCTCTAGGACTCTTCCTAAAGACTTCCTTGCTTAAGCACACAACTTAAGACTTCCTGCTCTAGGACACTTCTAAATACTTCCTTGCTCAAGGACTACTCCAAGAGACTGCTAAGTGCTCAAGCACGCAGGCAAGAGACTTCCAATGCTCTAAGGACACACCTAAGAGAGTTCTAGTTTCTCAAGGTTTAACCAAGAGGCTAATACGATTTAGCTTCACAAGCTAAAGACTTCTAATTTGCTCAACACCTGATTTAACAATGTTTGGTGTATATGAACAATGAACAGACTCTTTACAACTCTAGGATTTCTAAGATACAGAGTTTGGTAAGAAATATCCTAAGTGTTTTGCGCTATTTGATTTGGCAGAGTAATGGGACAGTTAAATAGTAGAATCTTGTTAATCTTCTTCATGGTCTTCAATTCCTTTTATAGGTAGAGATTTGAGAGACATTAGAGAAGAGTGTCAGTGCAAATAAAGTCGTTGAGAAGCTTTGATCAAGAATGTTGGTCTTATTCTTGATATGGATAATCCTGTTGGGTGGTCTTTTAATTTTCCCTTGCTAAAAGAAGAATTATTCGTTGCTTACTTTGTTCTTGACGTCCTTTGTCTGATTGTGCATGTAGACAAAAGAACTACACTTATCAGAACCTTGATAGTAACAGTTCACAGAATATGACAAAGCCTACATGGATTATGGGTCCCTCATGACTTACTCAAGTCTGAGGGTGATCCAAGTCTGTAGTGCCTGCTTCTGAGTTTGATGACCATCACAGAGTCTATTGAGTTACCTCTCCAGAAACTGTGTGGTACCCTTCTTCTTAGGACGTTGACTTCTGGTTGACCTTTCTTTGGTCTTCTACCATAGTCTTCTCAGCTTCTCTTGTTCCTTCTGATACTCTTCATATGTTTATCCTTGATAGATATATCTTTCTATGATTCTGCACGTTGAACATATGTTAGTATTCCAATTGTTCTTCAATACTTTGTTATCATCAAAACCTTAGACGAATTGTCCAAGACACTTCTTGTTCTAACATTCTCTTCTCCTAGAACTCCACAACAAAAATGGGGTTGTAGAAAGAAAGAACATATCTCTACAAGAAATGGCTAGAACAATGCTCCATGAAACTCATATGGCTAAGTACTTCTAGGCAGAAGCTGTAAACACATGTTATGTACAAAATAGAATCTATATAAGACTTATTTTGAACAAAACAACATATCAGTTATTCAAAGGTAGAAAACCAAGTATTGCTTACTTTCACCAATTTGGTTGTACATGCTATATTCTGAACAACAAAGTATATCGGACTAAATTTGATGCCAAGGCTCAAAAGTGTACCTTTTTAGGTTACTCTGAAAGGTCAAAGGCATACAGAGTGTTTAACTCTAAAATATGATATAGGAATCAATACACATCAGATTTAACGACAAAGAGCCTGATAATAAAATGTCAAAGCTGGTTGAAAGTTTTGTATAAATACAGGTATTAGAAGACTTACCAGAATATATACAAGTGGTTGAACCTGTCACAGATGTCCCAGAATCTATCAATACAAATGAAGTACCAGAAACTGATGCAATCCCAAAAGTAAATCCAGATGGTGACGAGTCTGAAGAAGAAGCCTATGATGATTCAGAAGAAGCCACTCAATCCAGAAGAACCTTCAAATACAAGTCATCACATCCAAAAGAGCTCATAATTGGAAACAAAGACAGTCCTCTGAAGACAAGATCAGCGTTCATAAATGAATCCATGATAGGACTAATCTCTCTAGTTAAGCCTACCCCAATTGATGAAGCACTAGCAGATGATGGATAAGTTGTGGCCATGCAAGAAGAGTTGAATTAGTTCTAAAGAAATGATGTTTGGGATCTAATTGTCAAACAACCTCAGAAGAACATCATTGGAACGAAACGGGTCTTCAGAAATAAGCTTAATGAACATGGAGAAGTAACCAGAAACAAAGCTAGACTGGTAGCACAAGGCTACAGTCAGCAGGAAGGAATTGACTACACAAAAACCTTTGCACCTGTTGCTAGGTTGGAATCAATAAGACTACTTTTGTCTTGTGATGTCAATCATGGTATCATTTTATATCAAATGGATGTTAAGAGTGTCTTTCTGAATGGTGTCATTTCTGAAGATGTTTACGTAAAACAACCTCCTGGGTTTGAAGATATAAAACACCCAGATTATGTTTTCAAAGTCAAGAAATCACTCTATGGTCTGAAACAAGCTCTTAGAGCATGGTATGATAGACTAAATAATTTCTTGCTTGAAAAAGGTTTTAAAAGAGGACAGGTTGATACCAATCTCTTCAGAAAGACATTAAAGAAAGATATTATAATAGTCCAGATATATGTTGAAGATATCATCTTTGGCTCTACGAATGCTACTCTGTGCAAGGAGTTTTCTAAGACTATGCAGGCTGAGTTTGAAATGAGTGTGATGGGAGAATTAAAGTTCTTTCTTGGTATTCAAATCAACCAATGTAAAGATGGAGTCTATGTTCATCAATCCAAATATGCAAAGGAGCATCTGAAGAAGTTCAAACTTAAAAATAGTAAAATGATGGCTACTCTAATGCATCCAAACTGCAACATGAGCAAAGAAGAATCAAGCAGCAAGTTAGATCAGAAGATATACAGAGGTATGATAGGTTCCTTACTTTATCTAACAGCTTCTAGGCCAGATATTTTATTCAGTGTCTGTCTGTGCACAAGATTTTAGTTAGATCCTAGAGAATCTCATTTAATGGTTGTTAAGAGGATCTTCATGTATCTGAAAGGAACAACTAATCTTGGAATTCTGTACATGAAATCTCAGGATTATAAGCTAGTTGGATTATGTGATGCTGACTATGATGGGGATAGAATTGAAAGAAAATCCACTAGTGGAAATTGTCAATTCCATTATGAGAACTTGATATCCTAGGCAAGTAAGAGGCAAAGCACTATTGCACTGTTCATAACAGAATCAGAATACATCTCAGCTGAGGTTGCTGCACACAACTACTCTAGATGAAACATCAGTTAGAAGACTATCAGATTTGTGAAAGTAATATCCCAGTTTACTGTGATAATACTGGTGCTATAAGTCTATCTAAGAATCCAATTATACACTCAAGAGCCAAGCATATTGAGATAAAACATCATTTTATAAGAGATTATGTTCAGAAAGGTGTTAGACATGCAATTCATTGATACAGATCATCAATGGGCTAATATATTTACAAAACCATTGACTGTTGAAAGATTTGAATTTATCAAAAAGAATCTGAACATGCATTGTATCTCAAAATGATGCTTGTCTCTGAGTGATAACACAGAATCTAAAAGGAATTCAGAAGCTACTCTTGTCAAAGTCTCTATGAGCAAGTAGTTGAATCTGTATACTCAACAAATTCTGGAGTGACACAGAAGTTGGATAATCTAGGTTCTGACAATACACTTAAGTGCAAAAGCCTTTATTTGTCATTTCATACATCTCTCCACCTACGTATCACGTTTCTGAGCAAGTCTCTGATGTGGCTTATGACTGATTGGGTAATAACCTGTAGGCAATGATGTTTATGCTTTGAGTACAGTTTTCTTGCACCCCGCTTTGTCATTAATTCTTTTTGTCTCGTTTACTATTTTCAAAAACTCTTGAAGTTGAAAAGTTGTAAAACTCTATTTATATATTGAAAGTCACACTCTTCATTTTTCCACACTCTTCACTATGTTTTTTAAAGTATGCATGAAAAATCCTTTTGTTTTTCCAAGAATCGTAAGAAAAACCAAAATCCTGAAACATGAACTCATAAATATATGTTCGATCAAAAGAGAAGCTATGAATATTGTCAACAAAGACCCAAAAATGATATCTGTTGTGGACGAGTGTGATATAGAAGACTGGTTTGCAATGTGTAACGACCAGATTTTCGTAAATTATATTTTTATATATTTTATTTTATTGTTTGGCTTTTAAAAATATTTTCTCGTAATCGAGAAATAATTATTTAGCGCGAGCGTAAGTTCGTAATCGAGATTTTAAGGTTTTGGGGCGAAATTGGGCCAAGAAGATGAATAGTAATGGGCTTGGTCATGAATAAGTAGTAATGATCAAGTGGATGAGATTTAGTGAGCTTGGATTGGATTGAAGGGCTAGGATTGATCATGAGTTAAGATATTAATTGGATTGGGTTATAAGATAATCACAAAGACTTTGACATCACTATTCATTGTCTTTTGGAGAAGCTTGGAGCCGTGTAAGAGAAGGGAAAAGCAAGAGAAAACTAGGGCAAGTGGAGAAGCTTGTGTTGAAGCTTGGGTTTTGCTAGAGAATCATCAATTCCGGGTAAGAGAGTTAGTATTCGTAATCGGGAGTGACTCGAGAAGGGGAGATTGTCGATATCTCCGTACCCAAACTTCTCCTCTCACTTTTCTTTTGGTTTTGTGAAACTTTTCTTAAACAAAACTTGAGTTTGATGATTGTAGTATGTTTCTAGTATGATTTTGTGGATTGATATTGTGTTTTCATGTATGTTTGGATGGAAAGTTTTTATGATTAAAGTTGTTAATGATTATGTATGCTTATTTGATGCTAAGTGATGTTGTTAGTATGTTTAATTGAAGTTATATGATGTTTTATCTATGTTTTGGAAATTTCGAAAATGTTGTTGTTGTTCAAGGAAAGCTTGAGTAAAACCCTAACATGGTGATTTTGTTAAGGCCATTATGTTGTGTGAGTATGTGTTATATAATGTTTGGAATGGCTGTTAGGAACTAATAGAGTGTGTCTAAGGTTTTGAAAGTGGACTTGGACTTAGTAATATTAAAGACTAAGGTGTGAGAATTGATGAATATAATTGAATTGATATGGTATCCAAAGGATTGGATTTACCTTAGAAACATTTATGTTTATTTGGAGTTTTGGTTTAGTATGATGTTGTTGATGATGTTGTGAACCATGTTTGATGATTTATGCATGTTTGCATTATGATTGGCCATGAGTGCCTACTTGTTGAAGTTAGCATGAGTATTGGTAGTGTACACACATATTTGAGCATATGTAGGTGTAAATATCAATAATTGCTAAGTGAACATACATGCATTTCATGATGGTATGTATGCTCTTTATGGGTAAGAATGAAATCCAATTATTATTGGTCATATGCACGACTGTCTTTTATGGCGAATGAGAGGTGCAGAAGTAATCCAGCTTCGGTTGGTCAAGTGTACGACTGTCTTTTATGGCGAATGAGAGGTACACAAGGGATATAAGTTTATCCAACAGTCTGCCATGACTCAAATCTGAGCAGGAATTGGTACCACATGCATTAGAGTGCATTTTAGGAACATACATTCTACTTGACATTAGTGTGCATTTTAGGGATTATGTGTGCATAATGGGTGTTAAGTGATAATTGTTATTGATGAGTTTTGTGCTTGAGGAATTATGTGTGCATGGTAATTGATAATTGATAATTTCCATCCGTTTGACTTAGTTGCTTAAATTGTTGATATGTTTTGAGTACTTGTGATTAATGAATAAATGTTTGACGATAATTGATGATGCATGTGCGTGAGTTAGAATATGCATGATAGGTAAAGTGTAGGTACCCTACTTACTCTTGTGTTGATTAGTTATGTACTATTGTGCTTGATCATACGAATAAGAATGAATTGTGCTGTTTATATTGTGTTGATTATGTTTTACTAACACTCTCTGTTTTGTGTTATGTGCTGGATCGTTGGGGATCCAGAATAGCAGGTTGACGAGACTATCGTCGAGGAGTAGCTTTTTGCTGTTTAGGTGCCTGCGTAGTGGTGAGGGCATAGCTTAGCTATCCTTACTCTTTTTGTACTAGGTGTTGTATCCTAGTTAGAGTTTAGGGCTCTGATAGTTGTAACACTACCTTGGGTATCTGAACGTGTATGTATGAATTTGGCAATGATTTCTGTTGTAGATTTGAATGTTAGTTTTCTTATGCCGTTGGTTTGATGTCAAAACGATTTATAGAACTTGAGTTATGGTTAAATTTCTGCATAACTTTCTGCATAACTTTCTGCACAACCTTTCCGAATTTGAAACGAAAACTGGTATTGATCGGTACAGAATTGGACTTGGGTGTAAACACGAAAGTTTTAGATAATTTTGTTAGCTTTCCAGTGGCTTTGGTTTGACGTGAAAATGACTTTTAGTTTTTGAGTTATGATGAAAATACTTCCAGGTGGTCTTAGTGAAATTGTGCTGTGACAGCATTTTCTGTTTCATGTTTTGGTGTCTTTTTCACACGTCTATGTTTTTAAATTGATCTTTGGTATAAACATGTGAAATGTTGTAATGTGTTTTGAAAACAAAAAGAAATGATGCAATCGATTTCGTGAACATTGAGCTAGAAGGGGTATGAGCTGTATGAGCTAGAAGGGGTATGAGCTAGAAGGGGTATCCTAGTTAGAAGGGGTATCGTCTCATGCTGTTTGTTATTTTTCCGCTGCTGTATGTGAATCAAATATATTTTGATCTGTTGATGTTTATGAAAATGCGTTTTCGTTTTGTTGTAACTTCATATGTCCTTAACGTTTTTTTTATTAAAGTTAATAATCGGCGGTTAAGGGTTAGGGTGTTGCAATAGTTGGTATCAGAGCAGGTCGATCCATTGGATCAATTAGGTGTAGATTACCCTTTGTGTAACATGTGTTAGGAAAACACTGTTTATACTGTTTTGAGGAAACGAAGTGTATCCTCACTCGTGGTGCGTGGTGTTGGTTCAGGTTATGGCGCAAAAAGCATTTGCCGATGCGATGGAATTGATGGCGAATGCCATGGTTCAGAAGGCTGTGAGTAGGACGGCTGATAGAGCAGCACAGGAAGCCAAGACTAACTACTACAAGGCTGTGAATGAGAAGAGGAGGAGAGCCTTCGGAAGAGGAAAGCCTTATGATAACCGGGGAAAGAAGCCGGATGAAGGTGGAAGCAGTGGTGGTAAAACTGGAGGTGGTAAGAATTGTTTTAAGTGTGGACAGCTGGGACATCGTTTCTATGAGTGCCCGGAGAATGAAGAAGGATGTTTTAAATGTGGGGATCCTGGCCACATGGCTGATCAATGCAAGAAAGGCCTAGTTTGCTTCAACTGCAAGGAAGCGGGTCACAAGAGCAACGTGTGTAAGAAGCCTAGAGCGGCTGGAGGAAAAGTGTTCGCTTTGGATGGTGGTGATGCAGAGGCGGACAACTTGATCAGAGGTACATGCTTTATCAATAATACTCCTTTGTCTGCTATTATTGATACGGGTGCTACCCATTCGTTTATTTCTGTGGATTGCGTGAAGAGGTTGGGTCTTAGAGTAGAAAATATGATGGGACGCATGGTTATAGAAACGCCTGCGAGTGGTTCGGTATCGACTACTCTAGTCTGTGTTGACTGTTCAGTCACTATGTATGGTCGACACTTTGGAATGGATTTAGTCTGCATTCCGTTGAGCGGAATAGACGTTATCTTTGGTATGAACTGGTTAGAATTTAATCGGGTTCATATCAACTGCGGTAAGAGGACGGTTACGTTTCCAAGACTGGAGCAAGAGTTGTGTTCAAAGCTTATGTGTTGTCGAGAAGTGGCAAGATCAGTGAAGGCTCAAGAGGACGTGTTTGTTATGTTTGCATCGTTGAGAGTGGAAGAGAAGAATAAGGTTGATGCGTTGCCAGTGGTGCGTGATTTTGCAGATGTATTTCCAGATGATATTTTGGATTTACCACCCGAGAGAGAGGTTGAGTTCTCAATTGACGTAGTACCTGGTACTAGTCCAATTTCGATGGCGCCGTATCGTATGTCAGCTGCTGAACTAGAAAAGTTGAAGGAACAATTGGAGGAATTGTTAGAGAAAAGGTTTGTAAGACCGAGTGTATCGCCGTGGGGTGCGCCGGTTCTGTTGGTAAAGAAGAAAGATGGTAGTATGCGTCTGTGCATCGACTATCGTCAGTTGAATTAATAAAGCAACTATCAAGAACAAGTATCCACTTCCGAGGATAGATGATTTGATGGGTCAGTTAGTGGGAGCCTGTGTGTTCAGCAAGATTGATTTGAGATCGGGATATCACCAGATAAGAGTTAAGGCGGAGGATATACCGAAGACTGCTTTCAGGACAAGGTATGGTCATTACGAGTACGCTGTTATGCCTTTTGGAGTTACTAATGCACCTGGAGTGTTTATGGAATATATGAATCGTATATTTCATTCCTTTTTGGATCGATTCGTGGTGGTCTTCATAGACGATATTTTGGTATACTCGAAGACGGATGAGGAACATGCCGAGCATTTGAGGATTGTGTTGGAGGTGTTGCGCGAGAAGAAGCTTTATGCAAAATTTTCTAAGTGTGAATTTTGGTTGCATAAAGTTAGCTTTTGGGTCACGTCATTACAAGTGGTGGTATAGCAGTGGATCCTGCTAAGGTAGAGGCCGTGCAAGATTGGGGAACGCCGGAGTCTGTTACTGAGATTCGAAGTTTTCTTGGTTTGGCCGGTTACTATCGGAGGTTCATCGAAGGATTTTCAAAGTTGGCGTTGCCGTTGACACAGTTGACTAGGAAGAGTCAAGCTTTCGTTTGGGATGACAAGTGTGAGCAGAGTTTCCAAGAGCTGAAGAGGAGGTTGACATCTGCACCTGTGCTAATTCTGCCAAATCCGAAGGAACCGTTCGTGGTTTATTGTGATGCGTCGAAGATGGGTCTAGGTGGTGTGTTGATACAGAAGGGACAAGTCGTTGCTTATGCATCAAGACAGCTGAAGATTCATGAGAGGAACTATCCTACGCATGATTTGGAGCTAGCTGCTGTCGTGTTTGTTCTCAAGATTTGGAGGCACTACTTGTATGGGTCAAGGTTCGAAGTTTTCAGCGATCACAAGAGTCTGAAATACTTGTTTGATCAGAAGGAGCTCAATATGAGGCAAAGAAGATGGTTAGAGTTTCTTAAGGATTATGATTTCGAGTTGAGCTATCACCCGGGTAAGGCTAATGTGGTAGCCGATGCGTTGAGTAGGAAGTCTTTGCATGTGTCGTCTCTGATGGCGAAGGAACTGAGATTGATTGAAGAGTTTAGAGACCTCAGTTTGGTTTGTGAAAGGACAACCAGAAGCGTGAAGCTAGGAATGTTGAGGTTGACGAATGATTTTCTTGAAGAAGTTGTGGAAAAGCAAAAGTCTGATGTGAGATTGACGAAGTTTAAGACACTCATCGAGCAAAGGAAAAAGGTAAACATCAAGATTGATGAGAAAGGCGTGATGAGATGTCAAAGGAGGTTATGTGTACCAGATGTGCCAGAATTGAAGAGAATGATTTTGGGAGGAAGGTCATAGAAGCAACTTAAGTATTCATCCTGGTGTTACTAAGATGTATCAAGATCTGAGGAAAATGTTTTGGTGGCAAGGGATGAAGGAAGAGATCGCCGAGTTTGTTTTCGCGTGTTTGACTTGTCAGAAGTCCAAGGTGGAGCATCAGAAGCCGTCGGGGCTATTGCAACCTATGTTTATTCCAGAGTGGAAATGGGACAGTATTGCGATGGATTTTGTAAGCGGTTTGCCGAAGACGTCGAAGGGCAATAATATAATTTGGGTAGTAGTCGACAGGTTGACAAAGTCTGCTCATTTCATAGCTATCAAGACCGGTATGTTAGTACCGAGGTTGGCTGAGATCTACGTGGAACAAATCGTGAGATTGCATGGAATTCCGTCGAGTATCGTATCAGATAGAGATCCCCGTTTTACTTCAAGGTTTTGGAAGAGTTTGCAAGAGGCGTTGGGGACTAAGTTGCGGATGAGTTCTGCTTATCACCCGCAGACGGATGGTCAGTCGGAGAGGACGATTCAATCATTGGAGAATTTATTAAGATCGTGCATTTTGGAACAAGGAGTGAGTTGGGAAGCTTGCTTACCATTGATTGAGTTTACGTATAACAACAGTTTTCATTCGAGCATTGGTATGGCACCTTTTGAAGCGTTGTATGGGAGAAGATGTAGAACACCTTTGTGTTGGTTTGAATCGGGAGAAAGTGTGGTGCTTGGACCTGAGATTGTGCAACAAACGACCGAGAAGATCAAGATGATCCAAGAAAAGATGAGAGCGTCGCAGAGTCGCCAGAAAAGCTATGCCGACAAGAGAAGAAAGGATATAGAATTTCAAGAAGGAGATCATGTGTTTCTAAGAGTTATCTCGACTACGGGTATTGGACGAGCTTTGAAATCGAAGAAGTTAGCATCGAGGTTCATTGGTCCGTATCAGATTTTGAAGAGGATTGGGAAGGTGGCGTATAGGATTGCGTTACCGCCGTCGTTGTCAAATCTACATGACGTTTTTCACGTGTCTCAATTAAGGAAATACGTATCGGATCCGTCACATGTGATTGAGTCGGACGAGATACAAGTGAGATGAAGAGGCTCAGGAACAAAGAGATTTCATCGGTGAAAGTCGTTTGGGGAGGCCCAGCCGGTGAATATGCGACGTGGGAGCTCGAGAGCAAGATGCGGGACTCCTATCCAGAGTTGTTTTCAGGTATTTTCGAGGGCGAAAATTCTTTTTAGGGGAGTAGAGTTGTAACGACCAGATTTTCGTAAATTATATTTTTATATATTTTATTTTATTGTTTGGCTTTTAAAAATATTTTCTCGTAATCGAGAAATAATTATTTAGCGCGAGCGTAAGTTCGTAATCGAGATTTTAAGGTTTTGGGGCGAAATTGGGCCAAGAAGATGAATAGTAATGGGCTTGGTCATGAATAAGTAGTAATGATCAAGTGGATGAGATTTAGTGAGCTTGGATTGGATTGAAGGGCTAGGATTGATCATGAGTTAAGATATTAATTGGATTGGGTTATAAGATAATCACAAAGACTTTGACATCACTATTCATTGTCTTTTGGAGAAGCTTGGAGCCGTGTAAGAGAAGGGAAAAGCAAGAGAAAACTAGGGCAAGTGGAGAAGCTTGTGTTGAAGCTTGGGTTTTGCTAGAGAATCATCAATTCCGGGTAAGAGAGTTAGTATTCGTAATCGGGAGTGACTCGAGAAGGGGAGATTGTCGATATCTCCGTACCCAAACTTCTCCTCTCACTTTTCTTTTGGTTTTGTGAAACTTTTCTTAAACAAAACTTGAGTTTGATGATTGTAGTATGTTTCTAGTATGATTTTGTGGATTGATATTGTGTTTTCATGTATGTTTGGATGGAAAGTTTTTATGATTAAAGTTGTTAATGATTATGTATGCTTATTTGATGCTAAGTGATGTTGTTAGTATGTTTAATTGAAGTTATATGATGTTTTATCTATGTTTTGGAAATTTCGAAAATGTTGTTGTTGTTCAAGGAAAGCTTGAGTAAAACCCTAACATGGTGATTTTGTTAAGGCCATTATGTTGTGTGAGTATGTGTTATATAATGTTTGGAATGGCTGTTAGGAACTAATAGAGTGTGTCTAAGGTTTTGAAAGTGGACTTGGACTTAGTAATATTAAAGACTAAGGTGTGAGAATTGATGAATATAATTGAATTGATATGGTATCCAAAGGATTGGATTTACCTTAGAAACATTTATGTTTATTTGGAGTTTTGGTTTAGTATGATGTTGTTGATGATGTTGTGAACCATGTTTGATGATTTATGCATGTTTGCATTATGATTGGCCATGAGTGCCTACTTGTTGAAGTTAGCATGAGTATTGGTAGTGTACACACATATTTGAGCATATGTAGGTGTAAATATCAATAATTGCTAAGTGAACATACATGCATTTCATGATGGTATGTATGCTCTTTATGGGTAAGAATGAAATCCAATTATTATTGGTCATATGCACGACTGTCTTTTATGGCGAATGAGAGGTGCAGAAGTAATCCAGCTTCGGTTGGTCAAGTGTACGACTGTCTTTTATGGCGAATGAGAGGTACACAAGGGATATAAGTTTATCCAACAGTCTGCCATGACTCAAATCTGAGCAGGAATTGGTACCACATGCATTAGAGTGCATTTTAGGAACATACATTCTACTTGACATTAGTGTGCATTTTAGGGATTATGTGTGCATAATGGGTGTTAAGTGATAATTGTTATTGATGAGTTTTGTGCTTGAGGAATTATGTGTGCATGGTAATTGATAATTGATAATTTCCATCCGTTTGACTTAGTTGCTTAAATTGTTGATATGTTTTGAGTACTTGTGATTAATGAATAAATGTTTGACGATAATTGATGATGCATGTGCGTGAGTTAGAATATGCATGATAGGTAAAGTGTAGGTACCCTACTTACTCTTGTGTTGATTAGTTATGTACTATTGTGCTTGATCATACGAATAAGAATGAATTGTGCTGTTTATATTGTGTTGATTATGTTTTACTAACACTCTCTGTTTTGTGTTATGTGCTGGATCGTTGGGGATCCAGAATAGCAGGTTGACGAGACTATCGTCGAGGAGTAGCTTTTTGTTGTTTAGGTGCCTGCGTAGTGGTGAGGGCATAGCTTAGCTATCCTTACTCTTTTTGTACTAGGTGTTGTATCCTAGTTAGAGTTTAGGGCTCTGATAGTTGTAACACTACCTTGGGTATCTGAACGTGTATGTATGAATTTGGCAATGATCTCTGTTGTAGATTTGAATGTTAGTTTTCTTATGCCGTTGGTTTGATGTCAAAACGATTTATAGAACTTGAGTTATGGTTAAATTTCTGCATAACTTTCTGCATAACTTTCTGCACAACCTTTCCGAATTTGAAACGAAAACTGGTATTGATCGGTACAGAATTGGACTTGGGTGTAAACACGAAAGTTTTAGATAATTTTGTTAGCTTTCCAGTGGCTTTGGTTTGACGTGAAAATGACTTTTAGTTTTTGAGTTATGATGAAAATACTTCCAGGTGGTCTTAGTGAAATTGTGCTGTGACAGCATTTTCTGTTTCATGTTTTGGTGTCTTTTTCACACGTCTATGTTTTTAAATTGATCTTTGGTATAAACATGTGAAATGTTGTAATGTGTTTTGAAAACGAAAAGAAATGATGCAATCGATTTCGTGAACATTGAGCTAGAAGGGGTATGAGCTGTATGAGCTAGAAGGGGTATGAGCTAGAAGGGGTATCCTAGTTAGAAGGGGTATCGTCTCATGCTGTTTGTTATTTTTCCGCTGCTGTATGTGAATCAAATATATTTTGATCTGTTGATGTTTATGAAAATGCGTTTTCATTTTGTTGTAACTTCCTATGTCCTTAACGTTTTTTTTATTAAAGTTAATAATCGGCGGTTAAGGGTTAGGGTGTTGCACAATGCAAAGATGGATGAACATCTTTAAAGCTCTGGTTGATATATGGAATGCAACTGAAGATCAAGAACCAGAGATTAGGTCATCTAGTATAGGGATCCAGTCTAAGCAGCCCAACTCTGCCATTCGTAAATGTACTAGGATTCAACCCATCAAAAATGGGAAGAAAGCCTTAGCAATACAAGATGGTTGCTTAAACTACTTCGAAATGGAGATGAAGTCTTGATTGTTGGATTTGGACGTAAAGGTCCCATTTAGTAACAACTCCAAATTCAAAGTTGTTAAGGTTTTTGGGAATATCTGAAGAACATGAAGATGCAGAAGACCTTACAACAATAATATTGGAAAACATAGATTAGGAATCAATGTTAGATCAGATGCTAAGTTCAAACCTTAGGATTTAGTTTTCTTTATGTTTCTTAGCTTATTTTATTATGTACTCTATCAAAAATATATTGTAAGCTATGTTGAATAGTGTTAATCTATTCTTATAATATATTTTAGTTTCTTTTTTCAATCTTTCTCTGTTTTGTCTCTGTTTTGTTCACTTGCATGCTTTGTCAATCTTTTTCAACTTGCATGATTTTTGTTGACGACAAAAAGGTGAGTAGAATAGAGTATTTGAACATTGAGCCTAATCAGAAGCTAAGGAAACTTTTATTTTTGAATAAGTTAAAAATGAAAAAATATTGCGCTTAATTGTTATTGATGGAAATTTGGTTGTTGGCTTCATTTTTGCTAAAATCAAATATACAAGCAAGAAGCTGAGTCTTCAGACGCTGAACCTTCAGAAGCTGAACCTTCAGACGCTGAACCTTCAGAAGCTGAACCTTCAGACGTTGAACCTTCAGAAGCACTTACTTCAGAAGTACCGTCAGAAGCACCTTTGATTTCGCGCCTTGGAGCTGTTTATTATCTCACCTGATCTTTTGAAGATTTGATTGAAGAATTCATGTTACTTGTTCTCCAAGCTGCGTGTGTTTCCATAAGGAATATATTTTCGTGAGATATTTTTTTCCAGATTGGATATTTTTATTTGTGTAAATATATTTTCAAAGGAGATCTTTGGAAAATATATTTCTGAAGAATATTTGTTTCAATATATTTCTAAGAAGAATATTTGATTCAAATATATGTTGCTGCTGAAGGCTATAAATAGAAGACGCCACTATTGAAGAAATGAACTGAAGCCATCATTGAAAGAGTATTCTTAGGTTTCGAGTCTGTTAATTGTGAGCCTTTCTTGTGTCACCTTGATGCAAGCTTAGGACTGTGTTTATTGAGTTGTAATATTGTATACTACACCTAAGCTTTGAAGTACGGTGTAAGTTTGTGTCTGAAGGTGTCTTCATCATACTGTTTATTGGAGTGTGTCTCCTCTTTGTTATTTGAGTCTAAAATCACTGGGGCAGTGATTGATTGAGTGGGTGTGAGATGGGATCTCAGGTCTAGGAGTTCCTAGGCTGAAGTCAGTACGGGTAGTAGCTAGGTGATAAGTTGTAAACTTGGAGTTTGCTGAGAACTTAGAACTTGGACTACACTAGTGGACTTCCTCCTGGCTTGGTAGCCCCCAGAGTAGGTGTGTTTGTCACCGAACTGGGTTAACAATTTCCTTGTGCCTTTTTAATCTTTTGTCTATTTTTGTTTTGCGTTTATACGTGTTTAATTATATCTTAACGTTGAAACATTAACGTTGAGACTAGTGCGCCAGAATTTCAATTGGCATCAGAGCAGGCACCCTGCCTGTTTTAGGGTGAGCTCCAGGGAAGTTATCTTCTAGCATAATGGATAAGGAAGGAGGATTTGTAAACAAACCACCTCTGTTGGATGGTTCCAACTACGACTATTAGAATTCTTGCATGAGTGCTTTCCTTAAATCTATAGATAGTAAGACCTGGAAAGCAGTTCTGAAGAGTTGGGAACATCCTGTTGTTCTTGATAAAGATGGAAAGAAGATAACTGAGTTAAAACTAGAGGAAGAGTGGTCCAAGGATGAAGATGAACTAGCGCTTGGAAACTCCAAGGCCTTGAATGCTTTATCAATGGAGTGGACAAGAATATGTTCAGACTGATCAAGTTTGAAACTCTCAAAATGTTGGAGGATGAGAACATACAAGACTTCTATATGAACGTTCTGGACATCGCTAACTCATTTGATTCTCTTGGAGAAAAAATGTTTGATGAGAAACTTGTGAGAAAAATACTCAGGTCTCTACCTAGGAGATTTGACATGAAGGTGACTGCCATTGAGGAAGCACAGGACATCTCCAGTATTAAGGTTGAGGAATTAATAGGGTCCTTGCAGAATTTTGAGATAGCCTTCAATAACCGAACTGATAAGAAGGGGAAAGGTGTTGCTTTTGTAGCGAATGCTGATGCTGAGGAACAACAAGGAAATAATGAGGATGATGAAAGCATATCAGAGGCTCTTGTGATGCTTGGTAGACAGTTTAATAGGATCCTAAAGTGGGCTGACAGGAGATCCAAACCAAATAGTCAGAACATCAGGTTCAACATCAGTAAGCAACCAAATGACTTGAAGAAGACAAGAACTGATGAGAAAAGCAATCAATCCAAAGGTGTTCAGTGTCATGAGTGCGAAGGATATGGCCACATTAGGACAGAATGTGCAACGTACCTCAAGAGACAGAAGAAAAGTTTGGTAGTTTCTTGGTCTTGAAGATGACTCAGAAGTAGAAGTGGAAAGTGAATCAGCCAAGCATGTTGTTGCCTTAACTGGTAGATGCATGTCTGATACTGAATCCAATGATGAAGAATTTTCTTATGAAGAACTAGCTAACACTTACAAAGATCTGTATACTAGGAGTGAGGAAGTGTGCAAGCAGCTGGAAAAACTGAAGAGAACTATCACTCAACTTCAAGCTAAAAATTGAACACTTAGGACAAATTTCTAATCTCAATGATGAGGTAACCCGACTGAACTCTCAACTCGAACATATGAAGAAGCAAGTCAGAATGATGAACACTGGTACTGATATGCTAGAAGAGATATTGGAGAGTCAGAACCAAGGGAAACCATAAGGAATAGGGTTTGATTATAGGACCTTGAACAACAAACAGCAAAATCCAGCTAAAAGGTTCATTGCGGCTATTGGAACATAGGATACAATGATGGGCAAACCTAAGTTGGAACATCAGAACAAACCTCAGGGAACTAAGAGCAGGAGGGCATCTTGTCCTTGGATATGTCATTACTGTGGTAGAAAGGGGCACATAAAGCCATTCTGTTTCAAGCTGTATGGATACCCCCAAGCACTTTTAGCAAAGAAAAGTGGAACCCATTGTAAACAAAATCACAAGGGAATGGAGACCAAATTGTGAAAGTCTTGGCCTCAAGCTCATGCATCTTTGAGAGCCTCCTCTAGGGAAGACTTGTACTTTGACAGTGGATGTTCCAGGCATATGACTGGGGTGAGTAAATTTCTTGAAAATATACGGTCTCACACTAGTAGCTATGTGACCTTTGTTGATGGAGCTAGAGGAGAAATCTTGGGTGTTGGTGATATGATTAAGAATGGGTTACCAAAACTAGACAATGTGTTGCTGGTTAAAGGACTAGCAGCAAATTTGATTAGCATAAGCCAATTATGTGATCAAGGGTTGGAAGTGAACTTTAACAAGGAGGAATGTCTGGTTACTAGTAAAGAAAATGAAGTGCTAATGAGGGGCAATAGATCAAAGGACAATTGTTAATTATGGATGCCTCAAGAAGAAGCAAGCCTATCCACATGTCTCATAAGTACAGAAGAAGAAGTCAGACTGTGGCACCAAAAACTTGGGCACTTAAACCTGAGGGGTATGAAGAAAGTCATGTCTGTGGAAGCCATCAGAGGACTACCCAAACTTAAGATTAATGAAGACAACATTTGTGGTGAATGTCAGATTGGCAAACAAACATGAATGTCTCATCCTAGGTTGGAGCATCAGGTAACATCAAAGGTTCTTGAACTGTTACACATGGACTTAATGGGACCTTTGCAAGTTGAGAGCATTGGTGGAAAAAGGTATGTGTTTGTTGTTGTTGTTGTTGATGATTTTTCAAGATTCACATGGGTAAGCTTTTTTATAGAAAAATCAGAAACTTTTGATGTGTTCAAAGATTGTTGTCAACACCTCCAAAGAGAAAAAGAGAGTATGATTGTGAAAATTAGAAGTGATCATGGCAAGGAATTTGAAAAAGCCAAGTTCTCTGAATTTTACTCTTCTGAAGAAATATTTCTTGGTTACTCCATTAACAGTAAAGCCTACAGATTATTCAATTCTAGAACTAATACTATGATGGAATCCATAAATGTTGTTGTTGATGATTCAACAGTTGAAAAAGGGACTGATGTTGAAGACGATGTTGGAACATTATTTCAGCAAGCTGATGCTTCACATAATGTCCCAGATATTGAGTCCAACATTGAATTAGATTCAAGTGAGGCTCAAGACGACAAAGGTCCAAATATTAGAATCCAAAATGATCATCCTAAGGACCTAATCATAGGGAATCTGAATGAAGAAATTACCAACAGATCCAGAGATGTGAGTTCCAATTCTTGTTTTGATTCTAAATTCAAACCAAAGAACATTAAAGAAGCCTTGACTGATGAGTTCTTGATAAATTCTATGCAAGAGGAACTTGGTCAGTTGAAGAAGTATGAAGGTTGGAAATTGGTTTCTAGACCTGAAGGTGTGAATGGCTTTGGTACTAAATGGATCTATAAGAATAAGTCTGTTGAAGGTGGTAATGTAACTAGGAATAAGGCCCTCTTAGTATCTCATGGGTACAACAAGGGTGAATTAACATATTTTCTTCAAGCAAGTAATTTTGATAAATTGAAGCTGATGTATGATGTTGTGTTTATTTCTCAAAGCAAGTGTGCCAAGAGTAGGGTGAAGAATTTTGCTCTTATGAATGCAAGACATAAGAGAACATCTGATGCAGCACATTTGAAGATAATCAAAGAGGATAATTGTGTTGATATTGATCAATGGTGTTGTGATGCAGACTGGGCAGGTAGTGTTGGTGATAGAAAAAGCAATTATGGAGGATGTTTCTTCTTGGGAAACAATCTTATCTCTTGGTTCATCAAGAACCAAAATTGTGTATCTTTCTTTACTACATAAGCTGAGTACATTACTGCATGCAGTATCTGCAATCTGCTATTATGGATGAAACATATGTTGAAGGAGTACAATGAAAAGTTTGAGAAGTTAAGGGGCTTTTTAAGTAGTTGCTTATATGAGAATCTATAGCAATTACAGGTGTTGAAACGTGCAAACAAATTCTTTCTATTTACTATAACTAGAGTTGCACGAGAAATAAGGGAAATCATTCTCATTCTGAAGACTACTGTAATTTCTAAGATCCCCCAAACTGATGCTGATATGGTTGAGTTTCCTGAGAATCCTCAACCTGATGTGATTGAAGATCAACCTTATATGGGTTGAAATTTTGAGGTTCAAATATGTTAATGCTCAGAGGTATTATGTTCAGATGTGGTTACTATTGCTACGTATGTCTGAGTGGTTTGCTATGAAGTGTTTGTTCTTCTATGAAGACTTTGTGTGTGGGTACTATGTTTGTGTGATTCTAATGTGCATTGCTGCGTGTTGAGGAATCATACTTGATGGGATCTCTTGGTTGTTTAAATCCGTTGCTGCTAATTTCTGAAATAGTGATACTGAGAAAGATGTTGAGGATGATGTCTTCGACATCATGTCCCCTGGCAGGAAGAAAGTTAGTGAAAAGTATATGCCAGTTAATGTCTCTGTTCTGATGTACTTGATGTGATGTGATGGTCTGTGTTGGATGCTTATAACCTCAGAATAGATGTTATTGTTGTTCTTGTTCTTTCTCCTCCTGGTGAATGCATGGTTGTTTTGTAAAAGTTATGGCTAAAAAGGGGGAGATAAGTGTTTCAGAAGCACTACAGTAGTTCAGAAACACTGCAGTAGTTCAGAATCAATACAGTTTTTTAGAAGCACTACAGTAGTTCTGAATCAATACAGTTTTTCAGGAGCTGAAGTGTTTCAGGGGGGAGTGTATTTTTCAGGGGGAGTGCTTCGTTTGTTCCTGAATGACATGTTTCAGGGGGAGTGTATGTGTGGAAATGTAGTATATCTCTTGTTAGGATTTTGGTTATTATGTGCCGCTGCTGACTCTGTTGCTATTTGGTTGCTATGTTTATGTTCTTTCATGGTTGGGTACTTATGATAAGTGAAGAATTTGTCTTGTGATATCTCTCTGATCTCAGATTGATTTTAGCCAAAAATTTGCCAAAGGAAGAGATTGTTGGATATTTGGTTGTTGGCTTCATTTTTGCTAAAATCAAATATACAAGCAAGAAGCTGAGTCTTCAGACGTTGAACCTTCAGAAGCTGAACCTTTAGACATTGAACCTTCAGAAGCACTTACATCAGAAGTACCGTCAGAAGCACCTTTGATTTCGCGCCTTGGAGCTGTTTATTATCTCACCTGATCTTTTGAAGATTTGATTGAAGAATTCATGTTACTTTTTCTCCAAGCTGCGTGTGTTTCCATAAGGAATATATTTTCGTGAGATATTTTTTCCAGATTGGATAATTTTATTTGTGTAAATATATTTTCAAAGGAGATCTTTGGAAAATATATTTCTGAAGAATATTTGTTTCAATATATTTCTGAGAAGAATATTTGATTCAAATATATGTTGATGCTGAAGGCTATAAATAGAAGACGCCACTATTGTAGAAATCATCTAAAGCCATCATTGAAAGAGTATTCTTAGGTTTCGAGTCCGTTAATTGTGAGCCTTTCTTGTGTCACCTTGATGCAAGCTTAGGACTGTGTTTATTGAGTTGTAATATTGTATACTACACCTAAGCTTTGAAGTACGGTGTTAGTTTGTGTCCGAAGGTGTCTTCATCATACTGTTTATTGGAGTGTGTCTCCTGTTTGTTATTTGAGTCTAAAATCACTGGGGCAGTGATTGATTGAGTGGGTGTGAGATGGGATCTCAGGTCTAGGAGTTCCTAGGCTGAAGTCAGTATGGGTAGTAGCTAGGTGAGAAGTTGTAAACTTGGAGTTTGCTGAGAACTTAGAACTAGGACTACACTAGTGGACTTCCTCCTGGCTTGGTAGCCCCTAGAGTAGGTGTGTTTGTCACCGAACTGGGTTAACAATTCCCTTGTGCCTTTTTATTCATTTATCTGTTTTTCTTTTGCGTTTATACGTGTTTTAATTATATCTTAACGTTGAAACATTAACGTTGAGACTATTGTGCCAGAATCAGTTAATCTTAGCAGACTCTTATAAGGTATCAGACTGGACTTAATCAAAGTTTGCAAACCTCTGTGTGACCAAATGTTTAATATCTTGTTGATGTTCTGATATGCTATTATTGTTTATTTGTTCTGATGCACTCAAGAGTGATTAAGAATGAATTTTATTAACCGGGATAGGACTTAGGGGGAGCTTGCAAACCTCATAACCTGAGACTGTCAGACTCAGTGGGAGCTTGCAAACCTCAGACCCTAAAGTCTAACTTTTAATTAGATTAACAACAATTGTTCAAAATACATGTGTTTGTCACCATCAAAAAGGGGGAGATTTTTGGAACAAGAAGGGTCTTGTACAATTCCTCTAAGATTTTTATGATAACAACGTATTGAAGAACAATTGGAATATTAACACATGTTCAAGTGTGCAGAATCAAAGATAGAAACTATCATTAAAGGATGAACATATGAAGAGCATCAGAAGGACCAAGAGAAGCTCAGAAGACTATGGTAAAAGATTTAAAGGAAGGTCAACCAGAAGTCAACATCCTAAGAAGAAGGATACCAAATAGAAGATGGAGAGTTACCACAATAGACTCTGTAAAGGTCATCAGACTCAGAAGCAGAGTACAGACTTGGATGACTCCTCAGATTTGATAAAATCTTAAGGGACCTAGAATCCACGTAGGTTTTGTCTTCTTTTGTGAACTGTCCCTATCAAGGATCTGATAAGTACAATTCTTTTTTCTTCTTCTGTCTACGTGCACAAACAGACAAAACAACTCAAGAACAAAAAGAATGCAACGGATAATTCTTCTTTCAGTAAAGGAAATTCAAAAGACTATTCAACGGAATTATCCGTATCAAGCAAAGGGCCAACGTTCTTGATTTAAGCTTCTCAACAACTCTATTTGCGCTGGCACTCTTCTCCAACGTCTCTCAAATCCCTGCCTATGAAAGGAGCTGAAGACCATGAAGAAGATCAACATGACTCTGCTATTTTACTATGACATTACTCTGTCAAATCTAATAGCGCAAAACACTTAGGATTTTTGTATCAAAGTTTATATCTTAGAAATCCTAGAGTTGTAAAGAGTCTGTTCATTTGTTCTTTATACACTACCATTGTTAAATCAAGTGTAAACAAATTAGAAGTCTCTCGCTTGTGATGCTTGAGCATATAAGTCTCCTAGTGAAACCTTGAGCATTAGAAGTCTCTTAGAAGTGTCCTTGGAGCATTGGAAGTCTCTTGCCTACGTGTTTGAGCATTTGTAAGTCTCTTGGAGTTGTACTTGAGCAAGGAAGTCTTTAGGAAGAGTCCTAGAGAAAGGAAGTCTTTAGGTAATGTCCTAGAGCAAGGAAGTCTTGAATAGGTGTGCTTGAGCATAGGAAGTCTCTTGGAAGGGTCCTTGAGCAATTTGTAATCCAGAGTAATTATGGTGAAATCCCTTGGAAGTGCAAAGGGACTGGACTACTCCTGTTTTGTGGGAGGAACCAGTATAAAAATTGCTTTGTGTTTTGCCTTCTCTCTCTGCCTTTATCTTTGTGTTTTGTACTTAATCTGCTGCACTCAGACTCTGTATCAGAAGCTATATACCTCAGATTCTAATCAGCTTTTTAACACTAAGAAAAAGGAACCAGAAAAAGCCAACACAATTCACCACCCCCCACCCCCCTTTCTTATGTTTTTCTCACCTTCAGCTTTGTCAATTCAAATGATTAGTCGGAAAACATTTTTACAAAATCTCTGTGAGGTCCTATAATAAGTTAGATATGTGGCAAGCTTAGCGCATTTTACTTATATTCTCCAGCTTGAGGGGGAGTGTTGATATTTATATAAATATTAAATATATTTTAGCTTACTCTCTAAGTTACTTAGGATAGAATATTATGTAGAATATTTATTCTATAAATATATCCTAGCTTAGTCTCTAAGCTACTTAACTCCTATATAATAAACTTTTCGTTGTGCTATTCAGACACACGGCTTTCATCATATGTCTCTTTTTCCTCTCTTATTCAACAAGATGTTCTTCATATAAGGACTTCAGCCATGAAAAACTTCAGATGCGTGTACCAAACAGTTTTGCACACTCCTTGACCATAGAATGTGTTTAATTCAAGTGTTTTTACTTTCAAGGGTTTATTCTCCGATGCATTGGAGAATAAACCCTTGAATTTAAAAACATTTGAATTAAACTAATATAATTACACTTACATCAATGTTCATCCATACTTTATGGGCAACATGATATGCAAATGAGGGCAGCAGAGATAAATCAGAAGGACCACCAACAAAGGAAATGAGTGCCAATGGGGGTGCAAGTGGGTGGGTCATGCTACTCGTAGTCGGCTTGAACCTCCTCATACTTCTGCTCAGGATCATAGCACCGATCCTGATGCTCATAGTACTACTCTCGAGGCTCATAGTACTGCTTCTGCGTAGGGTAATCACCTATTATGAACCCATCTGGGACTGGGAGGTTCCTTCCCCCTTGGCGTTCCTACTTCTCCGCCATACCCGGAGGTTTCACCGCCTATATAACTCTACTAGCGCTACCGGTCATGGTCTCACTACCTATCCTATAATGGCCCGATCACGAGAATATAAATAAACATGTAAATCATGCATCAATCATACATCGGGACATTAATACGCAAACATACAGCTCATTATATAACATAATATGAAGATCAATTCAATTATAACATCGCACAACGGAATAAGATCATGTAATCATGCAACTCATAAATGTCATGTCTCTGTCATAACATACAAATCAATATAACATCTTAACAGAGTTTGATCATAAGATCACATGGCATAAGATTACAAATCCCAAACTCCTAATCAGAGCTCCTAAGCTAGACTCTAAAGCGGATAAACTCGAGTAGGCAAAGCCATCCTCGGCATACTCACGAGTAAGCTACTCCTCAACCTGCTAGTCTACATCCATAAGGGTTGAACCCACGGATGAGGCAACACGAAATCACTAGAGGGTAAGATATATGATCAGCATAAGAGAATAATAAATGCATGTATGTCAGGTAAGCAACATCAACAATCATCACATATATGTCCAAACAAACAACCCTGGTTACACAACTCAACATACATATCACCTTCATATTCAGTTATAGTCTTAATCGCAATCTTCAATCATATATCAAACACTCAAGATTCATCAAGTATCATCAATTCATTCACACTTCAATTACAATCATATAAAATCACCAATTAGCATTTACCACCTTAATGCATAAGTTCACACCAAAACATTACCAAACACGACTCTTGTGAATGTAATGTGTATCACCCTATTTCCCGCCGATAATTATTAAATAATAAGAATATATTTAATAAAGAGGATGTTACAAAACCCATCAATATATCACATACAACATAAACACTTCCATTAAATAATAATTTCAACTGCGGAAAATATTTCATTGATCGTATTAATATAGATTATCCTTGTTATTCAACATCATAAATAGAAATAACAATTGTTCCAAGTTTTCGACATAAAAACAAATTAGTTCAACGTTAACCCCAACTCTGGTGTTACAAGAATCAGAGCTCGTAGCGACTACATGCTTAATCGAATACTACATAAAAATGAAAACTAGACGAAAGACGTATTCCATCTCCACCTTCTAAGTCGTCCCACAGCTAAACTTCCTCAACCTGAGTGTCTGTACCCAGGAGTACAGTAATCACAAAGAAAACAACACAACAATAATAAAGGGTGAGAAATCCTGACATAACATAATATTAGGGAAAAGCACGGACAACATTATAATACAGCAATAACAATATTCCGTCATCATACGATCATCAACATTTATTGTAATCTTCTCAACCATTCATACTTATCATCACTCACTCAATTCACACTTAAAACACCAAGTACAATTATCATCATTTAAATGCATATGGACTCACCCTAAGACCTATATAAATGTGGTACCACACCTATCGTCGTCATAATTTGCCAGAGATATGTTATTGGGCTTTCGTCGTCATAATTTTCCAGAGGTATGTTACTGGACTTTCATCGTCATTTCATCTTCATAATTCCTAGACACGACTCTATATGCATGCATGGTGACAGACTCATTAGGTATTACACATCATCACATCATAAGGAATTCACAATCATAAATGCAAGACTCTCCCTAATATGCACAACATCAATGCAAAACACGTCGTCATCATGCTCATCGTCTCCATAAATAAACATCATCATTCTCATCATCATAATAATATAAACATCGTCATTCTCATCATCATTGTAATATAAACATCGTTGTTCCTCATTTTATTTATTTATATACTTGTATATAATATCAATCGTCATCACTCTTTGTCACAGTCATAGGATTCCTCATCATTACTCTCTATCACCGTCTATATCACCACATTATCTCCTCATCAATCGAACCCTTAAGCACAACTCGTTTCTACGTCAACATCCTTCTATTTTATTTTATTATTCATCTTACGGACATGCTCTATTCTCTCGTCTATTCTAGGCTCTCTAGATATTTTATCCTGATAGCACACCCTATTACTCATTCTTCATTTTAAGATATCTACTTCTCCATTAACATTACACATAATGTCTCCTCTCTATACAACTAGGTTTCACCTCACCATCGTCAATAACTCTTTCCTACTTATTCTTCTCATTAAAACGACTTTATATCTTATCACTTCGTCTCACATTCTTCGTCATCTATAACCTCGACCATTCCCCTAATCTTAACTTCATTCTAATTTAAAGTTATTATCCCACCTTATTGTTACTTTCGACGTCAACAACTTTCCTCACTAAAACTTCATTATAATTTAAGGTTTTATTCTCTGGATATCGGTCGTTATTATTATCGTCAAACATTATAACTATTACCTCTTATCTTATTTCCTATTCATCTTACTCTCTTCTAATCGATTCCCATCTTATTCACTGCTATCATCATTCCTATTATCTTTAATTACTCAATACACAACCCCCTATATTCCTTTACATTTCGTCTTACGGCCCTCTCATCTTCTACGATCATCTAAATTCGACTTCTCTATTATTTATTCATTTTTACACCTTATACGTTCCTATCTAACATTCATCTTAAGTGCTTTAAATACCTTGACTCTTTTACTCTTCAACTTAACCATATTCCTAAGCTCATAATTGGTTTAAGAAGATTATGTTTAACTTCATCAGTTACTCGGAAAACACCTACTTCATATCCCCTCTTATCATCGTCTCTTTTCACTTCTTTGTCTCTTTCATATTTATACCCTCTTAATCGACTTACCACATTAGACCTCTTAAATACCCCAAGGGATTATTCTCGTCGTTATCACTCCGCCGTGAACTACTTATCTATACCTCCCATACTTCTCTTTCTACTGCTTAAACTACTTCACCTTCTTAGGCTTATCTCTAATCCGAGGAACTTATGTTTATCCTAGTCAACTATCTTAAACAACTCTCTTGCACCTCCTCTTACCATTGTCTTTCATTTCCTATTGCCAAGCCATCTTTAACATCATTAGGTTCTCAAACTACTATCGCCGGTTCATGTTTAGACTTGCTATTATTTTGAGGTAACTACTTCTATTTATGCCTAAACACACTCCCTCATTTAGATATGTAGTTTAAGGATCCTTACTTTCGCCTTACACGCTAACGGCTTGCTTAAACTAACTATTGCTTTCATAGATGTTTTAGAGTCCCTTGGAAAGATTGTTCTGAATTTTCATGAAGAACGCAGCATGACCCATGCATGGCGTTTTAATCATAACTCAAGTTCTAGAGATATATATGGATTCAAACCAAAGGTAAATTAAAGCTGACATCTATATCTAAAAGTTTCATGCAGGGACCTAAGTCCAATACAGGACAGAGAGGGGTGGAAATGTTGCTTTTCCTAAATTTGGGCAGAGTGAACGACCGTGCTGACCCCTGTGTAGTAATTTGATCGTAGGTCAAGTTCTGTATGTCTAATTGAGGTCACTCCAAAGCCAAATGAAATCTAACATCCATATCTATAACTTTCATGAAGACAGCTAAGCTCAATTCGGAGCAGAACATGGTCAAAAAGTTGGTTCAAAATCGTGGCACGATGGCTCTCCATCGTGGCACGATGGGACAAGTTGAAAAAGGATTTTTGTCACTAGAAATATCGTGGCACGATGGCCCTCCATCGTGGAACGATGGAACAGTTCCAGAACCCAGAAAAACAGCGTTTTGCTTTCGAAATTGCTCCTAACTTGGCTAAAAATCCCTGTTTCCGACCCCTTATGATCATAAATTGCTAGGAAACATTACCTAAGGTTATCCTATCATCCAAACACTAATTTTTCACACCATCCATTAATTACAACAATCCTTCACATGTTAAATTCTATACCCAAAACCTAGCCATCTGTTTTCACAATTCTAATTTTCCTACATCATCATCAATTCTTATTACGTCTGTACTTCATCATTCCTTCATCATAATTTCCATCATAACAACAATTTTAACATTAGACAACCCTCATCATTAAGATTAAACACCCTAGAAAGAAAGGATTCTCCCCCTTACCTCGATTCCTTTGGAAATTCCAGCTTTGGCTTGATTCCGTCGCAACTAGGGTTTCCTTTCTCTGACTGCTGCTCTTTTCTCTGTTTCCACGTTCAGCAAAAGTGACCCTTCTAACTCCTAATGTTTCTATTTATATTTGGGTCAATCACTTCTTATAATTTTTTTCTCCTCTATTCACTATTCTTTTACTCCTCCCCTCCCCCACTTATTTAAAACTTATATTCTACATCCCCGACTCTATATTATTTTGTTTGATTCCTCACTTCATTTTATTTAAATTCTCATACTACTTCTCAATCATCATCAATATTCTATTTTCTAAACAACAAAATAACACTCAAGCAAAAGCAACATCAATAATAATATTAACCAAAACTTCACCTATTAAACTTCATGGAATTAATTAAAAATAGAAAATTGGGGGCGTTACATAATGCGCCTAAACGACTCTATATGCATGCGGTACCGTTCACCCATCAGTTTATTCTTGATCTTAAATCAAGCACCAAAGTTTATTCTCGATCTTAAACCGAGCACCAAAGTTTATTCTCGATCTTAAACCGAGCACCAAAGTTTATTCTTGATCTTAAACCGAGCACCATTAACTGACTATGAATGCATGGACCAACATATAGACTCGACAATGCACACCAAATATACTCATCATTGTTATACAATTCACACCATCGTGTAACATACATCACCAATTCATCACCAATTGCATTGTCAAATCACTAAGGCCACACATCAAGTCAAGTAATCAAACATCGCATCATCATCAATATCATCATCAATAGCATCATCAATAGCATCATAAATATCATCGTAAATATCATCATCAATATCATCATCAATATCATGTGTAAACAACAACACATCACAACCATCACAACATCAAGTGTTTACAATCTTCCACATTCTCATAATTCAAGTTTCATGATTTAATCACAAAAACTACACCAAACATCATTAATTCACTTCTTAAATCATGTTACAGCACCATTCATATCATCATAGACATTTAACAATATTGCATACATTTTTATGACTCAAAATAGGTTTTTCATGTTTATTTCACAACTTCACATTTTCGTCTCAAAATCAACAATTCAATTCATTTCAATGCAAGTCATCAAAGCTTATGGTTAATTCATCAAAACAGCATCAAAACAACACAAAAGGAATGTCCAAGGAAGTCCGGAAACATCCCCTAAGGACCAAAACGCACAGAACAGCACATGATGTTGCTGTCCTGGTCGCTACGGCCACGACAGCCAGAACAGGTTTTCCCTATTGATGTCATGGTTGTTGCAGCGAGCCTGTGGTCGCTACGGCCATGAAAACCAGAACAGATTTTCCCTGTTACGGGAAGACCTCCAAAAATTCCCAAAAATCCCATTTTTCATCCCAATCAACCCAAAATCAGTATACAAACAATACCCATGATCAATACACTTTAATTGAACAATGGTTACACAACACAACATCACATTGTCATGAATTCTCAAGGTTTTTCGGTTAAATTCAAAGCTCGTCTAGAAACCCCATTTTCTCCCAAACAACTTAAAATCCCAAACAGAACTTTACAGCAACAATTCCAACTTTCTAATCATATCAACATGTTCATAATCACTTAATTAACAACACTAATCAACTCAAAACTGATTATATCAACAATTCACCCAAATTCACCAATTTAAGCAATTTTCACATAAACAACAACAACCACAATTCCAAATTAACCCAAACAACATAACTCCATGATTTCATAAAACAAACACATAATCATACTCATAATCAACTCAATTAAGCATAATCAGCATCAATTATCATGTTTCTCATCAATTTCCACAAATTTCACAAAGTTCATAATCAACAGAATCAACCATGAGTTTTGATGAAGTAAAAACATGAAATCAACAACTTAACATATACTCAATTCAGTCGTCAACAAAAAGCACGAAAATTAACACAATTAATCATAATTCATGAAATTAAGCTATAAGCTAAAAGCTCACAAACACCCAATTTCTTCTTAAACCCATATGTTAATCATAATTTCCCCTTTTACCTTAATTTATTCACTTATCTTGCTACTTCTAATCAAATCTTTCCTTCTCCTCTTGATGCTCTAGCTTTCTTCTTCTCCCTTTCTCTCTCTTTTGCCTCTCTCAAAATATTTTGATAATAATGAATGACCTAATTCACTCATCACTACTAACTTCTCTTATATACTAATGGACTAGGTTAAACTTCTTAATGGACTTAGTTATTTCTAACTCACAATTATTTTCTCTACACAATTACTTCACTTAACCTCCCATTTAACTAACTTACCACAACTCTCTCTAATTTCAAATTTTAAACTTCTATCATATTACAAATATGTCACTACCTCTCAAATTACTAAAATACCCTTCAACTCCCAAAATTCAATAAATCACCAAAATAAACAATTAAACACATATAAACAATTAAATAAATAAATTCTAAAAATCGGGCTGTTACAACTCTACCCCCCTAAAAGAATTTCCGTCCTCGAAAATTACCTGAAGGAAACAACTCCGGATACGACTCCTTCATCTTACTCTCCAACTCCCAATTTATGCTCTCTCCCGTAGGACCTTCCCAAATCACCTTCACCAAAGCGATCTCTTTTCCACGCAACTGTTTAACCTCTCGTCCTTCAATGTTCAACGGCATCGTCTCAACTGTCAAATTCTCTCTTACTTCCAAATCATCCATTTGGATCACATGCCACGGATCATACACATACTTCCTCAACTGAGACACATGAAACACGTCATGAAGATTCGACAACGATGGCGGTAATGCAATCTGATACGCTACGGCTCCAACTCTCTCCATAATATGATAAGGTCCAACAAAATGCGGCGTCAACTTCCTCGACTTCAAAGCTCTCCCAACACCCGTAACTGGATTCACTCTCAAAAACACATGATCTCTGGCTTGAAACTCAATATCCTTCCTCCTCTTATCATGATAACTCTTCTACCTACTCTGAGATGCCTTCATCTTCTCCTGAATCATCTTAACTTTCTCCATAGTCTGTTGAACTACCTCCGGTCCAATCAAAGCACTCTCACCTGACTCAAACCAACACAACGGTGTTCTACATCTCCTACCGTACAACGATTCAAAAGGTGTCATACCAATACTCGAATGAAAACTATTGTTGTAGGTAAACTCAATCAACGGTAAACATTCGCTCCAACTTACACCTTGCTCAAAAACACAAGCTCTCAACAAATCTTCTAAAGACTGAATAGTCCTCTCCGACTGACCGTCGGTTTGAGCATGATAAGCAGAACTCAATCTCAACTTAGTTCCCAAAGCTTCTTGCAAACTCCCCCAAAACTTAGATGTGAACCTCGAATCTCTATCTGACACAATGCTAGAAGGAATACCATGCAATCTGACAATCTGCTCAATGTAGATCTCCGCCAACTTCTCCAAAGACATAGTAACCTTGACAGGAATAAAATGCGCTGATTCGCCAATCGATCCACAATTGCCCAAATTGAATCGCAACCCTTCACAGTCTTTGGCAATCCAATCACAAAATCCATAGAAATGCTATCCCACTTCCACTCTGGCACAAACAACGGTTGCATCACTCTAGACGGCTTCTGATGTTCAACCTTAGACTTCTGACAAACCAAACAAGCATAAACAAACTCAGCAATATCCTTCTTCATTCCTGCCACCAAAACAACTTCTTCAGATCTTGATACATCTTCGTCGCTTCAGGATGAATACTCAAACTACAACGATGACCTTCTTCCAAAATCTTGCTCTTCATCTCGGGTACATCCGGCACACAAACTCAACCATAAAATCTCAAAACTCCACTCTCATCTAATCCAAAATCTACCTCTTTGCCTTGGTTAACCAACACCAAACAATCTACAAGCTGCAAATCCACTTTCTGACCCTCCAAGATATCGTCTATAAACACCACCAAAAACTGATCCAAATAAGAATGGAAAATTCTATTCATGTATTCCATGAGTACACCAAGTGCATTAGTTACACCAAAGGGCATCACAAAATACTCATAGTGTCCATACCTCGTTCGAAACGCATTCTTAGGCACATCCTCCGACTTCACTCTTATCTGGTGATATCCGGATCTCAAATCTATCTTATTAAACACTTCAGCATCAACCAACTGATCCATCAAATCATCTATCCTTGGAAGAGGATACTTGTTCTTAATTGTCACCTTGTTCAACTGTCGATAATCCACACACAGCCTCATGCTACCATCCTTCTTCTTGACCAACAACACTGGTGCTCCCCACGGCGAAACACTAGGCCTAATGAACTTCTTCTCTAACAAATCTTCCAACTGTTTCTTCAACTCACCTAACTCAGAAGCAGACATCCGATACGGTGGCGCCGATATAGGACTAGTTCCAGGTACAACATCGATCACAAACTTTGTTTCCCTCTTCCGCGGTAAGTCGGTAATGTATGTGTGCACCTCGTTTTTTTCCTGAGAAAAAGACGCGCAAATCCTCCGAGGTCGTTCGTAAACGCTCGGAGGGCCTTTGTGAAGCCGCCACCAAAGTTTTTGTGTAAAGGGAACGTTGATAAACCCTTAAGTTTTTTTTGTTTAAAGGGAAACGATAATAAAACCCTTTGACGATGAGGAAAGGATGGTCATCGCAACCATTGTCGGGTTCGGGAGTCGATTACGCAAGGGGAAGGTATTAGCACCCCTCACGTCCGTTGTACTCAACGGGAACCTTCTATTTGGCTAAAGCTTAAATTGTTTTTAAATGTTTTGCGCGCATGCTTATCCATGTCAAAAGAAAATATACTAAAAGGGGGGAAAGAGATAAAAACAAACGAAAGAAAAGAAAAAAAAAAGTTTTTTATTATTGCGCTTGACAAGATGTCGATCTTGCTCCTACGTATCTCCCGGTAGTCGGAGAATTCAAAGCGTACGTAGTTCTTTGGTAGAAAAACGTACATGTGTTGGTTAATTTTAAATGGACGATGTTTTAACCGAATTCTTGCGATTAAAACGTAGCTTGTATGCTCGCGCTTGGGAGACTTATTAAGCGTTTGTTCACGAATCGCACTAGAATTGTTAAAAGGTACGTCCGTTAGGGTAAAAGGGTTCGAATTGGTCGCTATGGGACCAAGAGAGGTGCAATGGACTCATACAAGTCAATCATTGACCGAGTGGACTCCAATGAGTCGAGGGATTGTTCGATTGATCCACTGAGATCAAGAACGGGTACAATGGACTCGGACGAGTCGAACATTGACCGAGTGACTCAAACGAGTCGAGGGATCGAATCTATTGGCCACGGGGGACCAAAAGGTTCGGATTGACCACAAGGGGCCAAGGTTTGGTTTGGTTATGGTTGGATATGTTGAAAAAGGGAATGACGATTGTCCGAACGACGAGACATACGTCACGCATTCGTACAATCGGGGCGATGGAGAGACATACGTCACACCATCCCTTTTACATTCATTTTTTTGGATAGAATTCTTTTAGAAATCCCAAGGTATATCAAAACATTTGGTTTGAAAACCCAAATTGGAAAGATTTAGCAATTTTGCTAGAAAACGCCCAAGTTCGGCTCATTTTGCGAAAAGCGAACGTATTTGGCGTATGTTCATTTTGGGTTTTGAAAATCATGAACAATATTTATTGTTCATGTTTTGATTGAAATGATGAACATAGCTTGTTTGTTCATGCTGTTTTGAAAGTTTGAGAACATAACTTGTTTTGCAAGTTATCCACAAAAGGTCATACGAACTTGTGAATTTGTCAAGATTGTGCAAAATCCTTGTTATGGTTTGAAAAACATGGGTTTAAAAAACTCTTAGGTTCTGAGCTCTTGGGCTAGAACCTCAAAAATTGGCCATTTTGACACCTAAACTCAGATTCAGAGTTCTGTCATGGTCGCACTGCGATCATGACTTCGCACTGCGAAGCATGCGAATTTTTGAGTTCAGAAGCTGTTTCTGAACTTTTGTTCAGAAACAACTTCTGAACACACTCAGGACCTTTTAGGTGGGTGAAAAACTTTGAGTTTTTGGGATGAAAAAGGCTGAACAAAACAGTTTTGATGTTTTGAAAACCTTGGGATTTCTTTGAAATTCAAAAGGGGTTTTTAGAACCAAGAGGTTTTGAACCAAAATTGCTGTACAAACACAATTGTAAATGCAAAACAAAAGCTTGGAAACTTACAGAACTCCTTAGCAAAGCTCCAGCTGCAATGGATTTGAATTGATTGAAGGTTCTTGCAAGGTTTTTGAATGTTGGTGATGATTTTTGAGCTTGGTAAAGCTTTGTGTTGGATTGGTTTTTCTCTGGTTGTTTGGCCGAAATGAGTAGTGTTTCTTTGCTCTCTTAATGCTCTATTTTCTGCTCTATCTTATGCTATGCAATGCTGCATTTTCTCTTGCCTTGCATCTCTATTTATAGGCCAAAATGCAATCTCAAGTAATGATGAAAAAATCCTAGAGCCTAGCTGATTTGTGGGCTAAATTCAGGCTATTTGGCTTTGCATTTAATGCTAATGGATAGAGGCAACTCTGCCTTGTGCCAAGGGTTAAGTCTTTGACTGATTTCAGCCACAAAATCAAAGGTTTTAGGATAGCAATGATGAGAAACATGGCTGAATTGCAATTGGCCAAACTTGGGGATCAATCCTTGCAATCTCAATGGTTGATCAATAAAAATGTGCACTGTAATGTGCAGAGATTGAGGGATGAAAAAGGCTATCTATGACTGGTGTGAGGGGTGAAAAGCTGCTGCAAAAACAGGGTAGGAACTCATGGCTTTTCAAGTGAGAAAATCCAGCTAGTTTGACTGGTTTTGGGGGAGCAAGCAGGAGGAAAGTCATCAAGCAGGTGGCTGGCAACCTTTGGGTGGTTAACAGGTCACATGGGAGGGACAAAAGCTGCCCAAGGGCAAGCCCACTTGCTTGTCACATGCTAGGTTGGAAGAAAAAGCTTCCAACCTTGGCATTAATGGCAAGTCTCTCATTTCTGGTTTTGCTTGGCCCAAATAGCCATGAATGCTGACTAAAATAAATATGGAAATGATATGCCACAAAATCTGGAATTAAATCAAAGAAACCAGAAATCTGCAGAAAAATCGCAGACTTCGCAGTGCGAAGTGAGCTTCGCAGTGCGAAGTCATCATTTTTGAAATGTTGACTTTTCTGTTGACTTTTGTTGACTTTGACTTTTTCTCCCTCTTTGATTTTTTTGATTTTTTTGTTTTAAAAGGCTTAGGACAAAATTAGGGTACTACAGCTGCCCCTACTTAATTGTGTCTTCGCATAGAGTGCGTGAGTGCCGAGGGCATCTCATGAACTCTTTGCGAAGATCAATTAAGTAAAAAGAAGGACCCGAATTTTGTCCTTCGCGGAATGCAAATGCAATGGTTTGAAAAGGTTGATCGTATCTAGCCGCTAACACTGGAGGTTGATCCACTGGGGGATGAAGGTAATCGTATCCAGCCGCTTACACTGAAGGTAGATTCCTGAGGATCGGTGTGATCTTATCTAGCCGCTTACACTAGAGGTCGATACACTGAGGGAGGTGATCTTATCTAGCCGCTTACACTAGAGGTCGATACCTAAGCTAGGTAATCTTATTCAGCCGCTAACACTGAAGGTCGATTCCTAACGAGCTGTGATCTTATTCAGCCGCTAACACTGAAGGTCGATACACTGGGGGAGGTGATCTTATCTAGCCGCTTACACTAGAGGTCGATACCTAAGCTAGGTAATCTTATTCAGCCGCTTACACTGAAGGTCGATTCCTAACAAGCTGTGATCTTATTCAGCCGCTAACACTGAAGGTCGATACACTGGGGGGGTGATCTTATCTAGCCGCTTACACTAGAGGTCGATACCTAAGCTAGGTAATCTTATTCAACCGCTTACACTGAAGGTCGATTCCTAACGAGCTGTGATCTTATTCAGCCGCTAACACTGAAGGTCGATACACTGGGAGAGGTGATCTTATCTAGCCGCTTACACTAGAGGTCGATACCTAAGCTAGGTAATCTTATTCAGCCGCTTACACTGAAGGTCGATTCCTAACGAGCTGTGATCTTATTCAGCCGCTAACAGTGAAGGTCGATACACTGGGGGAGGTGATCTTATCTAGCCGCTTACACTAGAGGTCTATACCTAAGCTGAAATGGTCTTACCCTAAATAGGTGCCCCTGGTTGAACCGGAGAACATGATTGTATGATGCATGTTATGCAGTATGATATGCAGTGTGATATGCAATGCAATATGATATGAGATTGACTCAAGCAAAGATTTCTGCTGGGGAATAGGGGACAGTTGGTGAAGGAGGTTCACTGGGGAACGCTCACTTAACTGTTGATGGATGCTAGTGAATATGTGATACTCACTGGAGAATCCTTGTTGAGGATGCATGACATGATTTATGAAATGCAGGTATATGAATGATTTGTATATGCATGCATGAATGAAATTGACATGATGCATGAATTATGCTATGCATGATATGAGGGATGCTGGTTGGGTGCCAAGCAAGGTCGGTCTTGGTTGTGGTTGCGCCAATGATGATTGGGCTCTCTTTTTTTTGTTTGGTTGGTTTGGAAGGACAAAGTCCTTTGCCTACATACCTAAATGGGATCAAAACCGGTGTAGTTCGGGCTTGCCCCGGGGATTTGTGTTGGTCTGCCAATGATGATTGGATCCTTTGTTTGTTTGGTTTGGAAGGACAAAGTCCTTTGCCTACATACCCAAATGGGATCAAAACCGGTGTAGTTCGGGCTTGTCCTGGGGATTTGTGTGGGTTTGCCAATAATGATTGGGCCTTTTGTTTGGGGTTGAGATTCCTTGGGAGATGTCAATGAGGTTTGGCTCATGGGGATATAAGGATCATTTTGGAAGCATGATCGATATCCAGCCTTGATGTTTGGATGTTTGGGGTGCTTACTGGGAAATTTTGTTCCTCTTGTACGACTGATAAACTTGTGGGGACAAAAAAATAGACCGGCAAGGTAAATAGTGGACCGGCATAAACATTTGGTAATCCTTGCAGGGATGACGTCTCAGGGGATACATTTGAATATGGACGGGGTAAGACCACGATAATTGATAAAGGATAAATACCTCGTGGGGATTATTAATCCGCTGTGTAAATCGTGCTAAACCGCTGAGGAGCATAACTGATGGTTCCGCTGGGGATGCTTGTGCTCTGGTTGGTCAGTCTCGCTTGAATCGTCCCTTCAGGCTCTTGATTTGACGGGGATATTCCTTTTTGATTCACCGGTGACCAGAAATCCCTTTAGCAATTAACCATGCTTGGTCTGGGAGGCTTATCTGCTCTATGGATAGATTTTGATGCATGTTTTTAAGTACTCACAATTCAGAGAGAATGCATTTGTTATTAAAAAACATAAAAGATTCCACGTGAGTTTTCTTGAAAAAACCTTTTTTACACTATCATAAAAATAATGGAAATTTCGACTAAAGCAAAAGACTTCGCTTGGGAAGAATTTTGTTAATGGGGAGGTGACTTGCCCCAAAGGTGTGGCTCCTTTAATTGTTTGGGATTGCTGATGCCAATTGGGCCCTTTGGTTGGATGTTTGAGGAATGTCAAAGACAATTGGGCTTTTTGTGAATTGTAGGGAGAGTGCTGAGCATGGTTGAGCCTTGAATGATTTGTGCACCAGGAGCAATCAGGTTTTGGTTTAAAAATTGCGGGCGCCAATGGAAATTGGGCTTTATTGTTGGTTGCCGAGCGAGGTCGGGCTTTTTGATTTTGGTTGCCGAGCGAGGTCGGGCTTTTTGATTTTGGTTGCCGAGCGAGGTCGGGCTTTTTGGTTTTGGTGGATTCATATGAAATTTGCGCACGCAATTTTATGCCCCCTATTATTCCGAGATTGTACTGAAAAGGTCGAAATAAATACCACACAAAAAATCATATCGTACAGTTCAAATTAATAACATGCTTATCAATGAACCAACCTATCACTCATTTAAG
>CM031376.1:47476596-47611628 GCA_018208015.1 Medicago ruthenica | reverse complement strand
TACTACCTGAGCATCATTGGTCTGCGTGGCGATAGCTTCCACCCACTTAGAGACATAATCCACTGCCAACAAAATGTAAACCTTTGAATATGAGGATGGGAATGGTCCCATGAAATCAATACCCCATACATCAAAGATTTCCACTTCTAACACAGGATTTTGAGGCATCTCGTTTCTTTTGGAAATATTTCCTGTGCGTTGGCAGTGGTCACATCTCTTGACATAGGCAAAAGCATTCTTAAACAAGGTTGGCCAAAACAAACCGGATTGGAGCACTTTTGCAGCAGTCCTATCTCCACTAAAGTGACAACCGTAGTTGGAGTTATGACAATGCCACAACACTTTTTCCTGCTCTTCTTCAGGGACACATCTTCTTAACAGCCCGTCAATCCCCCTTTTATACAGATAGGGCTCATCCCACACGTAATACTTACAATCGTGCAGAAATTTCTTGCGCTGTTGAGAATTGAAATCAACAGGTATCACCTTACCTACCAAATAGTTTGCAAAGTCTGCAAACCACGGCACCATTGTTACTGCTAAAATGTGTTCATCTGCAAAGAGGTCCTTGATAGGCCTCTGCTGATCAGTTTCATCCATCTTCTCTAGTCGGGAGAGATGGTCAGCCACAGTATTCTCTGATCCCTTCTTGTCCCGGATTTCCAGATCAAATTCCTGCAACAGCAATATCCATCTAAGAAGTCTCGGTTTTGATTCCTGCTTAGAAAACAAATACCTTAGAGCAGCATGGTCAGTGTAAACAATGACTTTAGACCCTAACAAGTATGATCTAAATTTATCAAAAGCATAGACAACAGCCAAGAGTTCTTTTTCTGTAGTGGCATAGTTAAGTTGTGCTGGGTTTAAGACATGACTAGCATAGTAAATGACATGCAACAACTTATCTTTCATTTGCCCAAGAACTGCCCCAACAGCTGTATCACTGGCATCACACATTATTTCAAAAGGTAGTGACCAATCGGAAGCAGTGACAATGGGGGCTGTTATCAGTTTTTGCTTAAGAGTGTTAAAAGCATTCAGACACTCATCATTGAATTGGAAAGGTGTGTCTTTTACTAGCAGGTTAGTAAGGGGTTTTGCTATTTTTGAAAAATCTTTGATGAACCTCCTATAAAAACCTGCATGTCCTAAAAAGCTCCTAATGCCTTTTTCATTGGTGGAAGGAGGAAGTTTTTCAATAACTTCAATTTTTGCTTGGTCCACCTCTATCCCTTTGTAAGAGATTCGGTGACCAAGGACAATTCCTTCTCTCACCATGAAATGACATTTTTCCCAGTTTAGGACCAAATTAGATTTTTGACACCTTTCCAATACAAGAGATAAATTATTCAAACAATTATCAAAAGAAGAGCCAAAGACAGAAAAATCGTCCATAAAAACTTCGATAAGTTTTTCAATCATATCGGAGAATATGGACATCATACACCTTTGAAAAGTAGCGGGGGCATTGCACAACCCGAATGGCATCCTCCTGTAAGCAAATATCCCATAGGGACATGTGAAGGCTGTTTTCTCTTGATCCTCAGGTGCCACCGCAATTTGGTTGTATCCGGAATACCCATCCAAAAAGCAGTAGTACTCATGACCCGCCAACCTTTCGAGCATTTGATCAATAAACAGTAATGGGAAATGATCCTTCCGAGTAGTTGTATTTAACCGTCTATAGTCTATGCAAACTCTCCAGCCAGTGACAGTGCGGGTCGGGATTAATTCATTCTTCTCATTCATCACCACTGTAGTACCACCCTTTTTTGGAACAACTTGGACTGGGCTTACCCACGAACTGTCAGATATAGGATAGATGAGTCCAGCTTCAAGCAACTTGACCACCTCCTTTCTAATCACCTCTTTCATGGTAGGATTGAGCCTCCGTTGTGGTTGGACCACCGGTTTTTAGTTCTCTTCCATTAAGATCTTATGCATACACACAGTAGGACTTATACCCTTCAAGTCTTCAATGGACCACCCTATGGCACCCTTGTGCATTCTCAGGACTCTCAGGAGCTTTTCTTCTTCAAGTTTATTCAGGCTTGCATTGATGATGGCTGGGTACTCTTCTTTCTCACCTAGGAACACATACTTCAAATGAGGGGGCAGTTGTTTCAGCTCAACTACCGGTACTTTCTTTGACTTTTTCTCAACAGCTTCTTCATTCGGATGTAACTCCTCCCATTTAGTCGGTGTGCGTCGGTGATAGGACGGGAAGGCTTCTAACATGGCCAGAACATCAACTTCTCTAGGATCTTCACCTTCCTCAACAACTGCTGCTGATGAGCTTAATACTCTCTCAAATGGTAAAGCTGGAATTTCGGCTTCAAACTTGTCTTTCACGATTGAACTAAGTATGTCAATCCTGTAGCATTCCTCCTTTTCTTTCGGATGCTTCATTTCTTGGAGAACATTGAGCTTCACCACCTCATCGTCAACCTTTAGAGTCAACGTACCATCTTCTAAGTCAATCATACACCTTCCAGTTTGTAAAAATGGTCTCCCCAGAATCAGCAGTATATCCTCATCTTCTTCCATCTCAAGAACAACAAAGTCAACTGGGAATATGAATTTGTCAACCTTTACAAGCACATCTTCCACAATACCATAGGGATATTTGTAGGATTTGTCCGCGAACTGCAAGATCATTCTTGTATCTGTCACCGTTCCAATTCCAAACTTCTTGTAAATAGACAAAGGCATTAAACTTACACTTGCTCCAAGGTCGATAAGTGCTTTCTTGAAAGTTTTATCCCCAATGGTACAAGGAATAGTGACACTTCCAGGATCTTTGAGTTTCTTTGGAATTTTTCTTTGTAACACCGCACTACATTGTTCAGTGAGCATCACATCTTCATCACCAATGCTTATCTTCCTTGAAATGATGTCCTTCATGAATTTTGCATAGGTTGGCATTTGTTCGAGAGCTTCGGCAAAAGGGATGTTGATTTGTAACTTTTTGAACATCTCGAGGAATTTACCAAAACTCTTCTTGTCTTTTTCTTTTTTCAACCTTTGTGGGAACGGTAGCTTAATCTGTGGCTTTGGTAACTCATTTTTCTTTGGATTTTCTGGTTCTCCAGCCATCTCCTGTGGTGTATTCTCTCGGACTTCAACTTGCACTTCAACTAACTCATCGGATGACTCACCCCCACCTTGTGTATCTTTAGGTTGTTGTGAGTCTTCAACCCTTCTGCTTCTGGTCATGACTGCATTCACACTTTTGTGTCCTTTGGGATTGGCAACTGTGTTGCTAGGCAGATTTCCGGGAGGTCTTTGTGCAATTTGTTGGGTAATTTGACCAACTTGAATCTCAAGATTTTTGATTGAGGCTGTGGTGTTCTTTTGTGAGGCCCTGGTTTCTTGAGTGAGAGAGTTCACGCTTGATGCCATTGCTTCTATGGCCAATTCCCAATCAGCTTTCTTTGGGGGAGTAGGATTTGATGGGATTCGTTGTTGCGGATTCGGGAAGTTGTTTTGTGGAGTTTTCCATGAGAAGTTTGGGTGATTCCTCCAGCCTGGATTGACAGTGTTGGAATAGGGATTGTTCTGCTGACGACCCCATTGGTTACTAAGGAAATTCACCGCTTCTACTTGAGCTGCATCCATGGGTACATCACAATGCATGGTAAAATGAGGACCTGCACACCAATCACACTTCACAGTATTCATTTGATTAACCGGAGCAATTAGGGGTTGGCCTATATTGAGAGCTGTCAATCTCTTTGTTACTTCAGCTGACACTGCTTCTTGAATCTGCTTGCTAGTGAGTATGTTCTGAGCATTTTTAGCTTCAAGTTGATTCAAGTCTATGAGTCCTCCTCTTGTGCCACCTGTTCTGTCATACATCTCCATATGTTCATTCAGAGCAACCGCTTCAATGACTTTGATGATTTGAGAGGCAGTTTTGAAATTGATGGAACCACCAGAAGCTGTGTTGAGGACTTGTCTAGTAGAAAGGCGTAGACCATTACAAAAAATCTGCATCTGCACTGTGCTGTCATAATTGTGGTCTGGACAGGCTGACAACAATTTCTTGTACCTCTTATAAGATTCTCCAAGTGATTCTCCATCCTTCTGTTGAATGTTGGAAATGTCTTGACGTCTGCGCACAAACAAAGCTGTAGGAAAGAACTGCTCCAAGAACTTGTCTTCCATCTCATTCCATGTTGTAATACTCCCAGCTGGTAAAGAATCAAACCACTCCTTAGCATCATCAGTTAGGGAGAATGGAAACAACCGCAACCGTTTGGCTTCTTCCGAGTTCCCATCCACTTTTGTTGTCTCACAGATCACAAAGAAATTCTTCAAATGTTTGTTGGCATCTTCATTGTACTTCCCAGCAAACTGTTTTTCTTTCAATTCACGGAGTAGTCCTGGGTTGATCTCAAACTTGTTAACCGTCACAGGCTGGTTAGCAATGGTCAATCTGTTGCGGTTTCGATCACGGGCACCATAGTCTCCGAGGAGTCTCTCTTCAGGTGGAGGAGGTGGTGGGTCTAATTCCGCCATCCTTTCAACAACTTTTATCTCCTCAGTGACCTGTTCGTCTGTGTTGATCTCAATTTCACTCGTCCCTTCCTTCTCTCTTTGCTTTCTTAATTGAGTTGCTTTGCGATTTGCACGGCAAGTCTTTTCAATTTCTGCGTCAAAGAGAAGTTCAGCTGAGGCTTGGCCTCGCATACAAGATTAGACAAACGTGAGTTATTGAGAGTGAAAACAAAAAATAAAAGTAAAGATAAAATTCGTAACAGCAAAAGTAATTTTATTGCAGAGCAAAAAAATTTCAATTGAGTAAAAGAGATTACACTTCAACAGTTAATTGGCAGTCCCCGGCAACGGCGCCAAAAACTTGATGGAGATTTTCGCAAGTGTATGAAATCGTTCAAGTAGTAAAGTTTAAAACGGTAAACCGAGTGTCGAACACAAGGACTGCGTTACGTTTAGAATGTAAATCTGAAAACTCAATTGAACAAAAGGGTACGAGGTTTGTTTGATTGCTAATAAAAGAAAAGTGCGTAAAGTAAATTGGTTTGAAATTCAAAGATAAAAGCTTGTCAGGGATGAGCTTCACTAGACTACGAACTCAAGTTAATTACCTAACACCGATCACTGAACTTGTTTAATGAATCACGACCTAATTCTCGTAAGTACTCTTGCCCTAATTCCTTAGCGACAGAATCTTTAATTCTAAAGTAAACCCTAATTCCTTAGCAAGTTTTACAATTCAGAATTAAGCATGAACGGACTTGAATTAATAAACGGTTTCAAGGGTTTGTATCTATTCCTATATTACAAAGGCGAGAATTTCTTATCTTAAGCATTCATACATTCCACTTCCGTTTCACAATACGAATCGTATATCAATTTAAAGATGATCAATCAATAAAAGCATTACGCACAAAGATAAGAAACATGATTCAATAAATTCATTCAATGATCAGATTAGGGTTACAAAACAAGAGTCATCATCTAGCTAATCTCATCCTTAACAATGGAGAATTTAGCTACTCATAATTGGATTACAAAATAGCTTAATCAATAAGAACATACAAAAACTGACTGTGAGTTGGATGGAGTGGCCACCGCTTCAGTTCCTTGCTCTCAAAATCGCGCTTCTATTCTTCCAATTTCCGAACCCTTGTTTCTGAAAACGAATCAGCTAAAATAGGCAACCTGATCACAAAATCGTGACACGATGCAAGCAATCGTGACACGATCCTTCATTAAAACTCCCAAGGATTGCGCAAACTGGTCTCCCAATCGTGACACGATTATGCAATCATGACACGATTTTGTAGGCAGAATTTCATCTCTTCTCTGGTTAGGAAATCGTGACACGATTCCCAAATCGTGTCACGATGCAGTCACTTCAGGCTCTGATGATTTCTTGCTCTTTTGTACCTCAAACTGTCTCAAAATGCTAACGAAAGTAGATAAAACTAACAAAAACTCTTAGCAAATTACGTAATGACAAGGTGTCATCACCGACCAAATACATGGTGGTCCAACAATCTATGATCTTCTCCACCCAAGGTAGGCAAAACACATCATGTGAGCTTAACCCCACAAGAGTGCGACTCATCAATCTGGATTGTCATACGATCTCTAACGAATTCTTGCATCACTCGTTGAGTTTCAAAAAGTCAGTTATAGCTAGACCCCTTTTTTGCACTCTTTCCTTTGTCATTTTTCTCACTGACTTGAACATCATAGGGCTAAACTGTTTTGCAGATATCTTCTTCCTTACGGGAGAACTACCTCCATTGCATCGGAGAAATACTTCCACCGCATCGAAAATTAGATTGCACGAGCACTTTCACCGGTCACTCATTGACCTATTGCACTCAATAGCATTGGTCTTAGAAGGAGTGAGATCACATCATCAATTCCTCTAAATTTTCTGCAAATTCATCATCGTAACCTTTTTTTTGTTTCTTTTCTGTTCCGTCATGCAGATTCTACAAGATCACCACGATATTGCTCTCTCTCTGATGGTTGAAGGCAACACAAACATCGTCATCTGCCCAATTCACAGAGATCACGACTCACTGTCCTTTCTCTAGTTTACAGAGATTGTGGCACCACTGTTATTTCTTTCGTTCCTTAAGGCAAGACTCCTCCAACTCCGCGTAATCAAGAAATTCCTAGAGCCTCAACAAATTATCCTCCACAAGTTCTACCACTTTTCGCTCATCAGAACACGCAAAGCCAGAACCACCAGAAGCAGTTCTTTAAGCACTTAGTGGCATTGTTTGGAGTCCTAAACCAAAAGGACATTCTCGTGAACATTTTCAATGTACTACAGCACAGTAGGGTGTGCGCCTTACTCAGGTGGAGTAAAATCTAAATAAAATTTCTACTGCAAAATCAACTCAAATCGAGGTTTCTTAGTGCCATCAATAAACGTCTATTCCAATTAACGTAGGACCCTATGAAAAAAATTCACATCACACTTTATGGTAGGAGACGCCAGCCAAAGTCTTTGGTCGCCATCACCTCCGTAGTTCAATGAAAAAAGGAAACCCTCAGAGAATACATCAAAAGATTCACCAGAGAGGCGGTCGAAGTCCATGGAGAGAACGACAAGCTCAAGTGCTTAATTCTTGGGAAAGACCTAAGGTCATACTTCATGTACAGGTAAAATTTGGGCATGGAAGAGCCTAAAAACATGAACAAGCTGCTAGTCAAAGCTCAAGCCTATATCAACTATGAAGAGAAATTGATCGTCAAAGAAATTTAGAAGAATTTTTTGAACCAATATCGATTTAAGAACGATATCTCTATGATTTTGATGATAAAAATGTATAGAAGAACAGTTGCGTACTCTAAAGTTAGTTCAATTGTGCAGGATCATATTATTAAAATCTGACTCTAAAGTTAACATTTTGGCCCTGAAAGTCAACACACTGAACAAAGAAGTAAAACTCGGATGCCCAAGAGAAGCTCTAATCTAAAGATGGTCAACAAAAGTCAAAGTTGAAAATTGTTTCTATCTTTTGCTTAAGTAGTAGTATATGTTTTGAGTGATGACATTAGTTTTTGTAAAGCACCCATTCAGTTTAGATCACATACTCCGCACAATTGTGTTGTTAGAAAGGTTGTGAAGTTTGGAGTTAAGTTTTGTGTTTGGCTCATGAAAATTTGTTCAAAATCTATTTTTTTAGTAATTTGATTTGATTCATGTATATTCTGAATCAAATCATTCAAGCTTTATCATTAAATTAGTTATTTAAGGGGTGAAAACCAAACTTATCCTATTTAGTATTTTTGGTTGTAAATTATTTATCTTAAATAATAGTAAGGATAAGTTACGTAAATTTAAAGATAAAGCGGATCAAAGAATATTTTTAGGTTATTCATCGTCTAGTAAAGCATATAGAATTTTCAATAAACACACCCTATTTGTTGAAGAATTCGTTCATGTTGCCTTTAATGAGTCTTATCCCCAAAAGAACAGGAAATGTAGTACTGGTTTTGGTATTTCAGGAATATTAACAACAATATTGTTAACGATTACGCTCCATAAGAAGATCCTCCAAAATATGATACAGATGAAAAATGTGAGGAAAGAAAATACAAGGAGATTAAACGAGGACCCTCACCAGAGCTTTCTCATGATTGGATAGTCCATCCTTTGGACAATGTTATAGGAGACATTAGAAAGGGAGTAAGTATTAGGTGTCAGGTAAATAATTTTTGTCATTATTCCGCTTTTATCTCTCAAGTTTAGCAAAAATGCATCAAGGAAGCTATAATCGGTGAAGGTTAGATTCTTTCTATGCAAGAAAACTCATTCAATTTGAAAGAAATAAAGTTTTGAACTTAGTTCCACGTCCTACAAATCACTCGATTATTGGGACTAAATGGGTTTTTTGGGGAAAAAAAAGATGAGAACATAAATCTTACGAGAAATGATGTATAGGATTAATTTCTCTACTTTTTTTCTATGTTTTTTTGAATGTAAATCGTTAATTTTATTATTTTGTTTGATCGTTGCACTCGAACATAAATTTTTAGTGCTTAGATGTGAATTTTTTTTATCATTTTGATGTGTTGATATGTTATTATGCATCATATAAGCCTAAATATCTGTAGATATACTTTTTACATGTTTAAATGTTGTTAAGGTGCTTTGCACCTTCTTTATTGTTTTGAAAGATACAAGCAAAGTCCAAACATGTTGAAAGATGTTGAAAGATACAAACCCAAACATGTTTAAGATCCAAGCAAAGTCCGCCAAAGAACAAACACCATCTAACGATATCGTCAGTGCAAATCATCTTTCAACGTATCATAATGTGTTCATTCGATGTAACCATACAAGAGGTTTGTCGATGTGGTGGTGCTATGCTAGTTCACGATGGAGGTAGTTCGCCAGTGACAGTACAATGATATTACAAGAGAGAACCTAGAGAGAACTATGTACAAGAGTCGGTAAAAGTAGTGAAAAAAGAGTGTCATGTTGGAATGGTGTGACGTTCCCCTTATATAAGTGTGTCTGATCATAATTGTTTCTATGAATCCTAACGAGGAAAGCGCTAGTTAATTAGAGACATATCAATGGTCTTGATCGATGGAGCTGCACTTTTGTGCGGCATAGTGCATGGAAAATCATCTTTGGTTCCCAATCCAACGTGGATTATGGGTTATTGGGTTGATGTGTATTGCGCCGGTGATGTGGGTTGAAGCTCAATCCATAATAAGAACCACAAACCCATAAATACATTGAATAGAAATCATCTGAACGAAATAGATCTACAAACCCTCAATCTATTGAATCAACAAAGCATATCGAAGTTCTAGTAATGGTGTATTCTTCGGTGGGACAAGAGTTGAGGTGTGCCTTAGTGATCTATTTTTGGACTCTAGGGGGCCGATCACTTTTGCTTAGAGATTAGGAGTCATTTTCTAGACTCAAGTTTTTGGATTTGTTATGTTGTCTTCTCCGGCGGACCGGGGGTTTATTGATGGAGAAATCTGAATGATTGTTGGAATAGGAGTTTTGGTCAGTATGATAGTTATTTGAAGGGATTTTTGTGCGAGTATATGCGATAGGTTGTTGGAAGTTTTTCCGAGGTCATTCTGTTTTAAATTAGTGTGTCCATTATGAGTATTATACAGTTATTAAAAAAATGATTAGTAATATTGATTTTAATGGTAAAGTGTGTTGCATTTATTAAAACATCCTTATTAATTATAATCAGTAGAGTAGTTAAATCATTGAAGTACAACAAATAAGAATTAGTTAGTGAAAAAATAATAATAAATGTTGTAATATTATAAAATGGAGTAATAATTTGAGACAAAGAAAAATAACAAAGACGACACTTAAAATGAGACGAAGGGAGTACTAGTTATGGGTACCATAATATCATATATAGCAATATCTTGCTGATGTTGGTTAACATGCATTCATATGTATGGTCAAATTGGGTACCACAATATCATATAGAGCAATGTCTTGCGAAGGGAGTATCAAATGTTGGTACTAAATCCACACTAAGCGATAAAATATAAGTACTATTCGCCCCTCCCAAATAGAAAAATAATATTTAACCAACCACCCGAAATGAGCACAAATCACCTTAACATAGAATTAAAAATGAAATTAAACCGTCCCCGTGAGCTTAGCTCAATTGGTAGGGATATTGCATAATTTGTGCAGGGGCCGGGGTTCGAACCCCGGACACCCCACTTCTCCATATTTAAATGTGTGAGCTCCAGCCACTAGGATACTAGACCAAAAAAAAAAAATTAAACCACTCATAATAAAGTCATGAGGAGGCCAACTTGTTGTATCATTTCTACCACCTTTTCCTTTTTGGGAACATTAGTGTTATCGATATCATCATTCCTAGCCTTCCTAATAAGTCACAACATCGTATGATAAACCAAAAGCAATCCTTTTACTTCTTCCCTCGTCCCAACCAAAGAAGTAAAAGTTTGAAGTAAAGTTAAAATATTCTTCGGTAAAACCAAATTCACTCAAATCCACTTGAATAAATCATACCAAATAGCACTCAAAAAATGACACTTTACAAATAATTGCTCTTCCGAATTTGCACACCAAACGCAACTAGGAGTTGTGTCCCTTAAAAAAAGTCTCCCACCCAAATTAAACCTTGTCGGAAGCCAAACTAAAAGAAATTGCCATGAAAAGATTACCACTTTGGAAGGAGCAAAACTTTCCCACACCTGAGCCAAAAGACCCTCCCTTTCTGGTACCACCAACAAAGTGGAAGAAGAGAATATATATTTTTACAAAGGTGAGAATAAATTTCGTTTACTGAAAATGCACATTGAGAGTTTACACACACAACCAATCATCTTCCGACGTCGATAGTTGGACCGACACTACTAACTCCAATAAGATTTGGTAGCACTCATATTCCGAAACAAATAATGACATCCTCCACTTAATCTTCCAACACCATCGGCCGCCCTCTTACTCCCCCATTTCCAAAATAACACAACTTCTCTTGAATTTTTTTTAAAGGTAAATTATCACCACACCAAACATCATACCAAAACCGAGTTCTTTCCAATTTCCAAAATTCTTCTTCACCAAAGCAATATCTTGATATTTCTCTGTATGATATTGATACTCATAATGATATTCAATAGACATGATGATATTGAATTCAATATATATGATCATGGAATTCAAAATGATATAAACCAACATGCATCACTTCGTGCTTCTAGTAAATTAGAAGCTAAACATCTTCCGAGAAAACGACTAGAGACAATTTGATGCTTCATTGCCTCTAGAGTTTAATATCACGAGAAAATCAATTCAATTGGTGCTCATCAAGTCTAATCAACAAACATCACTAAGACATTGCTTTGTATGATTCCTCTACTTGAATGATCATGTCAAGCAGCATAGTAACCCGGAACAACAATCCTTTAATAAAGAAGAATCTACAAGACAAAGAGCAAGATTTCACTCAGTATCATAAAAGTACATTACAAACTAGAATAATACTTGATATCAGACATCTTAATGCATATATCGTCAATGCTATATGTAACACCCCAATTTTTAAATATTAATCTGTTAATATTATTATAAGATAATATTAGTATTATTATTGGATAATATTAGTATTATCGTTATTATAATGTATTAATTGCTAGATATTTTTAAATTAAATTTGTTGAGTTATAGATGTTATGAATAATGAGGAAGTAGGGGAGTTAACCAGTCGGTTAAATGATGGAAGGAATCAGTTTAGGAAGAATACAATGCTTTAACAAAGATGAAGAAGGGGTGCAGGTAGTAAGTGCGTAGCGTTTATTGGTGTGGACGGAAGGTGGTGTAAATAGCAAGGTTGTATAGTTGCAGAAAGAATGAATAACCAAACTAGAAGTACAGATAACAAATCTGCCTAAGATTATGTGAGGAGGGCAAGACCCAAGTGGTGACTATATAAAGAGGAGAACATAGGAGAATTAGGGTTATAGAGAACTTTTGCAGAAACTTAGAAACAAGAGAAGAGGAGAGAAGATGAGGAGAAAACCCTAGTTCCGGAGAAGAGAGCCAAAAAGTTGTGACTTCGGAGATTCGAGGTAAGGGGGAGAATCCTTCCACTTTAGGGTATCTTATTTTATAACGGGTGTTGTTTAATTCTTAAGATGATGTTGATGTTATGTTGTAAACTTTGATGAGAAAATGATGATGGACGAAGGTAAAGACGAGGTTGAATTATTTAAAATTAAGGGAAACTAGTTTATGGTTTTCGAATTGAGGATTGACCATGAAGAGAGTGTGTGAATCGGTAGGTTAATGAAAAAATAGTGTTTGAATGATAGGGTAACCTTAGGGTGATGTTTAGGGACGAATTGGATGAGTTTGGGGGTCGAAATCGGAGCCGGAGAAGCTCCCATGATGGAAAATCGCAAAATCTGTGTTCTGATGCTGACAAAATCGTTGTCACCGTGTCACGATTTTGTAGGCAAAAGCGAACCATTTTCTAGGTATAAAATCGTGCCACGATTTGCAGAATCATGACACAATTTTGAACCAACCATTTGACCATTTTCTGTTCCGAAATGAGCTTAGGTGTCTTCATGAAAGTTGTAGATATGGATGTTAGCTTTCAGTTGGCTTTTGAGTGACCTCATTTAGACATCCAAAACTTGAGATATGATCAAAATACTACACATGAGTCAACACGGTTGTGCACTCCTGCCAGGCTTAGGAAAACCAACTTTTCCACATGTTTCTGTTCCGAATTGAGTTTAGGTGTCTTCATGAAAGTTGTAGATAGTGATTCCAACTTTCATTTTTATTTGGTTTGAATCCATTTAGGCATCTAAAACTTGAGTTATGATTAAAATATTGTACATGGGTCATGCTGCGTTCTTCATGAAATTTCAGCACAATCCTTTCGGAGAACTCTAAAACATCTTTGAAAGCAATAGTAAGTCTAAGAAAGTTGTTAGCGTGAAAAGTAAGTGTAAAGTTCCTAAACCATCATACATGGAGGGGGAAGTGTGCTTAGGCATGATATAAGGCGATTAACATAAAATATTAGTGAGTCTAAAGCTTGAACCGATGAAAGGCGGATAAGTGGAGTAAGAGGAAATTGTTTAGGCATAGTTCGTAAACAGAAGACGAAGATAATAGTAGAACCATAGAATAAAGTTCAAGTCTAATATTATAAGTTAAAATAAAGAGTGTAAACTTGGGTAAGACGAATTTATGATGTTAGTGGCTTAAGACAATAGACGATAGTAACGATGAAATAACATATGAAGATAGGGTCTTAAAACTTAATGAGCCTAGTCGTATAGACGGAAAACATTATGAGGAGTGACTATGGAGTAGTAAAAATCTTAAAGACTAAGAATGAAGGATAAATGATGTCACTAGGAAGAAAGGATGTAGAGAATGAAGAAGGAACCAATGATGAGGTAAGTTCTAGGGATGCTATTGGAAATATGGAGTAATAGGTTGTTTTTAATGAGACGGATGGATGTAGTAATGGTGTCATAATCGGTCAGGGTATTGTCGTGTCGAAGTGCCAATAAGTGGTGAGTCGAATACTGTCTTTAGTGATGCTATAAGAAGGGGGTTGAATAAGTTAGGAAGGTTAAAAGGGAACGAGTTATATATTGTATAATGAGGTTGAACATTGGTGAGAAAGAAAAAGATGTAGAATCAAGCGGTGTAATAGATGATGAAAAATATGTAGATTCTAGTGGTGTAAAAGATGATGAAAAAGATGTAGATTCTGGTGGTGCAACAGATGAGATGAAATCTGTAGATTCTGGTGGTGTAATAGATGAGATAAAATACGTAGATTTTGGCGATGTAAATGATGGAGAGTGAAATATATAAATTCTAGTGACGATAATTACGAGTAAAATATATAAATTCTGGTGACGATAACGATGGGTAAGACGTATAAATTCTGGTGACGATAATGATGGGTAAGACGTATAAATTCTGGTGACGATAATGATGAGTAAGATGTATAAATTCTTGATGTTGTTGTTAGTGAGTTTTATTCATGCATTATATCATTATTAAGATTATGGTGACGAATGACGACGTGTTGTATTGTCCAGTAACATAACTCTGACATACAATTTTGGTGAGTAGAGACCGGTACCGGCATGCATATAGGTGATAGAAAATAGTTGCATCATTGCATATAAGTGAATATACTTGTGATTGGTGATGTTATGCAAGTTGTTTGTATATGATGTATATGTGTTATATGTGATGTATGTGATATATATATATATATATATATATATATATATATATATATATATATATATATATATTTATATGGTGTGTATATGGTGTATATGTGTCATATGTGATTTTTGTGCTAATGATAAGAACTGCTATACTTACTAATAATAAGTGGATGAAGTATTTGCTAAAGATGTGTAACTGATGTATATGTTGAGGATGTGTAATCTAGATGAAGTTTTGAATAAGAGGTGAATGACGAGCAATGACGGTATGACTGTTTATTTAATTGATTCATGTATCCCAATTAAATGAAGGTCAACAAAAGTCAGCGTCTGAACAGTGCGTCTGAAGGTCAACAAAAGTCAGCGTCTGAATAGTGCGTCTGAAGGTCAACAAAAGTCAGCGTCTGAACAGTGCTTCGGAAGGGTGCATCTGAAGTACTGTTCCATCTTCTGAAGACCTAGCTTCTGAAGGCGCATTTCAGCTTCTGAAGACACAAAATAGCTTCTGAAGACGCATTGCTTGTACATTTTGATTTTAGCAAACATGAAGCCAACAACCAAATATCCAACAATCTCCCTCTTTGGCAAATTTTTGGCTAAAATCAATTTGAGCATAGCAACAAGCAAATTCTTCATACATCAAGGAACGCAACCATGAAGAACATAACACAAATGTAGCAACAGAGTCAGCGACGGATGAGTCACTACATTTTACACATATACTCCCCCTGAACTACCTCTGAACAGATACTCAGGAACAACACAACTCAGGAACTCCCCCTGAAACAGACATTCAGGAACTCCCCCTTAAACAGACATTCAGAAACTCCAACTCCCCCTGAACTGTTGAACAGCTTCTAAAACAGACACATACTTATTTCTCTCCCTTTTTAGCCAAACAATGTTGACAAAACAACTAGTAATCATCAGGAGCAGAGAAACACAACACAGAACAACACACAAAGAATCAGCATCAAAACTAACAACACAGAACTCAGCACAGCACCAGCATCAGGATCAGAACCACATAGTATCCACACACAGAAGAACAAAACAAAACTACAGAGTACAGCACACTTGCAGACTAGAAACACAAAATGAAATCCAGGACTTCAGTCACAAACTTGACAGTCTTCAGACTCAGCATCAGAAGTTGCTTAGTCTTCATTAGACACAACATCAGATGCTGCTCAGTTGATGTGTGCTTCAGGCACATTTAGAACCTTCTTCCTAGCAATCTTCTTCTGAAGTTTAGCAATCCTCTTCTGCACAGAGAGTCTGATGTTAGCATCATCCTCAGATTCACTAGGATCCAGTCTCTTTGCTACACTTTGTCAAGCCTATTTCCATTGGGTTCATCATCAGACTCCACATCAGAACCTATGTCAAAACTAACTTCTTGAACTTCTTGGTCAGACACAGTATCCTGGGAATTCTCATCAGTCTCCTTCTCTTGCAAATTTTCAGAAGGTGACACAGCAACAGACTCACTGGCAGATTTTCCAGGAGACTTTTCTTGACAGGCTTTAATAGGGTCATCAGGTTGGATCAGGAATGTTTCAACATCTGGTACAACTTCATGCTCAGACCCATCATCAGAACCCACATACTTTTTGACTAACTTCACATGTGTTGCATCAGATGTTCTCTTGTGTCTTGCATTCATAAGAGCACAATTCTTCATTCTACTCTTGTCAACACTTTCACCTTTGTTGTTCCCATGAGATACTAAGAGGGCCTTGTTCCTAGTTACATTACCACCTTCAACAGACTTACTCTTATGGATCCTTTTAGTACCAATGGTATTCACCCCTTTAGGTCTCCATTCTTTCTTGACATTGCTTTTGTTCATAACTGGTTCCACTTTTCTAACTTGAACAAAAAGTATGGCTGACCTTTGATTGAACATGAAGTTTTATTTGTTGACAGTGTTTCGGGTATCCATGCAGCTTGTAACAGAATGGCTTAATGTGTCCCTTTTTACCACAGTGATGACATACCCAAGGATGAGAAACCTTCTTGTCTTTAGATCCCTGAGTCTGGTTCTTAGGTTTATCACAAGTTTTAATTGCAGTATTGAACCTTGTAGCTGGATTTTGCTTTTTGTTGTTCAAGGTCCTATCATCAAATCCAATACCACTTGGTTTCCCTTGGTTCTGACTTTTCAACATTCTGACCTGCTTCTTCAAATGTTCAAGTTGAGAGTTCAAATGGGTTACCTCATCTTTGAGATCAGAAATTTGTCCCAAGTGTTCACTTCTTTCAGCCTGAAGTTGACTGATAGTCTTCTTCTGATTTTCTAGTTCCTTGCACACTTCTTCAGTTCTGATGTATAGTTCTTTGACATTAGGTCTTGGCTTTCTGTCCAATCTCTTCAAATTTTTATCAAATTGCCTGATGCTTTCTTCAGTATCACATTGAACAACTTCCTTATCCATTCTTGCCAGAAAAACCTTCCCTGGAGCTCACCCAATAACAGGCAGGGTGCCTGCTCTGATGCCAATTGAAATTCGTGGCAGGTTCTGGTTCTGAACCGTAAAACAGAGTCTAAAAAACAACATTTCAGAAGCAGAAATATAAAGGACAGAAATTAAAGAACACAGATGATTTGTTAACCCAGTTTGGTGCAAACTTCACCTACATCTGGAGGATACCAATCCAGGAAGGAAATCCACTAAATAGTATCAATTCAAAGACTCATGACAACAGCCTCTGTTTCACAGCCTTAACACTTAATCACTACCCGTATAGATTTCAACCTAGGAACTCCTAGACCTGAGAAACCCCTCTCACTTCCCTCAGTCAATCACTGCCCCAGTGATTATCAGACTCTAACAAATCAAACAAATTGAAGACACTCTTCAAAACATAAAAACAGTCAGTTGTGCTTAAAAGCTTTAAGTGATTACAACTCAAAAAACAACCAACTCTAACAGATGAGTGGTGCACAGAAAAACAGAGCACGAAGCTCACAACTAACAGACTCAAAAACCTAAGACTCTTTCAATGATAACTTCTAGTTTTTGATATATATTCTTCAATAGCAACGCCTTCTATTTATAATCTTCAGCAGCACATAATTCTTGAACCAAATCTTCAAAGATATAATCCCAGAATTCTTTAGAAGCAATTAGAAGCTCTTATTTATTCAGAAATATATTTTCCAAAAGATTATTTTGAAAATATATTTACAAATAAATGAATCAAATCTTCAGAACATATCTTGCGCAATCCTTCTATGAGAGATTTAACAGAATTCAGACGCAGAAAACATGCTTCTGAAAAGCAGCTTCTGAAGGTCAACAAAAGTCAGCGTCTGAACAGTGCGTCTGAAGGTCAACAAAAGTCAGCGTCTGAACAGTGCGTCTGAAGGTCAACAAAAGTCAGCGTCTGAACGGTGCTTCTGAAGGGTACGTCTGAAGTACTGTTCCAGCTTCTGAAGACCCAGCTTCTGACCCAGCTTCTGATCCAGCTTCTGAAGGCGCATTTCAGCTTCTGAAGACACAAAATAGCTTCTGAAGAAGCATTGCTTGTACATTTTGATTTTAGCAAACATGAAGCCAACAACCAAATATTCAACAATGGGGTACAGATATCCAGGATGAGGAGTTCTAGTTGCGGGACGCTTAGAAGATGGCGGCAGAGATTTAGTACCGTTGTTTTTATTTAGTGAATATTATGTAGTCGATGAACGTACGCTCTGATCTGTAACACCAGGGTTGGGGTTAAAATATTGAAATTTAATTCCATTTGAGTTAGAGCCTTGTGAAACTTTTGTTATTTCCATTGTTGGTGTTGAAGATATAAATATTTTTATTATTAAGACAAGTTGAATTATTTTCCGCTGTTGAAGTATGATTTAATATTGCCTTAGTAAATGACAGCTGATGAGTTTTGTAACATCCTTTTATTTAAATATATTCTTATTATTTAATAAATCAACGTCAGGATTTAGGGTGTTACACTATAAAAGGAACTTCGCTTTAAAAAATGAAGTTGTCAAAGACTTTAGAATATATATTAATGACGTTGAAAAGTTTTCCACCCCTAACAGAAGGTCATAGATACGCCACTAACTCTAACTTATACCGAGAGAAATCAACCATGTTTCTGATATTTTATGGACGTTAGGCAAAGGATGAGAAAAGAGTCGATTTTTTTTATAAATAGGGGGTGTATATAGCAAGCCTTGTTTTATAGGTAGGAGTATCGAGTAAATCACATTAAGAGGGCCCAATTCCTAATATATTTAAGCCCAACCCTTCTTCCTTTTATTTTTTGCAACTCAACAGTCAATGGTTGGGCAATCCTTGCATGATTTGCGATATATATCCCTTAAAAAACAAGGCCCGCTATATACACTCCCCATCTTATAAAATATTATTTGGCCCCCTATATGCAAGGGTCCTAGGCCGTCGCACCCCGGGCCTATGTCCAGGGCTTGACCTGATATAAACCAACCATTGTCATCATAATTGTAAAAGTCTCACACTCGAATTTTATGGTATTGAAAGGGGGCATTTTAATTAATTTGGACCTCAAAAAAGTCAAATATGAACCCTTGCAACAAATTTAAGTTATTTTGACACACAAAAATAAAGATAGTAGGAAAAAAAATCATTTTTTATTATTTAAATAATTAAAAGATGTGTAATTTTCTGTACACCCAGGTAATTTAAATTTGTATGTGATCATATAAAAGTTGTCCTAGCTCCCTAAAAAACATTATCCTAACTACTAATAAAGGTTGACTCAGTTTGTAATGAGTTGACTCAACCGCAAAGTTAGGGTTCAACTACTGTTGTCGTCGTGAAGACCACTTCAATGAATGACATGTAAGTACCTTTGTTAACGTGTGCGGCCAACTCATCTAACCTTTTTTTATAAAAAAAAAAAAAATTATCCTAGTTATTCTAAGGTAACTCGTTGGTTAACGTACGTAATGCATGGCTCAAACTCAACAAATTAATGTTAACAGATTCATTTATAAATCAAAAATCAACCCTTCAAGAACAAAACTCCAACTAGTAAGATAGACTAGGAGTTACGTCAACCCAAATTGCCAAAATAAACAAATACTATATACTTGTGATAATTATAATCACATTAAAGTACTGTTTGACCTGACTTTCTTTCTACTTCTCTACAATTTTAAGGAGAAGGTAGGTCAAACACAATATGTATTAAGTACTTACTAAAAACATATTTTAAACATTTTTTCCCTTCAAAAAATATTTTAACATTTTTTTATTTATTATATATTTGTACAATATTTTGCCAAACAACTTGTAACTTAAAAATAGCTTTAAAACTAAAAAAAATAATAAAGTAACAAAACAACTTTAATTTCTTTCTTAAAGTCCTTAATTTTAACTTTGTTTTAAAGTAACTTTTGGACTGTAAAAAAGTTAGGTCAAACGATGTCTAAATTAGTAATTTGCCTATGAATGCCAATGTTTCGAACGCCTAGGTAATGTGTATTGGATTAAAAACGTTAAGGTGGACCATTTTTTTCTTATTGATCGTAAATTTGTTAGAAAGAACATAACCATAAATAATCACTACTATGCTACAAAAAGTTTGTTACAACCATTAATTAATTAAGTGCAATGCTGTCTTCAACTTTGTTTTAGCCTATAAAACCTGTTTCTATGGAGGGGCATAAGCATAAGCATAATTAACTACATTGTCAATATGGCCAGCAGCAAAGTAGTTAATCTTTTTCTCAATAGTCTTGATACCACCATCATTGTTATCTAGAGACGATGCTGAAATTTCGATCAAGATTGGACGAGTTTGAATCTTGATTGTAGATTTTAAAGATCGTCCATCGATGTTCCGAGTACAAGGAATCTTGATTATATATTTCAGCTTTAAGAATTTCACAATTTAATAGAAACCCTAATTGATTATTAATTTATTAATCATTTTCTATAGGGTTACTAGGATTGGTCATGGGATGAATTAGCTAGCAGCGATCTTCAAGCTACAATGCAATTTGTTTACGACCATACTGGTCAAAAAATACACTATGTAGGTCATTCACAGGTGAGTTAATCCTAATTGATTACTATTTATTTATGTATATTTACAACCATAATTTGTGTATGTATATTTAACGACCAATGATTTTAATTTTTCCAGGGATCTTTAATAGCTTTTGTTGCTTTTTCTCAAGGTAAACTTCTTAATATCACAAGATCAGCTGCATTGTTAAGTCCAATTGCTCATATGAGACAAATTACTTCAGAGGCAACAAAACTTGCTGCTGAACTTTTTTTAGCTGATGTATGTGAGAGACAAAACTATATTTAGCTAAATATATATTGATTGAATAATATTATGAAAATATTTTACTTTTTAATTTTACAGGATTTACGTTGGTTAGGCATCCAAGAATTCCTTCCTACTTCGTATGAGAATAAATAACCCTTTCCTCTAAAATTTTTATATCTTTATTAAATATGTTTACAAGAAAAAGAAAATGGTTAAGCTAAAAAAATAGTAGAAAAAATATATATCATATGTTTTTCTAATTAATGAACAGGGGTGCTGGATCAGGGCTTTTGAATAGGCAACACCTAGACTGTGCAAGACTAATGTCATCTTTCACAGGTATTTTAATTAGAAATTTTACTTAATTTTTGTGTATTTTTCTAAAAAATACAGAAAAATTAATAGAAATTTCCTTAAGTTTTATGTATCAACAAATTTGATTACCGCAATTATTGATTTTACTTTGGGATTCCTTTTTTTTTTTTGACTTCATTATTTTGATAATCCTTAATTACCTTTAATTTTTTTTGGTCCGAATTGTTGTTTAAATACTTCTAAGGAACAATACTATCTCGAACATGAACCACAAGCAACATCAACAAAGAACTTGATCCATTTTTCTCAGAGTACGTCTACTAAGAATCAACAACTTTATATTTTGCTTGTTGTGACTATAAATATAACTCAACTTACTTTATTGCACGACCAACTATTTCTCATATGCATTCAATCATATCTAGTTTTGAATATATTTTGTAAAATTATTTTAGAAACTAGTAAAATGAAGAGGAATCGTTGTAGTGACTAATAGCATTTTTTTGGCATTATGGTATTTTTAATTGGCAACACTATGGTCAACTATTACCTCCAGATTATGACCTTTTCCAAATTCCAAATGATTTTCCTCTTTTTCTTGGAATTGGAAAGTTAGATATGCTATCTGATGAAGAAGATGTGAATTATTTGCTCAGTTTCGAGTTCAAAAATCATGATGCTAACAAGCTCGTGAAAGTGTACAAGGAAAATTATGCTCATGTTGATTTTATTTTGTCTAAAAAAAGCAAGTATATTTTTATATCGATTCCACAGGGATTATTGCGATATCATAAACCGTTCAACGTCGATTATCATTTTAAGTTAGGGTTTAATCTTTTTCTTTACTAACACTACTCGACTTTAAAAACTTTATAAATAAAACGTAGAGTAATAGGGCATAAAAAGCGTTAGGATTAAAGTACGTCAATCAAACGTCGATTGTATTCGATTGATCATAAATATGGATTCTAGCTTTTCTTATATAAGACATTATCACGTATCACTCGACAACGTCATTCGTGTCCAAATGATGTCGTGAGATCGATCGTATCGTTTAATCGACGATTTCTCAATCTATTAAACGATTCGAAAGTTTTACGTTCCGACACTTAGTGTAATTATCAAAACCAAATCTCATGTCTAGAATTTCTTATTTTGATAGAATATTATTCTAAACCTAGATTCAAAAGTATTTTTCAATATTATTTAAATCAAATATAAGAATGGAAAACAAGAACAAATTCAATGGTATATAAAAATGCTAGAATCATATATTTAAAATATCAAAGGTTTACAACTAAGAGTGATTGATTACCTAATAGGATATCCCAACAAAGGAGATTAGTTGTTCATTCTCATGACAACCGTGCAAAAGTAGAAAGGAAGATGGAGAAAATGCTAAGACTTGATTTCTCAAAGTTGTTTAGTTTAATCTTCACTTGAATCCCTTTTGCTCAATGAAGTTTGCCTCCTTTTATGCCTATTCTCTTTCTAGAAGTTAAAGATTTCAAGCTCTAAAAGTTATAAAAACTGATAATCAGATGATAATAATGAAAAAATGAGCTTAAAAGCTTTTATACAACTGAGTTTTTGTTCGCTCGCTACAAGCGACCAGCCTGTCGTTGTAGCGACAGAAGATTCTTGGCCAATGAGGAAGCTCCACGTCAGCATATAGCATTAAACCGCCCTTGGTCGCTATAGCGACGAGATCTGTCGCTATAGCGATGGATCCTTCAAAACTTCCTGCCTAAGGTCGCTTGAAGCGACCGGTTCATCGCTTGTAGCGATGAACTTCCATAATTCCCTGCCTAGGCTCGCTTGTAGCGAGGCATCTGGCGCTTGTAGCGATGAAGCTCTGATTTTCCCTGCCTATGCTCGCTTGTAGCGATGAGGCTTGCGCTTGTAGCGATGGCTTTAACAAAACTTCACATTTCTTTGCTCAATTCAGGTCCAAGCATGAAATTCCTGCATAATTAAATGGGGTAAGACATAGGATCACAAATTCAGCATTTTAACCACAAATATGAGCTTATCCTAAGATAACTTGTAAAACAAGTAACATAAGTGCTTTAAAATATATCAAAAGATAACTACTTTTAAGCACTTATCAAACTCTCCCCAACTTAGCATTTTGGTTTGTCCTCAAACCAAAGAATCAAAAGGAAATTTTTCACAGCTTTAACCAAAGTTTTGAGCAAGAAGCAAAAGAATCAAAAGTTCGAAGAAAACAAGTATCAGATGAATGATTCAAACGTGACTGCGCAAACTAAAGTTAAGTTTCTCATTAAACGAGATATATACTATGAATGTGAATTAGTTCTAAACACAAAGCATCAAATCACACAATTCTTAACAAACAACATGTTTAAATTTGAACCAAACCTAACACACTTCTATATTAAGTATATGAACACATTGAAATCAATTGTGAGGGTATGAACACTCATCCGGCAAATATGCTAACTTTCCAATCAAATTATGTGTCCATCTAATTATCATTTCTAAAAGCATAAAAGCAAATGATCACAAGGTCTTTAAGGGTTGTAATTTGGCTTGGTTACAAAAGAATTGTCATATGTGGAATATTGAATTCAAATGGCCAAGCAAGAGGAACATTCATTCTATTTACATACTTCCTCCTTATTCAAATACAACTCTTGGTGAATTACAAATTTTTCTTTTCTTTGATTGATCTTGACAACTTTTTTGATTTATTGCAAACCTTTTCTAATTTTCTCTTTTCTTTTTCTTGGTTTGCTTTTCTTTCTTTTTTCTTTTCTTTTTCTTTTTCTTTCTCTTTTTCTTGTTGTCAAGATCAATTATCACAATTCACCACTACTTGACATTAACACAACCTCCCTTTTCTCCCCAACTTGGTTCAATGATACCCTAATCGAATGTTCCTTTATCATTTTGGCAAAGGTCAATAATCACGATGGATAAGGGTTCAAAAGAAAGTAAATATCAGAATTCAATAATGAGTTAACTATGAACTGGATTTTTTTACAAACTCCAGCAATTTCAATAAGCAATTGAGCTTATGAAAGTTGACAATTCATAGCTAACAATTCTGATTCAATAGGCTCAAAGGGGTTAACAAATTCTCACTTCTCACAGGGTAGGCTATATGGTCAAGTGTTTGTACTCAATTTGAAAAAAATTGCCTTGATCATTTCAATGCTTTTATACAATTTAAAACAACAATAGATTTAACATAAAATAATCGAGTTAAACATGAAATGCCGGTCTCCTGCATATATACAATGATTGAGGATTCCTCACATTTCGGCTAGTTCTAATTGGTTCAAACCTAAACATGTGTTTGCGTAAAACTGAATAAATTAAATTTGTGTGTAAAGAACTCATTCACATTCAAGAATATACCTAGAAAAACAAGAAACGAGTACCTTAGCTGCGCGCTTTTATCACTACTTCCTATCATTATCACTCACCTGATTCATAGCTCAATGCTTTGCTTTCAAACAAGCACTTAGCTTTTGCATCTTTGATTATCTCACTTCCATTTGTTGGGTAAAATTAAAAAATAAATAACAAAATTTTGAAATTAAACATAATATAATAAACATAATTAACCAAAGTAAAATTATCCAAAGTACATAAACATAAGCAAAGTTAAATAGTACAAAGCATAATAAAATTGTTCAGAAATAAAATGAAAGAAAGAAAGAAGAAACTGCTGCAGCTTGCAATCAGTCTGAATCCATCAGATCTGCAGCCTCATGGTCTATGCTCCGTGTGCCCTCAGAGGAGTCATCACCGTCGTCATCATCATCACCTCCAGCTGCATCATCACCACCATGTGTAGCTGCACTCGCCCCTCCAGAATAAAATGGCCTGTCCCCAGGCCATGCAATGTGCTCCTGAAAGTAAGCTGGAGTCCATGTAGAGTAGCCTGCCTCATGCATATGACTCTGCATAGTCGTCAAGGCTCGATGGTTTGACTCATTCTGAGCCATAATGTGAGAATATGCAGTCATGTGGTATGGGTCCCAACTAGAAAAGTCTAAAGGTGGAAAGGTTGGGGGTTGAGGTTGGCTTGGGTCTTGGGGTGCAGTGGGTGGTACCGAAGATGGTCCAGCAGAAGAAGAGGGTCCGGCAGAAGAAGAGGTGGTCTTGTAAGAGCAGTACCTATTGATGTATCTATCATCAATAGGATTTTTTATTTCCTCGTCAACTTGACTGGGCATGTGGATCCTGGCTTTTCTACAAAGCCCCATGATCAGGCCAGGAAAAGGCAATGGGCACTTTGGCTTACCCGGTGGCAGGATACCACTTTCTGCCACAATCCTTATTTCATTAGCTATGATCCTCGCAACATCAACCTGCTGGTTGCTGAGGATATAATGAAGTAAGGGTGTGACGTCCAGAGTGGTGGAAGAGGTGTGAGATTTGGGCCTAATATTATACAAAATAAGGGTTAGGATAACCTGAGCTGGGGTAGTCATATCATCCCTTAAGGCTCTAAAAGGCTTTCCCGAGGCCTTGCTCACATCGTAGGTCTTCCCCTCTTGGAATATCGCCTGTGCGATCAACTCATGGTTCCAGTTTCCCCTTGCCTGATGTTGGTGGAAGGCACACAGCTCCTCCGACTCTAATGGGTCATCTGAATCACAAAGAACCAGTGGCTTACCCAAGTAAGAGTTGATGGCATGTCTGTTAAAAGTTATGGTGCGCCCTCGTACAAATGTAGTCCAAGTGAATGGGTTAGAAGGGACTGCTGGTATGGCGTTGGCGTAGAATTCTCGCACTATGTCATAGTTTATCTTCTTTGGAGGATTACATAGGATTCCCCACTTCTTTTCGTTCAGCATATGAGCAATGCCGGCATACCTCCCTTCCTCAGCGATCTTAAACTCTTTCTCCGCCCAAATTCTTCTGGTTTTAAGTTCGGCGTAACGCTCCTGGTTACGCGGACTAAGAAAACGGTTTGGATCGTGGGGTATGGATGGTTGAGGTTTTGGTCTTGAAGACGAGCCCTCAACGTTGCGTTGCCTTTTGGAAGATGTTTTGGGTGCCATTCCTACAAAATAACATTAAACAGACAAAACAAGTAGGATCCAAGTCAGAATTAGAATTAAAGAAAAAATAAAACTGATTCTGGTCTTCGTCGCTACAGCGACAGGATTGTCGCTTGTAGCGAGGAAACCCAGAAATTGTTGGTGTGTTCTGCGCTACAAGCGCTATGTAGCCAAGAACTACCCATTTTCAAAAATTTGATTTTTCTCCTATCTAAACAACTTGTGGCATTCGAAATCAATGGTAAAGCTAAAACAAATGAATCAAAATCATTAAAACTTCCTATTCATCAAAAACCCAATTTTATTTTGAATTTTTACAAAATGGTTTTTTTTCAAAATACGAATTTCTTGAAAAACAGGATGATAGGCTAGTTTGTTTGATGATTTTAGTTCATTTTTAACAGCCTAAACTAAAGATTATCATGGGTTTTGCAAATGAGTACAACCCTAATCTAAAAATTGAAAACCCTAATCTGTCAATTTCTTAAAACATGTAAACACATTCATACAACTTTGAAAGCTTAAGAAATACAACAGAGGGTTACGAAATTCATACTTGGATGAGATGATTTGCAAGATAACACAAGGAACAGAGATTAATTGCAAGAGCTTAGCATGCAAAATGAAAAAAATGCAGAAAATGTAATGAATGTTGCAGAAATGGAATGGAAATGGAATGATAGTGTTTCTGTGCTATGATATGCGAAAAATGGTAGAAAAACAGATAAGGTATGTGAATGGGTGGTTGGGGGGGAAATGAAGGGGTTCAAAGTGGCTTTGGAAACTGAAATGTCAGATTTTCCTTCTGTCGCTACAAGCGACCAGTTGTCGCTACAGCGACAGTGCGTGTGAAGCTCATCGCTACAAGCGACCATACGGCGCTACAGCGACGGAGAGTCTGAACAGTCATCGCTACAAGCGACCATACGGCACTACAGCGATGGAGAGTCTGAAGCTCGTCGCTATAGCGATGGAATCTGTCGCTGTAGCGACCATGACAGTAAACAGAAAAATAAAATTTCAGCTATTGCCACTATCCCTACATGCACTAATAGATGTACAGAAGTAAAATACAAAGTAAAAAGCAACATACTTACAAAATTGGGGTGCCTCCCAACAAGCTCTTGTTTAACGTCATTAGATCGACGCCTGTTTCATTTTTGCTTATGAATCGATGAGTGAAATTGTTGTCGTGTGCCGAACAACTTCACCGCCAAAGTATGGCTTCAGTCTTTGTCCATTCACTGTCCACGTTGCTTTAGTGATAGGATCTTCTAGCTCCGCTGCTCCATAAGGTTTGACTTCTTTGATCATGAACGGACCGGACCACTTGGATTTCAATTTACCCGGAAATAGCCTCAGTCTTGCATTAAACAGCAATACCATTTGACCGGGTCTGAATTGCCTCTTCATGATCTTCTTGTCATGATACCTCTTGACCTTTTCCTTATAGAGCTTGCTTGATTGATACGCTTGGTCACGCATTTCTTCGAGTTCGTTCATTTGGAGCTTTCTCTTCTCCCCCGCTTGCTCTTGATCAAAGTTCAAAAACTTTAGCGCCCAAAACGCTTTATGCTCCAACTCGACCGGCAAGTGGCATGCTTTCCCATACACCAACTGAAATGGTGTGAAACCCGTAGGAGCTTTGTATGCGGTCCTATAGGCCCACAATACTTCGTCAAGTTTCATTGACCAATCTTTCCTCGATGATGACACGGTCTTCTCAAGGATCCTTTTGATTTCACGGTTGGATACCTCAGCTTGACCGTTGGTCTGCGGATGGTATGGTGAAGCTACCTTGTGTTTGACTCCGTAGTGCTCAAGTGCTTTTGCCAATTGTTGATTGCAGAAGTGAGAACCTCCATCACTTATAAGCACTCGTGGAGTTCCAAAACGGGAAAAGATGTTCCTTTTGAGAAACTTGACCACCGTTTTACTATCGGCTTTTGGGGATGCGATTGCTTCTACCCACTTAGACACATAATCTATGGCTACCAAAATGTATTCATTGGACATGGAGGATGGAAACGGCCCCACAAAATCAATACCCCAACAGTCAAAAACTTCGACTTCAAGGATGCTTTGTAGAGGCATCTCATTCCTTTTTGAAATTCCTCCAGTTTTCTGGCAACTCTCGTAATTCTTCACATGCACATATGCGTCTTTGAATAAAGTGGGCCAATAGAAGCTTGCTTGAAGAACCTTTGCAGCTGTTCTTTCACTGTTGTAATGCCCACCATATGGCGAATTATGACAATGCCACATGATGTCTTTGGCTTCTTCTATTGCAACACATCTCCTTAAAAGGTGGTCAGCTCCAATCTTGAAGAGATATGGGTCATCCCATACATACTGAGTTGAATCTCTCATCAACTTCTTCTTCATTTGCCATGTATAATCTTCCGGTATGAACCCCGTTGCTTTGTAATTGGCCATGTCAGCAAACCATGGTCTTTCTTGAACCATAAGCAACTTTTCATCCGGAAACTCTTCAAGAATCTCCCTCTCGTTCTTCGTTACCTCATCGTCCACCAATCTTGACAGATGATCAGCCACAAGGTTTTCAGTCCCCTTTTTGTCTTTAATCTCCAAATCAAACTCTTGGAGTAGCAACATCCAACGGATGAGTCTCGGCTTGGAGTCGGGTTTGGTGATTAAGTACTTGATGGCTGCATGGTCAGTATAGATAACAATTTTTGAACCTATGAGATACGAACGAAATTTTTCTAATGCAAACACAATAGCAAGTAATTCTTTTTCAGTGGTAGCATAATTGATTTGTGCATCATTTAAAACTTTACTTGCATAGTGTATAGCATGAAAAATTTTGTTTTTGCGTTGACCTAACACCGCTCCAACCGCATAATCACTTGCATCGCACATGAGTTCAAAATCAAAATTCCAATTTGGTGCGGTGATTATGGGTGCGGATGTCAAACTATCTTTCAAACTTTCAAAAGCATTAAAACAATCATTGTCAAAATCAAAAGACTTATCTTTGTTGAGCAAATTGCTCAATGGCTTTGCAATCTTTGAGAAGTCTTTGATAAACCTCCGATAGAATCCGGCGTGGCCTAGAAAACTTCGGATGCCTTTGACATTGATTGGTGGTGGAAGCTTGCCTATCACATCGACTTTAGCTTTATCAACTTCAATACCCTTGGACGAAATCTTGTGACCAAGGACTATGCCCTCGGTTACCATGAAATGACACTTCTCCCAATTGAGTACCAAGTTGGTTTCCTTGCACCGCTTCAGTACCGTGCCCAGATTCTTCAAGCACAAATCAAATGATGAACCGAAGACAGAAAAATCATCCATAAACACTTCAATGCTCTTCTCTATCAAATCAGCAAAGATGGTTTGCATGCATCGTTGAAATGTTGCTGGAGCGTTACATAATCCGAACGACATGCGTCGATATGCAAAAACTCCAAATGGACAAGTAAAGGCTGTCTTCTCGTGATCTTCTGGATTCACCGAAATCTGATTATAACCCGAATATCCATCAAGGAAACAATAAAAAGCTTGTCCTGACAGTCTCTCTAGCATTTGATCCATGAATGGTAGAGGAAAATGATCCTTCCTTGTAGCTTTGTTGAGCCTCCGGTAATCTATACACATCCTCCAACCAGTGACGGTTCTTGTCGGTATGAGCTCATTCTTCTCATTTGTGATTACCGCCATACCTCCCTTCTTAGGGACAACTTGAACCGGACTAACCCAAGTACTATCCGAGATCGGATATATCATGCCGGCTTCAAGTAGTTTAACCACTTCTTTCCGGACTACTTCCTTCATATTTGGGTTTAGCCGTCGTTGAGGTTGTGCTACCGGCTTGTAATCTTCCTCCATCATGATCTTATGCATACAATAGGATGGACTTATCCCTTTCAAGTCGGATAGTGTCCAGCCTATTGCTTCTTTGTTGGACTTCAAAACTTCAACCAATTTGGTTTCTTCATTGTTTGACAAGGAGCTACTTATAATGACCGGTTTGTTACCCTCTTTTTCAAGAAAAACATACTTCAAGTGTGAGGGTAGGATCTTCATCTCCGGCTTCATTTCTTCAACTTTGGCTTCATTCGTCAATTCCTCAATTTTAGCTTTGTGAGGAGGAATTTCCTTCAACGAATCCAGCTCCTTCAAACACTCTTCTATCTCTTTCTCATCTTCTTCTCCTATGATACTAAGTACATTTGTCAAGACTCTTTCAAGATGTGTCAAATGATGCAGTTGTTCCCTTGTATCAAGAATCAATTCATCAGTTGCATCCATCTTGAAACAGGCACCTTTATCACTAGGATACTTCATAACTTCATTGATGTTGAAATTGACTTCTTCATCGTCCACACGGACTTTCATTAGACCTCCGTCAAGATCAATCATCATCCTTGCCGTTTGCATAAACGTTCTTCCAAGAATTAGTGGCACATCATCATCTTCAGGTATATCCATCACTACAAAGTCGATGGGAAATAAGAACTTGTCGACTTTCACCAACACATCTTCAGTTATTCCCAACAGACGTGTGACGGATTTGTCGGCCAATTGCAACGTCAAGTTAGTTCGTTTCACAACCAAATCACCAATCCTTTTGACAACGGAAAGTGGGATTAGGTTGATACTTGAACCTAGATCGATGAGTGCTTTGCCGACATTAACATTGCCTATAGATACCGGTAGTGTAACTTTACCCGGATCTTTCTCCTTCCTTGGCAATGTTCTCTGAATGATTGCACTACAATTAGCATCGAGCTGAATTGTTTCTTCTTTATTATACCTCCTCTTCTTGGAAAGAATCTCTTTCATGAACTTGGCATATGTTGGCATTTGCTCTAAGGCTTCCGAGAATGGAATGTTGATTTGCAATCTTTTGAATATGTCCAGGAACCTTGCAAACTGCCTTTCTTTATCCTTTCTGGCTGGAGTAGTTGGGTATGGTAGATGTGGAGCTGGTGCATTCTTCACAACTTCTTGATTCTTGCCCCTCTCCTTCACCACATCTTTCTTTTTCTCTTTGTTTTCATTTTCAACTACTTCCTTATCTTTTTCAACTACATCCTCATTATTAATTCCCTCTGTTTCCTTCTCACTTCCTTCATCATGATCTTCCTCCTCATTTTCAACAACTCTCCTCTCCACTTCAAGGTTGTCTCTTATTCCCCTTCCAACTACCTTCCCACTTCTCGTAGCAATTGCCTTGCAATTATCTTTGTCTCTTGATGCAAGGTCAGCTTCATCAAAATGACTTAATTGTCATTTTGATGTTGATGGATGGTCTTTGGGGTTGGTTTGTGTGTTGGCGGTAAAGGTTCCGCCTTGTTGTGTGGCTTGAGCAAGCTGTTGTGCCAACTGGCCTACTTGGGTTTCCAGGTTTTTGATTGAAGCATCGGTATTCTTTTGGTTCGCCATTGACATTTGCATAAACTGGTTTAGAGTCTCGTCGGTGTTTTGTAGACGGTTTTGTTGAGGAGGGTATTGATTGAAATTTTGGTAAGGTTGTCGGTTAGGTGGTCCAGCTTCTTGTCTTCAACCTTGGCCATAGTTTGGATTGTTCCCTCTTGGGAAATTGTTGTTATGACCTTGGTATTGACCTTGAAACTGTTGCGGCCTTTGTTGATTGCCAACATAACTTACCTCTTCAGTGGGTGGTGGACAAAATCCGGTGGGGTGATCGCCTGAACAAAGTTCGCAAGATGCGACTTGATGGTGTCTTCTTTGTTCATTTTGAATATCCTTCATTTGTTGTGGAAGATTAGCCATCTTTCTAGTCAATTCTTCCACTTGTTGTGTTAACAATTTGTTTTGAGCAAGGATGGCGTCATTCGTCCCCAAGTCCAATATGCCCGCTTTTCTTTGGCCTTGGTTTCGATTGTGGTGAGCCTGATGGTCGTTGAGTGCCATTCTTTCAATGATAGCAACAGCATCTTCGGCACTCTTGGCCATTAATGATCCACCAGCAGCAGCATCAAGTAGTAGCTTTGACTGTTGTTGCATCCCATTCCGGAAAAGATGGATTTGAGTTAAATCATCAAACCCGTGGTTTGGGCATCTTCTAAGCATAGACTTGAATCGCTCCCAAGCTTCACATTTTGTCTCACTTGAGCCTTGAGAAAATACGGCGATAGTTGTCTTAGCCTCCATAAAACGATTCTGAGGAAAGAATCTCTCAAGGAATTTCTCCTCAAGAGTGTTCCAGTTAGTCATCACTGTTGGCGGCTGATCCAAGTACCACTCCTTGGCCTTCCCAATCAAAGAATGAGGAAACATCCTCATAAATATTGCCTCCTCATTGTTCTCCGTCTCTCCTAATGTACCGGCGATCTCATAAAAGTTTGTAAGATGTTGGAATGGATCCTCATGGTCTAAACCCGAGAAAGGGTTAGCATATAGTATTTGGAGGATACCGGTCTTCATCTCAGTTTGTTTTGTTGTCCTTGGCGTCTTTCCCAATTGTGCCAAGCGTCGTGGGCTATTGTGACAAGGCATCCCACTACCGCCTGAACCTCCAGATCCGTCTCCTGCAGCAGCCATTGGTGTTTCTAGGATTGGATCTAGTGAAGGAATTGAAACAGAAGTTTCATCTTGCTGCTTTTTCTTTGCCTGCTGCCTTTTCTTTCGATTCAGAATCAAAAAGCAGTTGGTCTTCTGGTATCTGACCTCGCATAAACGGGTTTCAACAATCTGACCAAAAAGAATTAGCAAACAAGATGGATAAAGAATAATAGTTATATACATAAAAAAATTTTGTGCAAAATTGCTTAAAACAATAATTAACGCTGCAATGATTATAATATCTAAGCGTTAATCCCCGGCAACGGCGCCATTTTGTTAGTAGTCTAGTTGTCTAACAAAAGCAAGTATATTTTTATATCGATTCCACAGGGATTATTGCGATATCATAAACCGTTCAACGTCGATTATAATTTTAAGTTAGGGTTTAATCTTTTTCTTTACTAACACTACTCGACTTTAAAAACTTTATAAATAATAATAGGGCATAAAAAGCGATAGGATTAAAGTACATCAATCAAACGTCGATTGTATTCGATTGATCATAAATATGGATTCTAGCTTTTCTTATATAACACATTATCACGTATCACTCGACAACGTCATTCGTGTCCAAATGATGTCGTGAGATCGATCGTATCGTTTAATCGACGATTTCTCAATCTATTAAACGATTCGAAAGCTTTACGTTCCGACACTTAGTGTAATTATCAAAACCAAATCCCATGTCTAGAATTTCTTATTTTGATAGAATATTATTCTAAACATAGATTCAAAAGTATTTTTCAATATCATTTAAATCAAATATAAGAATGGAAAACAAGAACAAATTCAATGGTATATAAAAATGCTAGAATCATATATTTAAAATATCAAAGGTTTACAACTAAGAGTGATTGATTACCTAATAATCCCAACAAAGGAGATTAGTTGTTCATTCTCATGACAACCATGCAAAAGTAGAAAGGAAGATGGAGAAAATGCTAAGACTTGATTTCTCAAAGTTGTTTAGTTTAATCTTCACTTGAATCCCTTTTGCTCAATGAAGTTTGCCTCCTTTTATGCCTATTCTCTTTCTAGAAGTTAAAGATTTCAAGCTCTAAAAGTTATAAAAACTGATATTCAGATGATAATAATGAAAAAATGAGCTTAAAAGCTTTTATACAACTGAGTTTTTGTTCGCTCGCTACAAGCGACCAGCCTGTCGCTGTAGCGACAGAAGATTCTTGGCCAATGAGGAAGCTCCACGTCAGCATATAGCATTAAACCGCCCTTGGTTGCTATAGCGACGAGATCTGTCGCTATAGCGATGGATCATTCAAAACTTCCTGCCTAAGGTCGCTTGAAGCGACCGGTTCATCGCTTGTAGCGATGAACTTCCATAATTCCCTGCCTAGGCTCGCTTGTAGCGAGGCATCTGGCACTTGTAGCGATGAAGCTCTGATTTTCCCTGCCTATGCTCGCTTGTAGCGATGAGGCTTGCGCTTGTAGCGATGGCTTTAACAAAACTTCACATTTCTTTGCTCAATTCAGGTCTAAGCATGAAATTCCTGCATAATTAAATGGGGTAAGACATAGGATCACAAATTTAGCATTTTAACCACAAATATGAGCTTATCCTAAGATAACTTGTAAAACAAGTAACATAAGTGCTTTAAAATATATCAAAAGATAACTACTTTTAAGCACTTATCAGTTCCTGAAAAAGATGTGTGGAATACAATGATGATTGGTGTTCTGTTAATTATAATTCATGAAAAGGATCTGCAATCAACTTTTTTATAGAGATTGCCTTATTTGAAATCATGATTTATATTTTTTGAATGTGATAGAGTAAACTACGAAATCTGCAAATGATATATATTTCTTTGTGGATTTTCTGTTGAGACTGTTATAATTCATGATGTTATTATATTATGTTAACATAGATCAAAGATAAACTTCATTAATAAACTTAGTTGATTGTTGAGTACATCGATTGATTCATGCATAACAAAAGGCAACTGAAAATCAAAATAAATGACTGATATAAAAGGTAAATAACATATCAGCTTCAACACAGTAGATTATATCTGAGAAACCTAAGGATTAGTTTTAAACATATGAACAAAATGACTCTTGAGTCCATCAAAAAACTTAAAACGAAGACTGTCTCCATCCTTTAATTAAATCTATTGCTGGTACAAAATTCCTCCCATCCTCTTTTCAGCTTGGTATTGAGTGATTCACAACTTTTGTATTCAATCTCGGTCATAACCTTCTTTCCATTCCCATTGCACAGATACAAATAATCAAAATCACCATCCCACAAGAATTCATTGAAATCTGGGAGAAGAACCTGTATTACTATGAACTGATAAGTTTAGGTAATGTTACAAATACGTAAACCAAACTGATATGTCTCCATTGTCCTCAATTTATAATTATTTTAATCACAATAAAGTTGGAACCTTTGGTCAAATAGCATTCACCTTAAAGTTAAATTTTATTAGACGACAAGCCAACAATGTTGTTCATTTGTTAGCTAGAACGACCTTGTCTTATGTTTGTCACCATACTTTTGATTATATTTCATCATATATAATAAATACTTTGATGAATGAAATAAGTTAAAGTTTACTTCTCTCAAAACAAAAACTGGCCCAAGACTTGGCAACCAAGTCTTTGACGTATTTATCCAAAACCTATTAATTGCCAAATCCAACCCTAATTTCATAACCATCGAAATCTCATAAGTTATTCTCTTCTCCGCCGTATTTGATTTATTTCGCCAGAATTGGAAGAATGTAAATAAGAAGTATAGTAGCAATTACAATATTTTGTTGCTTTTGATTGATTTATTTTCCAAATTTCTGAGAACAAAAATAAATGGCAAAATTACACAAATAGTCCCTTAACTTAATTTTAGGTAACGTTTTCGTCCTTTATCTTTTTTTTTCCCGTTTTCGTCCTTTATCTTTTTTCAATGTTGAACAATTACCCTTCAGTTAACTCTGTTAACTATTCTGTTAAAAAAAAGACTTCGCTCTGCGAAGCAACACTTCGCTCTGCGAAATAGTTCAGACTCTGAAGCTCAGACTCGATTTCGCCTGGACTTCGCTCTGCGAAGTATTTGATTTGATTTTCTTTCATTCTTGACCTTTAAGTCCAAGGAAATAGCATATACCTACAACATACCTTCAGCTTGCAAATCGCAAATCGCAAATATAGGGCACAAAAATTGCAAATCACAGTTTGAGAAATCAAAAATCGCAAATCAGAACAGTGAGGGAGAATCGAATAGCAGACAGGTTGAGAATCGCAGACAAAAGCTTTTCATCTTCAGGTTTTCTGCGTTTTCCTTCCTTCTTTCTTCGTTTTCCTTCGCAGAGCGAAGTCTTTTTTTTAACAGAATAGTTAACAGAGTTAACTGAAGGGTAATTGTGCAACATTTAAAAAAGATAAAGGATGAAAACGGGAAAAAAAAAAGATAAAGGACGAAAACGTTACCTAAAATTAAGTTAAGGGACTATTTGTGTAATTTTGCCTAAATAAATAAAAGGAGCAACACTTTTTAATGCGATGAAACATTACATTTTCCATTTGATAAAATTTGGATTTGACCAAATCGGTCGATTTAGTCTTCAAATTTGCAAAGGTTCCAACTCTATAGTGATATATCTTTACTAAATAACTATTTTGATGGTCGACTAAAATGATTGATATTCTTTAATGTAAAGAGGCTAATTTGCTATTTTGTAAATTTTAGATAGTAAATTGACTGAACTTAGTACTAAAACTTCCATTGTCGATTTTAGATAGTAAATTTACTGAACTTAAACTTTGTACTAAAATTTCTATTTACTCAAACCTTGATTTTGATTTGCTTGTGTTCTATAAGATAGATCTCCATCTTGATCTCAACAACCTGAATGTAAGCAACGAAATGGAGGTATTCGGTCTTTTTCGTAATATGCCCGAAAGCATATTCAAATCTGCTTACAAAAATCGTGGAATCGGGAGATGGGAGTCTTATACGTTCAAACCAGAAGACTTAGAGTTATTTGATCACGTTACATTATTTAACCAACACATTAATTCACTCAAAGTCGATTTTCTATTTGACTCTCAAAACCAAGATATCATCGATACATGGATTTCTTTCGCAATTTCCAAGGGTGCTCAGAACATTAAACTCTTCTTCTCACCTGGACCTTATGGAATTCCAAACATTTTATCTTACACTTTTCCATACACTCTCTTTTCTAATATAAAAATTAAACATCTTAGCCTAACAAACTGCCTTTTTTTTGCCACATGTTGAGTTTTCGGGATTTAAACATCTGAAGACGCTTGTGTTGGAGGAACTCAAAGTAGAGAAGGATCTCTTATTGTGTCTGTTGCTTCAACCTTGAAAACCTTACCTTCAAAGATTGTCAATTCCTCTGCGCAATTACCATGATTAGTCCCACATTGCGTCAGCTCAAGCTAATTACTTTGATCCTTCCATGGAAGATTGATATTTTCTGAGAAAACCTCACTTCCTTGGAATACCTTGGCGACATTCTTTCTATTTCTTCTATTGATGCTCCTAGGTTATCAAAGCTTTGATTGGTTCTATTAGAGGATTTTGACGAATTGGAAATTCCACATCATGTCCACTTTCAATTTTGATCATATGTTATGCAAATTTTTATTGATTCATTCATCATGTCTTGATGCAGATTGCAAGAGTACTAGAAGAAATTAGTCAGTTTCAACATCTTAAAGAATTTGACTTGTTTTTGTATGAAACACAAGATGAAGCTGAAAATGATGACTATTTTTGGGTTTTGAACATGGTTGTGGCTTGTCCTCGAATTCAGAAACTGTGTTTCTGAGTGAGTTGCATCTATTATTATCATCTTCCGTCTTAAATATATGCAAAAAAAATACATTCAAATTTAAACTAAATACATTATTTAATCTAAATTGAGACTAAATGATGTAGCACCGACGCGTTAGATTGAAGCCTTGTGTGTTCGATACGAGTCAGTGTTGTTAACGACTCCGGCACATGTAGTATGTCATATCTTTGTTTGTGTTAATGCTCCATAGGCGGCTTGAACTCCTCGGTGGTTTACACATCTGTTAACCAGCTCTTGGAATTTGGATTGGCTGCAGTAAATGATCCCATTCATGCAGTCGGTACATTTTTTATCGTTAGATAGAGATTGGACATTTCTAATTTCAAAGTTAAGACTTAAGATTTATAGTTTTGAAAAAAAATTGAAAATAAGGGGTTGCCGACTGTTGGCAATTTGATTGTGTCATTTTCATTTAACATGGATAGCAACAATTACACATTAATAACAGTTTATTTAAACTCGTGACCAAGAATGATTTGATTAATCATATATGTTGTGAATTCAGACAAAATCACACCAATGAAACAAAGATGTGTGGAAGCATTAAAGGGTGAAATGGCTATGACGGCTAATGTGACACAAGCGGAGAAGCGTGAGGTGATAGACAAGGCAGAGAGTGTCATTGTTTTATGTCTCGGAGATAAGGTTTTAAGGGATGTCGCGAGGAAGCTACCGTGGCATTGATGTGAGCTAAGTTGGAGTCATTGTACATGACGAAATCGTTGGCTCATAGGCAACTCTTGAAACAACAACTCTACTCATTCAAGATGGTGGAGTCTACATCTATCATGGAGCAATTGACAGAATTAACAAAATTCTTGAAGATTTGGCCAACATTGAAGTAAATATGAAAGATGAAAATAAGGCTTTGTTGCTACTTTGTTCATTACCAAAGTCTTTTGAGCATTTCAAGGATATCATCCTTTATGGAAAGAAGGACACCACTACTTTGGAGGAGGTCCAAGCGGCTTTGAGAACCAAGGAATTGACCAAGTTCAAGGACTTGAAGGTTGATGATGGTGGTGAAGGCTTGAATGTTGCAAGGGGTAGGAGTGAGCATAGAGGAAAAGGCAAGTCGAGGTCCAAGTCTAAGTCCAAGGGGTTTGACAAATCGAAGTATCAATGTTTTATTTGTCATAAGCCCAGTCACTTCAAGAAGGATTGTCCGGACAAAGGGGGAAATGGTAGTTCTTCCGTTCAAGTTGTGGTGGCGTCCGATGAAGATGGTTATGAGAGTGCGGGTGCATTAGTGCTCACAAGTTGGGAACCGAAGAAGAGTTGGGTTTTGGACTCAGGATGCTCTTATCACATGTGTCCTTGGAAGGAATATTTTGAGACTTTGAATCCAAAAGAAGGAGTTGTTCGACTCGGAAATAACAAAGTTTGCAAAGTCCAAGGCATGGGCACCGTTCATCTAAAGATGTTTGATGGCCGTGAATTCCTTCTAAGGGATGTGAGGTTTGTTCCCGAACTTAAGCGTAATTTAATTTCCCTAAACATGTTTGATAGTCTAGGTTATTGCACTAGAATTGAGCATGAGGTTTGTAAAATTTCGTATGGTGCATTAATTACTGTTAAAGGGTCTAAGATGAATGGTTTATACATTTTAGATGGTTCCATTGTAATTGGTCATGCCTCGGTAGCTAGTGTAGCACCTCATAATAATTCTAAATTCTGGCATTTAAGATTGGGGCATGTTGTAAAGCCCCAATCCCCGAGAACATAAATATAAAGATAAATCATGCATTTATCCTACATTGGAACTTTACTAATTCAACATACGTCTCATATCAAATATTTATGATAAAAACTTCATCAATTAAATCACATCGCAGCGGAATAAAATGTAATTAACATCAAAGCAATTGTCATGTCTCGGTCATAACATATAAATTAACATATCATCTCAACAAGGTTTGATCCAAAGACCTCATAGTATAACATAAATAAACCCCTAGTCCTAATCAGAGCTCCTAAGCTAGACTCCAAAGCAGATAAACTCGAGTAGGCAAACGACATCCTCGTCATGTTCACAAATAAGCTATTCCTCAACCTGCAAGTCTACATCCATGAGGGATTAACCCAAGGATGAGGCGACAATAAAGCCACTGGAGGGTAAGATATATGCTAAACATAAGGGAATAATAAACGCATGTATGTCATGCAAGCCACATCAACAATTATCACATATACATTTAAATAAACAAGCCTGGTTACATAATTCAACATTCATATCACATTCATATTCAATTATAATCTCAATCACAATTTTCAATCATATATCAAACACTCAAGGTTCATCAAGTATCATCAATTCATTTACAATTCAATTATAATCACAAGAACTCATCAATTAAGCATTTACCACCTTAATGCACAAATTCACGCCAAAACATTACCAAACACGACTTCTATGAATGTAATGCACCTAACACGACTCTATATGTTTTACGGTACCGCCACCGATGAACTCCTCGAGATCTAAAACCCCGCAATGAATTCACCATACAATCACCAATGAAATCCCCGAGATCTTAAAACCCCGCAATGAAATCACCACACACCACACCGGACTGACTTATGAATGCATGGACCCACAAAGAGACTCGACAATGCTCACCAAATACATTCACCATTTGTTATACAATTCACTCCGTCATATAACATATCATCACCAAATCATCACCTAACGCATTATCAAATCACTAAGGCCACACATCAAGTCAAGTAATTAAACATCATCATCATTTACTCAAACATCGTCACTTAACACATAACAAATATCATTATCACACATCATTCAATATCATCAATAGCATCACCAATATCATCATAAATATCATCAATAGCATCATCAATTACAATCTTCAACATTCTCATAATTTAAGTTTCATGATTTAATCACACAAACTACACCAAACATCATTAAAGATCGCAACTTCATCATTACCTACTCATTTATTAACTCTAAATTATTCCTTAGACTTGTTATTAATTTTAAGGATGTTTCAAGATTCATTGAAAAAATATGCGAAAGTTTCACGAAAAATGTGCCATAACTTATGTGTAGTATTTTGATCATAACTCATGTTCTAGAAATCTAAATGAAGTCCAACCAACGGCATTTGAAAGCTAACATCCATATCTACAACTTTCATGTTTACACCAAAACCCAGTTCTAAACAGAAACTAGTGAAAAAAAGGACGTAACAGAAAACGTTGTTGCTGTCAGTGGTTGCTATGGCTACGGGAATCACTTAAAACTCACCCAAAAATCCCATATTTGATCCCCATCAACCCAAAATCAATTTACATATATTAAACATGATCAATAAACTCAAATTGAACAATGGTTACACAGCAAAACATCAATTCATATCGATTTCACAAGATTTTCGGTTAATTTTTAAAGTTCGTCTCAAAAACCCATTTTTTTCCCAAAACAACTTAAAATCTCAAACAGATTTGTACAGCAACAATTCCAACTTTCTAATCACATCAATTTTCATAAGCACATAATTAACAACATAAATCAACTTAAAATCAATTATGTCAATAATTCATTAATTTCACCAAATTTCACAAAGTTTATAATTAACAAAATCAAACATGAGTTTTGACGAAGTAAAAACATGAAATCAACAACTTAACACATATTCAATTTAGTCATCAACAAAGTGCACGAAAATCAACACAATTAATCATAATTCATAAAATTAAGCTATAATCTAAAAGCTCCCAAACACGCAATTGCTTCTTAAACTCATATGTTAATCATAATCTCCCCTCTTACCTTAGTTTCCTCGCTATTGTTGTTATTCTTAATGCAATCCTCTCCTTCCCCTTTTGATTCTCTAGCTTTCCTCTTCTCCAAGCCTCTTCTCTCTATCTCTCTCTTGCCTCTCAAAAGTTTTGTGAATAATGAATAACCTAATTCACTCACCATTAACTAGTGTATTTATAATAGTTTTCTAGGGTTTGTTACGATTTCAAATATATCATTTAAAACAAAGTTTGTTACCTTTTAAAATAAAATAAGGTTTGTTACGATTAACTCACAATATTTTTCTCTACACTTTTACTTCACTTAAACCCCCCTATTACTTATAAACCACTATTTTCAAATATTCAAATAACTTCTAACATATTTCAAATATGTCACTAACTCTCAAATTACCAAAATACCCTTCAGCTCCCAAAATTCAATAAATCACCAAAATAAACAATTAAACACACATAAACAATTAAATAAATAAATCCTAAAAATCGGGCTGTTACACATGTCAGTGAAAGAGGTTTAGTAGAACTAGTTAAACAAGGTTTGTAGGAAAAGATAAATTGAACAAACTAGAATTTTGTGAGTATTGCATACTAGGCAAGAAACATAGAGTAAAGTTTGGAAGTGGTATGCATCATTCTAGTAGACCTTTTCAGTATGTGCACTCGGACGTTTGAGGTCCTTCTAAAACACTTACTCATGGGGGGGCTTGGAGTATGTGCCTCTCTCACCCCACCAAAATGTTGAATTTGACTTCAAATTTGTGAAGTTGTGAAAGTGCAAAATCGTGACACGATTTTGATGGCGTGACACGATTTTGTTGGCAGAGATCTTGGTTTCTCCTGGAGTAAAATCGTGACACGATTTGTGGCTGGCGTGACACGATTTCTGGATAAGGTTGTTGTACCTTGGGTCGTACGTTATGAATCGTGACGCGATTGTGATAATCGTGACACGATTACTTTCACATTTCATTTTTGGAAGAGAGCTTGAAGAGAGAGAAACTTGGAAATACAAAGGAGGTAACTTAGGGGTTGAGTGTTTTTGTAGTGAGGTTCTCTTGGGTTGGGAAACATTGTAAACAGCTTGGGTAGTGAAATTTCACCATTGGAAGGATCAAAAAGTTTCCTTTAGTGTTTTTTCTTAGGATTTATTGAGAGTGTGAGTAACTTGAAAAATGGGTAGAAATTAGGTTTTGTTCTTTGTGAGCTTTTATGTTAATTTCTTGTACCCTCTTTGTATCACTTTCATCTTAGTGGATTGGAGAGCTGCTCTCTCCCCCATAGTAGGTCATATTTGACCGAACTGGTTAAACAATCTTGGTGTGTTTGTTTTCTTCATTTATTTGCTTATCTTTGTTGATTTGAATATGCCTGTGGTGTTGCTCTACACTTAGATTTAGGTCTATTTGTTGTTGTTGTTGCTTAAGGCTAGTGTACTCATTGATTACTACTTCCTTTGCTCAACACATCTTTGTTTCATTGGTGTGATTTTGTCAGACATTCACAACAATATATAATCTTATTTATTTCAGATTACATGCCTTTATATATTTCCCAATCAAAGACAAAGGAAACAACATTCAGAATTTTCTCATGTGAGTTCGCTCGAGTGTATCACTTTTGGTCCTCGTGGAAAAGATTATGTCAATGGAGAATGGATGGATGGTTTTAATGTGAATGAACCCAACTTAATATTTCTCTAGGACTAATATTTATCTTATTTATTTTAGAGTAAGGACTTATTAGTAGTTGAGGAATAATGGTAACAAACTCTAGATTATGTCAATTATGTGATATCAAATTCGTGGGTTTCCTTAAATCATTTGTTTGTGTATTTGGAATTATGTGTTTCCAGTATTTATTTGTTGAATTCTATAAATTCACTAAACTATAATTTGTTTGTTTGATGTTGTTAATTTTTCTTTTGGCTTAATTGCAGTTTTGGTCCCCTTATTTTCATCTTTTTGTGAAATTGGTCCCCCTATTTTAAAGTTCGACAGTTTTGGTCCCTCTATCATATTTTTTAACTAAAAAAGGTGATGTGATAGGTTTTAAATGTCATTGTATATGATCTGAAGTTGACAAAAATATCAACATCGATGAAATCGTAAGAAAATTCCCTTAAAAACTTCATTTAAACATGTTATATCACCATATTTTAGACATATTATTAGATAGAGGGACCAAAACTGTCAAATTTTAAAATAGGGGGATCAATTTCGCAAAATGGTCAAAATAGGGGGACCAAAACTGCAATTAAGCCTTTTTCTTTTTACAAACGATTCTATCATGAATATAATTTAATTAGGGATGAGGGTTTATAATTAGGGATGAAAGGATAGGGAGTTAATCATTTTTAAATGGAAAAAACTTAGGTACAATTCTTTAGGTGTTTTTCGTACGGTTCTTAACTAAATTCACCATGATTTCCTTAAATCCTTAATTTTCTCAAAGTTTGTTATATCCAAAAAATTTGTATTTTTAATTAAGAACCATACGAAAAGCACTTAAAGAATTGTACCTAAGTTTTGTCCTTTTTAAATTGATTACGTTGAAATTCATGTCATTTTTTGCTGTGGTTTTTGAACTTGCGTTGAAACATTTAAGTCTTGCTTTGCCTATGCTTATAAAGTATCAACTCAAGTGAATTCAATTTAATTGAATTGACCTCAGTTTTTTGGTTGGTCACACGTAAAGCTCATAGCTACTTTTATGAGTCTATTTTGTGGAAATCAAACTTTGATATGTTCACTAAAACAGTCTGATGCGGTTACGACGTGGTTTGTACATGTGATTGAAGATCACACTGCAATTTACAGGCCAACATTCGAAACTAAGTTGAAACACCTTGAATATGATTACATCTTAGGTAGGAATATGTGAAAAGAATAATAACAAAAAAATTAAGTATATTTGCAAGAAGAACAATCCGTTAAAAAAAGTATATTTGTAAGAACTATAAACAAAATTTGATATATTTAGAGAACCAAAATTTATTTACACTTTTTTTAAACACATTATTCGGCCTAAGGACCAATTAATGCAAGAGACTAATTCCACCTTCTACTGGCCGAGGGACTCAATTGAAAACAGAGCAACGTTTTGTTTAGACTACCCAACACCTAAATTATTAGTAGTTGGTGGATTCAAATCTAAGACCTACCGGGGATCCAAACATGTTTTCCATGTCATTTAGAAAGAAAAAAAAAAGTATCCTATATCATATTATCCATGGTTGAACCGTGACTAACTACTTTTTTCAAGATTTTTACATGTTTGTATTCTAGAATCTGAACAGAATAATAGTCTTTTAAACACGATTTAAATTTTAGAATTTGAACACCATTTTTAGTTTTTTACTTGATTTAAACTTCGGAAAAATACCTTTTTTGCTCATTTAAGTTTGAAAAAAATATCGGGTTAATCATTTAAGTTTTTTAAGTTTCAAATAGGTTCTTTAAATTTTACTAAGTTTCAAATAGATCATTTAAGTTATTTTAAGTTTCAAATAGGTTCTTTAAGTTTTTAATTTAATGCGCGTATTTGAAGTTTTTTAAGTTTCAAATAGGTCCTTAAAAGGGTAATTAGGACCAATTTGAAACGTAAAAAAATCTAAAGGACTAATTCGATATTTTTGCCATTAAAGGACCAAAAGATATATTTTGCCTTTAAACTTCTCTTATGCCAAAAAATGATGGGAACAAATTATGAAATTTCATTTTGACACGAGAAATTTGAAACATGAAATGGTGTGTTTTGATTATAAAATTTGGATGTGAAAAATCGACTTTTATTTTCTTCGGAGTCTAGAATCTAAACGTCTTAAAATCTTGAAAGAGAATTTAGCCATGATTAAACCGTGGTTAAAATATTGTTGCCTAATTTGTTGTTCTTCAAATAGCAGAAAACACACTTCAGATTCTAGAATCCAAAAATCGAGGCATTTTGGAATTTAATTTAGGTGCATGAGAGGCATTGGGGTGGAAAAAGAAATTCTCCTCTTTATTTTGTTTGTTGGATAACATTGAATTTGTGAGGCCTAAAGACCAAAAGCCCAATAGTAAAAATAAGAAGAAAAATGATCTTTATGCTTTCAAAATTGCTCTCAGGCAACCAAAAATTACGATTTTACTCCCCAATGACAGTTAATCATTTTTCAGTGGCAATTAACTACCGTTTCAAATAGAAGCCCATATGAGAAGCAAGAACACATGCATTAAACACTAAACATGATTCAACAACAACATACATTAAACATAGAAGGGAAAAAACTAGATGAGTGGTTTTTGAAATTCATAGAAGGTTGGAAAAGAACCTCTATAAAAGAATTTGTTGTAGGGCCTTCATTATGTCACTAATTATTTAGCCCAAAATAAAGGATTTACCTGCTTTGGAATAAAATCGACCCTACGTGGATGTTCGTGTAGATTATTTAGCCCAAAATAAAGGATTTACCTGCTTTGTAATGTGAAAGAATGATAGGTCTTGCCTTTCTATTGATTTTCAGTGATATATATATATATACACAATTATAAAGTGTCAGTTTCTCTGACTATTTTGCTATACAATCATTATTATTTAATGACAATTATATGCTAATAATAAATAAAGATATTCTAATAATATTCTAATATATATATATATATATATATATATATATATATATATATATATATAAAGATATTCTAATAATATTGTAATACACCCCCGTAGTCAAAACGGGAGGCTGACGGATGTTGAGACTATCACGAAAATCGTCAAAGAGTTGCAACGGAAGTCCTTTGGTGAAAATGTCAGCGATTTGGTAACGTGAAGGAACATGTAAGACTCGTACTTGGCCGCGAGTGACTTTCTCACGCACAAAATGTATATCCATCTCGATATGTTTGGTGCGTTGATGTTGAACTGGGTTGCCGGATAGATAGACAACACTCACATTATCACAATAAACTAGTGTGGATGTTGTGACTGGGAAATGTAGTTCCAATAGCAAGTTTCTAATCCAACAAGATTCAGATACTACATTGGCGACTCCGCGGTACTCGGCTTCAGCACTAGACCGAGAGAGGGTGTGTTGGCGTTTGGCAGACCATGAGATTAAATTGTCACCAAGATAGACACAGTAACCAGAGGTGGATCGCCTGGTGTCTGGGCAACCAGCCCAATCTGCATCAGTGCACTACAAGGAATCTGGAAATTTGCCAGGGGCAAAATCCCTAAGAAAAAGCGGAATTCCCTGGCAAAAAGCAATTTGCCAGGGCCTTTGCAAGGAGCAGGATCCCTCGCAAAACAGGGCGTCGCAAATGCTAAAGCCAGGGCTTTAGCTCCTGGCAAATTTGCGAGGGCCTACCCCTGGCAAATTCCTTGGCACAACTCCTGGCATTTCTTCTGGCTGCGCCCCTGGCAAAATGTCTGACTCAACTGTCTCCTTTTTCTGCCACACTGTAAAGCACTGTCACATGTCACATCGTCTGACCCAAACAGTGACAGGAGTTTTGCCAAGGGTTACCCATGAGAAATTGCATGACGAATTTTTTTTAAAAAAATGTGTTTTGATTGTTTTTTTTAATTTAAATTATTTTAAAATTAAAAACAATTAATTATAATTATTAAAATTATTTTTAAAATTATTTTAAAAAACGATTTTTAGTTTTTTTTAATTTAAATTATTTTAAAAATAAAAACAATTAATTATAATTATTAAAATTATTTTAAAAAACGTTTTTTAGTTGTTTTTTAATTTAAATTATTTTAAAAATAAAAATAAATAAAAATAATTATTAAATACTTTTAAAAAATGTTTTTAAATTGTTTTAAATTAAAAAAATTATTTAAAAATTATTTTAAATTATGTTTTTAAATTGTTTTATAATTAATTGTTTTAAAAAATATTTAAAAATACAAATTAAAGTAATAGCACACATAAAATATTAGGTCTCGCAGCAAGAAATTAAAATTGTACAGAATAATAGTATAGACCATAAGTAGAAATTATACTGGGAAGCATAGGAAACTTCCCCAAATATTACAAAACACAAAAATAAATAAAAACACAATAAATAAAAGCACATGAACGGGGTCCACCTTCATTCATCATCCGCGGTCTCCACCTCCTCATCTTCACCATAAATTGGATACGGGTCGTCATTGTCATTCAGAATCGGCGCTCTTGTGTGGGCGGGGTCTTCCACTTGCAATTGCTCACTTGAAGAACTCCCAGCCCGTGCTTGCCTAAATTGGGCCAGTTGCTCCTCATATGATTGTTGTCTTTCAAGCAAATCTTGCACAACAGCCTGGTGACTCGTCATTTGTTGCGTGAGCTGCTCTTGTGTCAACCTTTGAATAAGCTCACGCATCTCAGGGGTCAGCTCAGGCTGGTGGAAGGATCCTTCACCATGATTCAGGGTGAGTCTGAGGGATGCTGCAACACCCTTGTGACATAAAAGTTGCCTTGCATATTTTGTTTTAATTGTTCTGGTTCAATTGTTTTGATTGAATTCTATTCTGAATTTTGTTTTAAATTAATGAATTCTGTTTTGAATTCTGTTCTGAATTATGTTCAATTGTTCTATTTTATTTTTTATTTTTAAGTTAAAAGACCCATAGTGTAGTTTTGCCTTTATTTATTTTTGTGAAAAAACTACAAAAGCTTAATTACTTTGGATGATGTACAGAGTGGCATTGAAAGACTAGTAGCTAAACAGAAGGTAGATAACCATAATCTAGGCAACACATAATTGTTTGATGTACTATTTCTTCAATGCTATGCTTGAAACTAAAACCCAGATCTTTTAGTTTCTTTGAGGAAATTTCAGTAGGAACCTTGTCATATTTCTGACTCTTCCTGCTTAGCGTAGTTGGATTAGAATACTCTTTGGAAATAAGAGCTGCCAAGTTAGACAGTGTACAGCTTTGTGTGCTGCATATGGACCTACCTTCTCCTTTAGCATGTTCCATTAAGAATATGTGTGCATTGCATATATCTTCAATGTGAACTAAAGCAATTGACCCCATTCGTGCATTTACAGCAGATAATATCTTGTAGTTTTCAGTTTCACCTGTTAGCAAGGACAGCAGAACTTTAACACTTGAAGGTACATTAGCAGTGAAAAATGGGCCTGCAACAGTACTTGTTATAACTGAAAAAAGATCAATCCCATTCTCTTTAGCAAATTTAAATGTTGCTTCTTCTGTGAGATTCATCAACAATAGGTTTCCACTTCCCATTGCTATCTTTAGCAGTAGTAGTACTTATAGAAGATGTAAAAACAACCCTTTTCACAAAATTGGTAACTGAGCAGGATTTGAGAAGGTTTATGGTTCCTTTCATTGTGACATAAAAGTGACCCTGTTCAATTGTTTTGATTGTCATTTTAATGAATTCTATTTTAAAATGTATTCTTTTAATCTATATATTTATTATAATTTTTCAGGAAGAACTAAACAAACATAATAATGAGGCTGAAACTTCTGAATCTGTCCAAAATATGCCTTGGAAGAATGACATTTTTTCCCAAGTAAAAGGAGATGAAAAGAGGGGACATATGCGTTGTATAGGCAGTATTCCCAAACCTAAGAAATCAAAAGCTTCTTTGTCTGAAAATCAAGAATTGAGGGATGAACTTAAGAAAATGCGAGAAAGTCAAGAGAGGACAAATATATTTATGGCAAATATAATGTCAGTGATACAAAATCGATTATCTCAAGAAGATTTGAATGTTATTTTACAAGCTGCAAAACAGGTATATTATATAATTGATATTTTACTCTTCGAGTTCATATTTCGAATATTATGATAACATGTATTAAGTTGAGTTTGTAACATTTTCTTTTATTTTTAATAGGCCACAGATGCTGCTAGTGCTCCAAACCAGACAAATTGTTCAAGTCGATGCAGTGATCAAGATGGAAGAGAGGAAGTTTAGAAATATTTTTATCTTGGATATGTTTGTGCTCATCTAGTGTTTTTTTGTCGACGTAGTATCTATTTTGGTGTTTGTTATTATATATCATTGACATTACTTTGTTATTTTGATATGTTTGTAAGCCTTTATACTTTGATAATATAATTAAAATTTTCTTTGATGTTGCCTTAAATTTTGTGTGGTGCAATAAAAAAGTATTGCTAGATATATTATTTTTCTGTTCAGGAATTATTGTGAAAATTTTATTATTATTATTATTAAAAAAATATTTATATTATGGTGAATTTTATTTCAAAAAAAGAGACCTATAGCAACGGACAGTATCCTATACCAACGGATATACGGGTTGGCTAAAGCTATTAAATAGGTATAAAATGTCGTTGATATAGCTCCAAAATCTTTAGCAACAGATTAATTATCCGTCGGATTTTTGCCGTTGGTATAAGCAATGTATCCTAGACGGTAGCAAACGTCCGTTGGTATATGTTTTATGACCTATACCAACGGTTTTTGGACCTTTAGCGACGGATTTACGCCGTTGCTAAATGGCAAATTTCTTGTAGTGAACATGTCTTCTTTTAATTTACCAGGGACAAAAATTATTCCTAGCACATGATAGTGATATTTTTATAGAAGAGACCAAACTTGGTGAAATATTCATCAGAGCATTGACCATTTACTTGATCCTTTAGATCAGAGTTTCGTCTTCAAATCCAAACTTGATGCATATTTGATCAGAGCTTTTGTTAGTCTATATGACGATTTAAAAAGGAAGCTGGGGAGGGGGGGGTTTGCGAAAGCGTAAGTTTAAAAACCTTTGAAAATATTTGTGACTATTGGATTTATGCTAATGATTCAAATGATAAGACTAAATCAATGTGTGAAATCGATAGAGATATCGTTCTAAAATCGATCTTGGTTCAACATTTTCTTCTAAATTTCTTTGACGATCAATTTCTCTTCATAGTTGACATAGGGTTGAGCTTTGACCAATAGCTTGTTCATGTTTTTAGACTCTTCCATACCCAAATTTCCCCTGTACATTCAGTATGGCCTTATGCCTTTCCCAAGAATGAAGCATTTGAGCTTGTCGTTCTCTCCATGGTCTTCAACCGCCTCTTTGGTGAATCTTTTGATGTATTTGCTGAGGGTTCCTTTTTACGTTGAACTATGGAGATTATGGGGACAAAAGACTTTGGCTGGCGTCTCTTACCATAAAGTGTGATGTGATTTTTATTCCATAGGGTCTTACGTTAATTAGAATAGACGTTTGTTGATTGCACTGAGCAACCTCAATTTGAGTTGATTTTTGTAGTAGGAATTTTATTTAGATTTTCCTCCACTTGAGTAAGGTTCACACCCTGTTGTGTTGTAGTACATTGAAAATGTTCGCGAGAATGTCCTTTTGGTTGGGGAATCCAAACAATGCCACTAAGTGCTGAAAGAACTGCACCTAGTGGTTTTGGCCTTGCGTGTTCTGATGAATGAAAGGTGGCAGAACTTGTGGAGGATAATTTGTTGAGGCTCGAGGAATTTGTTGATTACGTGGAGTTGGAAGAGTCTCGCCTTAAGGACTCAAAGAAATAACGATGGGGCAACAATCTCTGCAAACTGAGGAAAGGACAGTGAGCTGTGATCTCTGTGAATTTGGCATATGACGGTATTGTGTTTCCTTTAACCATCAAAGAGAGAATTGCACCGCGTAACAAAAAAGCAACAAAAAAAGTTTACGATGATGAATTGCAGAAAATTTAGAGGAATTGATGAAGTGATCCCACTCCTTTTAGGACAAATTCTCTTGAGTGCAACAGGTCAATGAGTGACCGGTGAAAGTGCTCGTGCAATCTAGTTTTCAATGCGGTGTAAGTAGTTCTCCGGTGCTATAGAGGTAGTTCTCCCGTGAGTGGGAAGGTATCTGCAAAACAATTTAGCCCTACGATGCTTAAGTCAGTGAGAGAAATGACAAAGGAAATAGTGCAAAAAAGGTGTACATGTGATCATACGTTAGGTGTGGCACGAAACCACACTTATATAAAGGAGCCTAGTTGTAACTTACTCTGTGAAACTCAACTAATGATGCGACAATTCGTTAGAGATTGTATGACAGTCCAGATTGATGAGTCGCGCTCTTGTGGGGTGAAGCGCACATGATGTCTTTTGTTCTACCTTGGGTGGCGAAGATCATGGGTTGTTGGACCACCATGTATTTGGTCGGCAATATGGGATGGGGCCAGTTCAAAGCAATTATAAACCATTTAGACGTTTGTATAGAATTGTTGTTATTTTGTAAAGTTGCAGAGGAAAAGATTAAAGGTAGTTGCTAGAACAAGTGGAAGAAGAGTAATTTTTCATTAAATTCAAACGTACAAATAGAAAAGTACAGAATAGAAAATAACTGCCCACTAAGATCATGTTCCTATAAGTTAGGATACAATAGAATACTAGAAATAAACTGATTGCTGAAGACTAGGAGGAAAAGAAACTGAACTAAAAACTAGGAAACATATTTAAAATATTCAAAACAGAAGTAAAATAAACTCTGCAAACATGGCAGCAGTTCTAAACACAGTAGCTAACACTCCTCCTTGCTTTAGATACTGCAGACACTAAGTTTAGTTCTCAGGTCTTCAAACTTGCTTGCTGGTAAAGGTTTAGTAAAAATGTCTGCTATCTGCTCTTCAGTTTTGCAATAAACAAGAGTTACAACATTATCCTTCTGCACCTCCCTCACAAAAAACAGCTTGATGTTGAAATGTTTAGTTTTTCCATGAAAAACTGGATTATGGGAAATAGCTATTGCAGCTTGATTATCAACAAAGATATTAGTGTCTTCTTTCTGCTCAAGATGAAGATCATTCAATATCTTCCTCAACCATAGAGCTTGATTTACAGCAGCAATAGCAGCAACATATTCGCTTCAGCAGTTGATTGAGAAACTGTTTCTTATTTTTTTGAACTCCATGAAAAAACTCCCGATCCAAAGTGATAGTAAATTAGCAAGTGTACTAGTTTATATCGGAGTAATAAATAAATTCGTTTCCACAGGGACTATTGTAACTTCAATTTAGAAACAATGTTAATATTTAGGATGTGTAAATAAAGGGGTTGCACAAGGCAAAATAGGTTTGTTTGAATAATCTGAACAGTATTGATCGGGAACAAGTGAATTGATTTAGAAATTGAAGAGAAAGATGGTTAAGCCTTTTGAATCCTCTAATGTTATTATACGATGAATTTCACCCCTTTCCTAACAATGTTTACCCAGTTTTACGATAGATTAACAAAATGATTCCACCCAATCTCTTGGCCTAGAACCATCTCCTAAGGTAATTATCCCTTAATCTCTTAAGTGAAATAAATTCTGTTGGAGGTTTTACAAAGTACGTTAATCTTTTGATCATAACCTAACAATTTTCTATCTCTAGCTTAATTAATTAGGTTAAACAAGGTTCCTAGATCATATTCAAAAGCCATGGCTAGTGGTCATTCAAAGTCCACAATCAATTTATATATTCAGGAAGGCTAGTGCTAATAGTCAATCAGAAACATATAAAAAGCAATAAGCAAAAGGAAGTATGAATAAAACTAACATTGATAATCCAGGGAGTTCATACAATTCATGAAGCCATACAATTACATCAGATTCATCTAAGGCTCAACCACAATAGAATTAGTTACTATTAGCTAAAGTACGAACAACGAATTCAAAAGAAAGATTCATTACATGAAATGGATGACTGGCTATGAGTTTTGATGGTCTCCCACCTATTCTCCAACGCTTCAGATCCAAAATATGCCTTTCTTCCCTAAAATTTCGAACCCTTAAATCAGAAACACGTTTGCCTTATATAGACATAGCAAAATCGTGCCCCGATGCACTGAAATCGTGGCCCGAAATAATGAAATTCAAATGAAGCTTCAGACGCGCCTACAAAATCGGCGCCCAAAAATTTACGAATTGAGGGTCTTGAATCATCCTTCAAATCGGCACCCGATTGTACAAAATCGTGGCCCGATTTTATCTTCAGACGCAGACTTCAGACTCACCCTTCAGACTTGGCTTCACATCGTGGCCCGATTTATGAAATCGTGGCCCGATTTACAGCTTCTTGAAATGCCTTGCTTTTCTTCTATTTTTCAGCTTCTGAAGCCTTTATTGCATTGAACTCATCCTAAAATGTCAAGAAAACACTAACAAAAACAAAGATGACAACATGTCATCACAAAGCTAAAACAGTACCCGAGGTACTTTTCATATCATCAATGGATCCTGCCCAGTCACTGTCAGAGAACCCAAACAGCTTGAATTCCTTGATTTTCTTGAACTTGATGCCAAAGTTGATTGTGCCTTTGATGTATCTAACCACCCTCTTAGCAGCCTTCAAGTGAATTTCACTTGCACAGTGCATGAACCGAGACAAGATACTCACAGCATTCAAGATATCTGGTCTTGTTGCCGTAAGATACATAAGGCACCTGTCATACCCCATTTTTGACCCGTTTTTATTTCATTTCTCTCGTCTTTTAGGCCGGAAATTTTCGTCGTTTCAGACGAAATTTCGGCAGGGAGGTATTTTAAAATACCTCATATTTTGTTCCGAAGCAACCTTTTTTTATTATTTTATTTTTATTATTTTTATTATTTACTTTTTTTCTTTATTTCTTTTAATTCCTTTTATTAAGTTTTTTATTTTATTTTTCGTTTTATTATTATTTTTATTATTATTTTTATTTAGTTATTTTTACTGTTTTTTAGTCTTTAGTTTCTTGTTTTTTTTTCAGTCTTATTATTCAGTCCAGGCCCAGAGGGGCATTTTTGTCCAATTTCATCGGTCCTTTTTTACTATAAATAGTGCACTGAGTGTACTGTTCACAGGGGCCAGTACAGTACCAATCAGAATACACAGTCAGAATTTCCCAGCCACCTTGAACCACCAACACAACCACCACAAAAACACATTCCGGCCACCGGAAAACTAAAAATCCAAAAAAATTCACACATCACAACACAGTTACGAACCACACACGCGGCCAGGCTTTGCAAAACAACAACAATCACGAATCCAAACCATCACCCACACAAAAACGAATTCGCACAAACAAGCAAACCAAACCCAGAAGCATAACAAGACCAGAATCGAAGCAGCAACAACGAAAGTTCGCAGAAACGAAATCAAGAGGTAGATCTAGCTTCTTCCTTTTTTTTCTTGGCGCAAATCTGAACATGGTTTTAGTGTAGAGTGTAAAAAGGGGTGCGGATTTAGTGTTGTTTTTTTTAAAAAAAAAAAAGAAGGAAGAAAAGATAAGAGAGGACGTGAAGAGTAAGAGAGGATGTGAGGAAAAGAAAGAGGAGAAGATGTGAGAAGAAAAGAAGAACACACGTGAGGTACAGTGAGGAAAAGAAGAAAACGTGAGAAGAGAAAGATTCTGAGAGAAAAGTGAGAAGATAAGAAAAGAAGAAAGAGAAAGAGAGGTAAAAATGATTAAAAAAACCAGGTTTAGACTTTTATAGACTGCTGAACCGGTCTGGTTCTTTCGGACCGAACCAGACCGGTTCTCCCTGGACTCAGCTTTTTGGACTTGGCCCATTCTCCTCTTTCCTTTTCTTTTTCTGATTTCTACTCTTTTAATTTCTGCACTCCCCCTATTACTTCTGCACCCCTTTTCTTCCTCTCTATTCTTTTATTTTCTTTATTTATTTCTTGCACTTTTTTTATTTCTTTTATTTTTATGCACTTTACTTATTGCTTTTAATTTCCAGTACCATGCATTTTTTATTTTTATTTTATTGCATCATATTTATTTTTTTTGTCTTGCATTTTCCATTTTCTTTTATTTTATGCATCATATTTAATTTTATGCCTTGCATTTTTTATTTTCTTTATTTATTTTCCAGCACCATATTTAATATTCAGTCTTGCATTTTATTTTTCAGTTCCATATTTATTTTTTGCCTTGCATTTTTATTTTCTTTTATTTTACGCATCATATTTATTTTATTGTCTTGCATTTTTATTTTCTTTTAGCATCATGTTTATTTTTATTGTCTTGCATTTTTATTTTATTTTCAGCATCATATTTATTTTATGCCTTGCATTTTTATTTTTTTTTTTATTTACTTTAAGCACCATATTTATTTATTGTTTTACATTTTATGCATTTTTTATTTCTTTTAGCATATTTACTTTAATATAATTTTTATTTTTTGTCATTTATTTTCTTGCCATTAGAATGTATCTAGGTCCAATGTAAATAAGATATAAATGAGAATATGCACCGACACCATATTTATTTTTTATGCTTTATGTCGAGGGCGATTATGTAATTTGGACCGTATCCGAGGAAAAGGACCCTCACTTGATCCAACGTCATTTTGAGGGATCCGGCGCGTTTAGTTTTTCTCAGCATAACTTAGTCTCAGGACCCTAGGACTTAATCAAAATTTTCATAAAAAAGTCAAAAAGTCAAAACTCAAAAACATTTTATAATCAAAATTTTCAAAAAAAAAGTCAATCTTATCTTTCTTTTCTTAATCAAATTTTTAATCAACTTTAATCAATCAAAACATTTTCTTCAATTTAAAATCAATCAAACTCACTTTCTTTTATCCTTCTATGCCTTTACGGCCTCTCATCTTTCTTAAAACCTTTTTCAAACTTTAAAATCAACCAAAACCAATCACTATGTTTTTTACCCCGAACTACGAGATTTTGATCCCGCTCGGGTACGTAGGCAAAAGACTTTGTCTTTCCAAATCAATAAAAATAACAAAAACATTTTCTTTCTTTCTTTTTCATCACTTTAATCTTTTCACACTTAAGCATTTATTTTACAAATAAAATAATCATTTAGCATAAAGATAAAATAAGCAAGAGGTTCCTATAGAGTACTATAGACGTTTAGGGTGCTAATACCTTCCCTTTGCGTAACCAACCCCCGGACCTTTGATCTCTAAAAAATAGGGTTTTCGAGCTTTCTCCCTTTTCCTCGGAAAAATAAAAGATCGGTGGTGAAAATAAATTGCGAGTCAACGCTAACTAATAGCTTGATATCCAAAAATCACCGCGACAGAAAAATGGCGACTTCACTGGGGACCAAAATCCTAAGTGGGTTAAACCTATCTTGCTTTTCTTTACCTTTATGCTTTATTATTATTTGTAATTGTAAATATGTGCTTAAGTGTTTACCTTTTTGCGTGAGTGGTGAGATAAGTCCTACACCCGGACTTGAGGGAAACATAAGATAGGATGGTGGTATAATCATAGTGGCTTTCCGAGAGTAAGTTTCGGATGTGGCACATGTGATAACCCCGCTCAATGGAGGAATCTTGGAAGTATTATTATGTTGGCATGAGTAGTCGTGTTTGGCATTGATATTTTCAAGTGACCTATGAAGTTGAGGACCTTTAGTTACCTTTAACCCATCTTGGCCTCTTAGGACGTAGTGCGGTGGCTAATCAAGAGTAGTCTTGAATTGGTTGATACGCGATACTACACTCAAACGAGACTTTCCTACGGACGTTGTTGGATCGGGAGTCAGTCCCGTAACCCGACAATATTCGGAAGTGGTCAATGACTTTGGGAACTTGGTAGAACCCGTGATGCAGGTACATCTGAAACCATAGTCCTTACCAAATGGCGTGTTTACCCTTTGACTCCAACATTATGGACCTAACCTCACCATGTTTTCTCCGCTCTTTAGCATAATCATGCATGCATGCATTCATTCATAAATTTTTTTTTCATCAAGTATCAAAGGACTTAGACAAGTTTTGTTGTAAACATCGTAGGAATGAACTTCACAAAGAGAAACACTCAGAAATACAATTTTGACAAGCTTAAGGAAGCTAGGATCTTTAATGACTAGTCCAGAGGATTTTCTCGAACTCGTTATGGGAGATCATTCGGCATCCTCAAGTTTGAAATATCGAGACTTTTTCAAGATTTCTACTGATGAAATTCTGAGCATATCCCTTGGCTTTGTTCCTAAAAAGGGGATTGTTTGTAATATTTTAAATGAAACGTTTAAACTATGATGTTTATAATCACTTCGACGAGTCCTTCAATAACAAAACTTTCTTTTTTGCATAAGCATAATCATGCATCATACTGCATTCATCGTTTCCCAAACCGAGTCTTACATTTTGTTCACCAATAAAAGGTTAATCTGCCGCCGTCAAAGAAAGTGGCCCGGCGTGTTCATTACAAACCGACTCGCACCTACAACACTCGTGCAAACAAAAGAGAGATGTGGTCGTGCAAACACATGGCAGAGTTTACCGCAGTTAGGTCACTATTGACATTCCCTCGGTTATACATAGGTTCAAGTAATGTGTTTTGTTGTCTTGCCTTTTCAAAAAAAAAAACCCTTTCGTTCCGCCCGAGACGAAAGTGAACTTGTTTAGGACTTTTGTTTCATGCATTCCCATCATCAAATAAGAAGTCGTTTTGTTCCTGATTATTTTTTTTTTTATTCTTAGCTTTTTCTGGAAAATGGTAACACAAAAAACCCAAAAATATTTCATTTTTACTTTTATTTCCAATCAATTTCGGAAAAATCTGCATTGTTCACTCATTTTCTCAAACTAATCATCAATCATATGTAAATTTAAACATCAATAAACCCGTTGAACACTGTAACCCTATGCTCTCTCCCGACTTTGAGTTCCCTGTTTACGAAGCTGAAGAGGAAGAGGATGAAGGGATTCTTCAAAAAGATCTCTCTGCTACAGAAATATGAAAAAGAACATCATTCAGTCTCATGAAGAAGCACGGGAAGTGATAAATTTGAGTTCCGAGGGACTGCTGCTACGGTATTCCTGATAAAATCCCAGATGAATGGTGCCATCTAAGCTGCATAAAAAAAAAAACAAACAAAAAAACAATAGCAAAAGCAAAAAAAATCAAAAGCAAAAATCAAACAAAAAAGATCAAAAGCAAAAAAAAAACAAGAGCAAAAATACGTCAAAAAAAGATGGTGCAGAAGATGGTAACCACCTACAAGGACGTGCATGAGATGCTACTGTATGCTTTACATGGATATCGCATTTCAGTACGTACCTCAACAGGGGCAACCCCTTTCCTTGGTATACAGTATGAAAGTCTTAATGGAAGCCAAATTATCAGAGGATGAATGATGTCAAAATAAATATGATCAGTTGAGCTTACCTGAAGAACGCATGAAGGCCTTGTGCCATGAGCAGTTAAATCAAAAAGGATGAAACAAGTTTTTGACAAGAAAGTTCGTCCCCGCGAATTCAAAGAAGGAGATCTTGCGCTCAAGAAGGTCTTATCTTTCCAACCTGATTCCAGGGGCAAGTGGACGCCTAACTATGAAGGTCCATATGTCGTCAAGAGAGCTTTCTCCGGTGGCGCATTAACTCTTACGACTGTGGATGGTGACGAACTCTCTCGTCCTGTGAATGCCGATGCAGTCAAGAATTACTTTGTCTAAAAAATAAAAGAACAGCTCGGTAAGTCGAAAACCCGAAAGGGCGGCTTAGGCAAAAATGAGCGTCTCGGTGGATCGAAAACCCGAAAGGGCGGTCCAGGCAAAAATTAGAGACATAAAACAAAAAAATAATCATCCTGATAGGTCGAAAACCCGAAAGGGCGATCTATGCAAAAGTTAAGGATCAAAAGACAAAGTAACTGCATTGGTCTGATCTCTACTCACTTGGGGCACAATCAAATGTCAAAGAGACTCTGAATCTGAAGCATCTAAACAGTGAAATTCAAAGTTGTCAGGGAGAATAACGGTTATTGTGTTCAATGTACCTTCCCCTTATATTTACCATTTTCCAAACTTTTTAAGATCCGTGGAGCCATGCCATTGGCGGGTCGCCACTCTTTTAAATAAATTTGAGCCTATTACCTTTCATTTGGAATTCCTATTTATTCAGTTTAAAAAAAAACTTCTTCTATTTTTGATGGTAGTGCTTGAAACAAAATATTCTTCAAAAATCATAAATATTTTTCATGTCTTTTTGAAAAGCACAAACAACAAAACACATTTTCTTTGAACTCATGAATAAGTGAAGGGTGCGTCAACAGCTATCCTGAGAACGGATAAACTCTGCAGTGCTGAACATGGTCAATTGCTAAAGAAATATACAAAAAAAAAAAGAACAAAAAAGAAATATATATATATGAAAAAAGAAAAGAAATGAGCTCGGTAAGTCGAAAACCCGAAAGGGCGGCTTAGGCAAAAATGAGCGTCCCGATGGATCGAAAACCCGAAAGGGCGGTCCAGGCAAAAATTAGGGGCATACAAAAGAATATTTTCCCGGTGGATTGAAAACCCGAAAGGGCGGTCCAGGCAAAAATTAGGGATTCAAAAAGAAGAAAAGCAAAAAAAAAAAAAACAAAATAAGCATGACCACAGAAGCACCGGTTCTTCTACTATGGTTTTTGGATTGGCACGCTCTCCCCAGGAAGCGTTCACCCCATCAGTTGTTGCATGTGTCGGGCTTTACCCCGTCTTTGTTTTGATATGTCCCCAGTGGCATCATCCACATTGGAGATTGCCAAGTGTTCGTGATGCGACGTCGGGTCACTTTCCATCTAACCTGTCCAATCTTGTCTCATCCAGTCAATCCTTCATACAACCATACCAGTCAATCCTTCATATGATCATACCAGTCAATCCTTCATACAATCACAAGTCAATCAGTCATACAATCTTGCAAGTCAGTCTTTCATATAATCTTACAAGTCAGTCTTTTATACAATCCTACAAGTCAATCCTCCATACAGTTATGCAAGTCGTGTCGTCATTCATGCATTCATACATTCATGAATACACACATTCATGCATATACAATAAAAACAATATCATGCATACATGGCTGCATTAACCATCATGAGTCTTGCTTCAATTATCTTTTCATTTCAATCAATCATGAATAATTTGTAACCGTCTTCCCCAGGAAGTGATTACTCCCCATCAATTGTTGCATATGGTGGGCTTTACCCCGTCAATGATTTGATATATCTTCAATGACATCATCCCCAATAAACATTGCTGAGTGTTTGTACTGTGTCGTCAGTCCATTCCCCATCTTATCCAATCTTGTCTCATCAAATTCATCAATTACACTATCACACAAATTAATCCTTCGTATAGTCATACAGTCACATAAATCATACATGCATTCATACATTCATGCATATACAGTAAGGACAGTATCATTCATACATGGTTGTGTTCACCACTCTGATTCTTGTTTTGAATATCTTCCATATCAATCAATCATGAATAATTTTTATCCTTTATTTCCCCAAGTGTCACCCCCGGTGTGTCTGGTCCCGAGATGTCACTCCCTCTCCGCCAAGTGGCAGTTCCTTATCGACCAGCTTGTGCATTTTCCTATCCAATCTTTTGTCGTCAGTTGACTCATTCGGCAATAACCCGAACAGCTGACATTTATCCTTTTTCTTGTCGTCAGTTGACTCGTTCGGCAATAACCCGAACAGCTGACATTTATCCTTCATCCTGCTTTTAAATTTCATCCTGCTTTTAAATTTCATCCTGCATTTAAATTTCATCCTGCTTTTAAACTTCATCCAGCTTTTAAATTTCATCCTGCTTTTAAATTTCATCCAGCTTTTAAATTTCATCCTGCTTTAAAATTTCATCCAGCTTTTAAATTTCATCCAGCTTTTAAATTTCATCCTGCTTTAAAATTTCATCCAGCTTTTAAATTTCATCCAGCTTTTAAATTTCATCCTGCTTTTAAATTTCATCCAGCTTTTAAATATCATCCAGCTATTTCATCCAGCTTTAAAATTTCATCCAGCTTTTAAATGCCATTCAGCTTTTACATTTCATCTTCATTTCTTGTCGCCAATGGCCGTTCGGCAATAATCCGGACAGTTGGCATTTACCTTTATTTCTTGACTAGTTCGGCAATAACCCGAACAGTCGACATTTATCTTTGTTTCTTGTCAGTTGGTTAGTTCGGCAATAACCCGAACAGCTAACATTTATCCCCAGTAAAACCATGTGATCCCCCAGTGGAGTCAAACCCCGTTTCTATTAACAGACTCGGGTATCCTTTTGTTTTGTTACCCCCAGTCGAGCCATCCTCGCCGTCTTGCATTCATACTTGCATCCGCAACTTTACCTGCATAACAATGTATTCATAGCATTTTGCATTTGAATTCGGTCAAAAATGGTGTACTCTGTATTTAAGTCTCTTCGACCCATCGATTTAAAAATTTCATTTTTTTAAATCGCTGTAACGAAGAAACTTAAATAGGGGCATCTGTCATACCCCATTTTTGACCCGTTTTTATTTCATTTCTCTCGTCTTTTAGGCCGGAAATTTTCGTCGTTTCAGACGAAATTTCGGCAGGGAGGTATTTTAAAATACCTCATATTTTGTTCCGAAGCAACCTTTTTTTATTATTTTATTTTTATTATTTTTATTATTTACTTTTTTTCTTTATTTCTTTTAATTCCTTTTATTAAGTTTTTTATTTTATTTTTCGTTTTATTATTATTTTTATTATTATTTTTATTTAGTTATTTTTACTGTTTTTTAGTCTTTAGTTTCTTGTTTTTTTTTTCAGTCTTATTATTCAGTCCAGGCCCAGAGGGGCATTTTTGTCCAATTTCATCAGTCCTTTTTTACTATAAATAGTGCACTGAGTGTACTGTTCACAGGGGCCAGTACAGTACCAATCAGAATACACAGTCAGAATTTCCCAGCCACCTTGAACCACCAACACAACCACCACAAAAACACATTCCGGCCACCGGAAAACTAAAAATCCAAAAAAATTCACACATCACAACACAGTTACGAACCACACACGCGGCCAGGCTTTGCAAAACAACAACAATCACGAATCCAAACCATCACCCACACAAAAACGAATTCGCACAAACAAGCAAACCAAACCCAGAATCGAAGCAGCAACAACGAAAGTTCACAGAAACGAAATCAAGAGGTAGATCTAGCTTCTTCCTTTTTTTTCTTGGCGCAAATCTGAACATGGTTTTAGTGTAGAGTGTAAAAAGGGGTGCGGATTTAGTGTTGTTTTTTTTAAAAAAAAAAAGAAGGAAGAAAAGATAAGAGAGGACGTGAAGAGTAAGAGAGGATGTGAGGAAAAGAAAGAGGAGAAGATGTGAGAAGAAAAGAAGAACACACGTGAGGTACAGTGAGGAAAAGAAGAAAACGTGAGAAGAGAAAGATTCTGAGAGAAAAGTGAGAAGATAAGAAAAGAAGAAAGAGAAAGAGAGGTAAAAATGATTAAAAAAACCAGGTTTAGACTTTTATAGACTACTGAACCGGTCTGGTTCTTTCGGACCGAACCAGACCGGTTCTCCCTGGACTCAGCTTTTTGGACTTGGCCCATTCTCCTCTTTCCTTTTCTTTTTCTGATTTCTACTCTTTTAATTTCTGCACTCCCCCTATTACTTCTGCACCCCTTTTCTTCCTCTCTATTCTTTTATTTTCTTTATTTATTTCTTGCACTTTTTTTATTTCTTTTATTTTTATGCACTTTACTTATTGCTTTTAATTTCCAGTACCATGCATTTTTTATTTTTATTTTATTGCATCATATTTATTTTTTTTGTCTTGCATTTTCCATTTTCTTTTATTTTATGCATCATATTTAATTTTATGCCTTGCATTTTTTATTTTCTTTATTTATTTTCCAGCACCATATTTAATATTCAGTCTTGCATTTTATTTTTCAGTTCCATATTTATTTTTTGCCTTGCATTTTTATTTTCTTTTATTTTACGCATCATATTTATTTTATTGTCTTGCATTTTTATTTTCTTTTAGCATCATGTTTATTTTTATTGTCTTGCATTTTTATTTTATTTTCAGCATCATATTTATTTTATGCCTTGCATTTTTATTTTTTTTTTATTTACTTTAAGCACCATATTTATTTATTGTTTTACATTTTATGCATTTTTTATTTCTTTTAGCATATTTACTTTAATATAATTTTTATTTTTTGTCATTTATTTTCTTGCCATTAGAATGTATCTAGGTCCAATGTAAATAAGATATAAATGAGAATATGCACCGACACCATATTTATTTTTTATGCTTTATGTCGAGGGCGATTATGTAATTTGGACCGTATCCGAGGAAAAGGACCCTCACTTGATCCAACGTCATTTTGAGGGATCCGGCGCGTTTAGTTTTTCTCAGCATAACTTAGTCTCAGGACCCTAGGACTTAATCAAAATTTTCATAAAAAAGTCAAAAAGTCAAAACTCAAAAACATTTTATAATCAAAATTTTCAAAAAAAAAGTCAATCTTATCTTTCTTTTCTTAATCAAATTTTTAATCAACTTTAATCAATCAAAACATTTTCTTCAATTTAAAATCAATCAAACTCACTTTCTTTTATCCTTCTATGCCTTTACGGCCTCTCATCTTTCTTAAAACCTTTTTCAAACTTTAAAATCAACCAAAACCAATCACTATGTTTTTTACCCCGAACTACGAGATTTTGATCCCGCTCGGGTACGTAGGCAAAAGACTTTGTCTTTCCAAATCAATAAAAATAACAAAAACATTTTCTTTCTTTCTTTTTCATCACTTTAATCTTTTCACACTTAAGCATTTATTTTACAAATAAAATAATCATTTAGCATAAAGATAAAATAAGCAAGAGGTTCCTATAGAGTACTATAGACGTTTAGGGTGCTAATACCTTCCCTTTGCGTAACCAACCCCCGGACCTTTGATCTCTAAAAAATAGGGTTTTCGAGCTTTCTCCCTTTTCCTCGGAAAAATAAAAGATCGGTGGTGAAAATAAATTGCGAGTCAACGCTAACTAATAGCTTGATATCCAAAAATCACCGCGACAGCACCCAATCAAACTTCTAAAGTATGCTTCATCCACTTTTTCAGCTTCATCTTCTTTCTCCAGCTTCTCCTTTTGATTCATAGGAGTGCTTACTGACTTGCAATCTTCCATATGAAATTTTTTCAGAATTTCCCTTGCATATTTCTTTTGACAAATGAAAACTTCATCTTGACTTTGCTTAATCTCCATTCCGAGAAAAAAAGTTATTAGCCCAAGATCGGTCATCTCAAATACTTTCGTCATTTCCATCTTGAATTTATCAATCAAGGTTGCATTATTTCCAGTTACAAAAAGATCATCAACATAAAGAGATATAACAAGAATATCAACCTCACATTGCTTAATGTAAAGAGTGGACTCTGATAAACTTTTAATAAAGCCTAAACTCAACAGATGGTTATCTACTCTGCTGTACCAGGCTCTTGGAGCTTGCTTCAGTCCATAGAGAGCTTTCTTGAGGAGATAAACCTTGTCTTCTTCTGCTTTCTTCACCAAGCCTTCGGGTTGTTCAACATAGATTTCTTCTTGCAAGAAACCATTTAGAAATGCTGATTTTACATCTAATTGGTACACTTTCCAACCCATTTGTACTGCAACAGCAAGCAACAACGTGATAGTATCTAGCCTGGCAACTGGTGCAAATGTGTCTGAGTAGTCTACTCCAAAGATCTGAGCATAGCCTTAAACCACCAGCCTCGCCTTGTGTTTGTTGATGGAGCCATCAGCATTTAGCTTGGTTCGAAACACCCACTTAACACCAATGATTTTTCTGTCTTGAGGTCTATCAACAAGATAACCTTAAGGGACTAGAGAATTGCATCTTACAAAAAAAATATACCGATCAACTTATGTCTTGAAGCACTTTTCTTGTGTTTTTTTTTAGCTGCTGAACAGCTTAATTTGCATGCTTCTCTTTTTCACACATTTTTTTTAAGACACAAAGTGACACAAAGTGATCTTTTTGTTCTCTAGTACCCCTACCCCAAACTTAAATGGTTGCTAGTTCCATGAGCAACCCCAAACTTGAACTTTTTCAAGATAGAACACATAAACAATGCCAAACTGCAATATACATTGGGTGATTATTCTTATGGTCTCTAGGCTTGTAATTTGGTATGTCAGCGAAACAAAGGGATCTAACCTAATGGCTCAACTTGGCTTAAACAAAGGATAATTCAATATAAACGCAGGTTGGCTTCAAAGGCTCAAGGTACAAGCAATTTGCCTTAGTGTGTACACAATATAACCAATTAATAGCAAAGAAAAATCGCAACTCCTCGCAATAGCGTCTGCACGGAACACTCATTTGTAAAAAATTGAAAAATAAATTTAGGCTGAACCTTACAAGCTGAGGTTTCTGGAAGTTGTGGCTACCTAAGCATCCTTTCTTGCCGTACACTTCCCTTTGAGATTTCATGCAAGCAACCACCTCCATTGAACTTTTGACAAACCAGTGATGAAATCTTTGTTACTAACTGGTAAAATTCAAAACAAGTTAATTCATTGATAAAAAACAAGTTCAGATGCATTACAAATTATGGGGACACACTACAAACAGGACATAATTCGAGTTCGACTCTAAACAACAGTGAATAACAAAAGCAAATAGCAAGAGAATTCAAAATTACACTAAATCAAGTAAAACAAGAAGAAGAAGAAGAAAAAAAACGAGAAAGACATAGGACTAAACAAGGTGTCCAAGTCACTGAAATCCTCCGGGTCCCGACGGTGGAAACTGGCTCAGATCCTGAAACGTCGAATGAGTATGCTCAGCCTCTTCGTCTATGACTCTGTGGTATTCCGCTCGAATGCGTTGTTCCCTCTCAGCTGCCCTTTCCCTTTTTTCCGCAAAGTAGTTCTCCATGGCTTCCTCATTATCAAATTTCTCAAAAGCATTGGTCCGCAGAGGACCCTGTCGATGCTGCTCTGCTGCCTGGAGGAATGGTTGCGGAAAGAACGGTGGCGGATACCTTATCTCAGACGAGATATCTTGAGCCCAATTCGCCATACTGTACACGTACTGACTGAAATAGGGAGGAAGAGACTGCTGTTGAGGCATCAGAGGTGATGGGTCCTCTTCCATCATTTGTGGCTGCTCAGTCTGCTGCTCACTGTGACCTCCTTGCTGCTTCCTTCCTCTCTCAAAATCCAACTGCAATTTCTCATACAACAGCATTGTTGCGTCGTTAATCGGCCCCTGCGACTTAATGTAAATATCAGATGGCTCAATTGGGACCTCCGCATCCTGACACAACAGATTAATCAAGCAACTATGTCCCAAAGTAGTTTTCTTTGAAGACACAGTGTTCTTCAAACTGACTGACAACAACTTCCCTACATCAATCTCCCCATCAGAAATCAAAGATAGCAGAATAAAAACCCTCGAAGTTATCATCTCAGCCGAACTGGAGGTGAGCTCAATGGTGGATAAAATGAACGAAGCCCATGCCTTGTACTCCGGTAACAAATCTGCGGTGTTGATCCTCTGTGGCTTAACTGTCAGCCCTTTCCACCCTGTACCTTCTCGCATTAAACCAAACAGCAATTCGTCCCACTGTGCACGAGTATCTGGCCAGTTCCTAGGATCCCTTCTACGCACCACGTCACATTCCTCAGGTGTTGTTATCCCCAAAACACGATTAATATCACACGGTCTGTACTCAATCAGCTTTCCTCTTACCATGGACGCGAAGTCTTGCTCCTTCTGATCAAAAGCGTTTGCATAGAATTCCAACGCCAGATTCTTATTGCTTGTTTTCGTCACCATTCTGACCAGATTTTCCAACCCTCTTCTTCTGATTGTTGACTCAAAAACAGGATAAGTTGTCAAATTCTGAAAATCAAAGCCCCTTTCTTTTGTGAACTCATACTCCTTGATTTTGTGGTATCTTTCCTCTGCCCTCTCAGTTATGAACCTTATGTAGGGTGGTGGTTGGGTGAGTGGCTGAGTTTGTGGAAGGTCGATGGAGGTTCCCTCAGGTTCCTTTCCTCTTCTTCTCTTGTTTGCGGCTAAGTTGGTGTTCTTGGAAGTCTTGGGTGCCATTTGTGACAGAATTTGATGAAGGGTATTGAACTTTGGAAAGTTAGGGTAAGCTTTTTGTAAAGGAAGGTGATGAATTCTTTTGAATGGGGGAATGGTATAGGATTGGTTTTGGGTGGTTGAAGTTTGTGAAGATGCTAAGTAAGGTGGAAGATGAAGTGATTTGTTGCTTTTGTGGCTCTGGTAAAAATTTGGCAGAGTAACAGTATGTGAATTGGAAGTGAAACAATGAGCCCCTTCACCCTATATTTATAGAAAAACCAAAATCGGGCCACGATTTCACAAAATCGGGCGCCGATTGTATCTGTAACGGGCAAAAGTTCAAAAACTGTTCCAAATCGGGCCACGATTTGTACAAATTGGGCGCCGATTTGTTTTGTAACGGTTTAAAAATTTCAAGCTTTCGCAAAATCGGGCCACGATCTGTTGAAATCGGCTCCCGAAGTTTTACGAATCAGAGGCCAAATTTTTACCTCAAAATCGGGCCACGATTCTAGTACATCGGCCCCCGATTTTGAGTTTTTGCACCCTGCTTTTTTTTTTAAAATAAAGATAAAGGTTGAAAAATATACCTGACTCAAACAGTGGGTTGCCTCCCACTCAGCGCTTCTTTACCGTCACTAGCTTGACTTCAGATGACCCTCAAGGGTCATTCAACACCATTGCTACCCTTACTTTCGGTAGCTCTCCTCCCAGATATGGCTTTAATCTTTGGGCATTGACCTTAAAGGTTTCAACCTCTCCAGGCTTAACCAGCTCTACTGCTCCATACGGAGATATGCTTTGTATCACAAAAGGACCAGACCACTTTGATTTGAGCTTCCCAGGAAAAAGCTTCAACCTGGAATTGAAAAGTAACACAGACTGACCAATGTTAAACTCTCTCCTCACCAGACCTTTATCATGGTACCTCTTAGTCCTCTCCTTATAAATCACAGCATTTTCATAGGCTTGTAACCTCATTTCCTCTAACTCGTTCAATTTTAAAAGCCTCTTCCTACCAGCTAGCGTTTGATCAAAATTAAGAAATTTTATAGCCCAGAACGCCTTGTGATCCAACTCAACTGGGAGATGGCACACTTTTCCATAAACCAACTGATAAGGCAACGAGCCTAAGTGCGTCTTAAACGCAGTCCTATACGCCCACAACGCGTCATCTAACTTCTTAGACCAATCTTTCCTAGAAGATGCTACAGTCTTTTCCAGAATTTGCTTGAGTTGCCTGTTTGAGACCTCAACCTGCCCACTAGTCTGAGGGTGATACGGGGTAGCAAACTTATGCTTGACATCAAATTTTGCAAGCACAGTTTCTAAATATTTATTGCAAAAGTGCTTCCCCCTATCACTGATCAGAACTCTAGGGGTCCCAAACCTAGGAAAAATATTTTTCTTTAAAAAAGAAACAACAGTATGGGCATCATTAGCAACACAAGCAACAACTTCCACCCATTTAGTAACATAATCAACACACACCAGGATGTAGAGATTAGAATAAGAGGATGGGAATGGTCCCATGAAATCAATGCCCCAACAATCAAAAGGTTCAACCTCAAGAATACCATTGAGGGGCATTTCATTCCTCTTAGTGATGTTACCTGTCCGCTGACATTTGTCGCAATGCCTGACAAACTCTTGGCAATCTTTAAACAGAGTTGGCCACCAAAAGCCACTCTGTGATGGCCTCCATAAGCTGAGCTATGGCAGTGCCACATAATGCTTTTTATTTCGTCACCTGCAACACAAAGTCTACTCAAACCGTCAGTGCTTACCTTAAACAAGAAGGGGTCATCCCAAAGGTAGTGATTGGCTTCCTTGAAGAACCTCTTCTTTTGTTGCCAATCCATATGATCTGGGACCACGTTCCTGGCCTTAAAATTAGCCATATCAGCAAACCATGACCTCTCTACTACAACAAACAACTTCTCATCCGGGAATTCTGCTACAATAACCTTTTTCTTTTTCTGTCACTTCCCTGTTTTCTAGTCTAGAGAGGTGACCTGCTACCACATTTTCGACTCCTTTCTTGTCCCTGATTTCAAGATCGAATTCTTGTAGCAACAAGATCCATCTCAATAATCTGGGTTTCGAGTCCCCCTTAGTCAGCTGATATTTTAAAGCTGCATGATCTGTGAAAACAATGACTTGGGACCCAATTAGATAAGACCGAAATTTTTCCAAAGCAAAAATTACAGCAAGAAGTTCCTTTTCAGTACTGGAGTAGTTAATTTGATTTTCATTCAGAACTTTACTTGCATAGTAAATTGCATGGAAAAATTTCTCTTTTCGTTGGCCTAAGACTGCTCCAACCGCATAATCACTTGCATCACACATTAATTCAAAAGGGATATCCCAGTTTGGAGCAATGATCACGGGTGCAGTCACCAACTTGTTTTTAATCAAAGAAAAAGAATCCAAACATTCAGAGTCAAAATTGAAATCATTTTCCTTAACTAAAATGTTGCAAAGGGGCTTAGCAATTTTTGAAAAATCTTTGATAAAACACCGATAAAAACCAGCATGCCCCAAGAAACTCCTTACCCCCTTGACATTCACAGGAGGGGGTAGTTTCTCTATGACCTTAATTTTGGCTTGGTCCACCTCAATGCCTTTACCACTTATTTTGTATCCCAAAACTATACCTTCAGTTACCATAAAATGGCATTTTTCCCAATTTAAAATCAGGTTAGTTTCGGTACACCTTTTAAGGGCATCATCGAGGTGGGACAAACATTGATTAAAAGACTTACCAAACACAGAAAAATCGTCCATGAATACCTCGATGTTTTTCTCTATCATATCAGAGAAAATGGAGAGCATACACCTTTGAAATGTCGCTGGCGCATTACACAGCCCAAATGGCATTCTTCTATAAGCAAACACCCAAATGGACACGTAAAAGCAGTCTTTTCTTGATCTTCCGGGGCCACAGCTATCTGGTTATACCCTGAATACCCATCCAAAAAACAATAGAAGGCTTGTCCGGCCAACCTTTCTAACATCTGGTCCATGAAACGCAAAGGGAAGTTGTCATTCCGTGTTGCTTAATTTAACCTCCGGTAATCTATGCACATCCTCAACTCGGTAACAGTTCAAGTAGGAATTAACTCATTCTTAGCGTTTGCAACCACTGTCATTCCTCCTTTTTTCAGGACAACATGAAAGGGACTCACCCAAGTACTGTCAGAGATAGGATAGATCATGCCCGCATCCAATAGCTTTAGAACTTCCTTCTTTACAACCTCTTTCATCGTTGGGTTTAGCCTTCTTTGGGGTTGCACCACTGGTTTGAATTCAGCTTCAAGGTGAATCTTATGCATACAATAAGCTGGACTAATACCCTTCAAATCAGCAATGCTCCATCCCAAAGCTTTTTTGTTTTCTCGCAGCACTCTCATAAGCTTTTCTTCCTCCAAGGTACTCAACGAGCTACTGATTATCGCAGGTTGGGATGCATCTTGACTCAAGAACATATATTTAAGGTGAGATGGAAGTTCTTTCAATTCAGGCATGTGCGGCGTGGAAGCTTCCTTTTCTTTGGTGGTCTTTGCGTGAAGTTCCTCAGGAATATCAAAGACTTTCAACTTTTCAAACTTAGAAGGTTCAAGTTCATGTCTAGAGGCATCAAGCTGCTTAACACATTCTTCAACTGCATTATCATTGTCTTTGCCACAACATCCAATTGAATTCACGATGACTCTCTCCAACGGTGGGGTTGGAAATTCTTCGAAGGTAGTTTCTTCCACTATCTCATCCACTACATCAACTCGGTAACATTGAGGATTTTCATTTCTATGTCTCATCGCCTCAAAAATGTTGAACACCACTTGCTCATCTTGAAAATGCAACATCAATTCCCCCATCTCAACATCAATAAGGGCTCTCCCTGTTGCTAAAAATGGTCTCCCTAACAACAAAGGGGTCTCGTCATCTTCCTCCATGTCTAGAATAACTAAATCCGCTGGGAACAACAGATCATTAACTTTCACTAGCACATCTTCCAACACGCCATACGGATGAGAGACGGATCGATCTGCTAAAGTAAGAGTCATCTTGGTTGGTTTGGGCTCCCCACATCCCAACTTTTTCATCATGGAAAGAGGCATCAAATTCAGGCTAGCCCCCAAATCACACAACGCCCTACCGATACTCACCTGCCCAATAATACAAGGGATTGTAAAAGCACCTGGATCCTTTAGCTTAGGAGGAAGTTTCTTTTGAAGGATGGCACTACAATTTTCAGATAAAGCAATATTTTCACCATCTCTAGGCTTCCTTTGTCCCGTTAACAGGTCCTTCATAAATTTAGCATACACCGACATCTCATCAAGAGCTTCACTGAATGGAATGTTCACTTGTAATTTGCTAAACAACTCCATAAACTTCTTGAATTGTCCTTCTTGCTTCTCCTTCTTTTTCATCAAATGAGGGTATGGCAATTTGACATAAGATGGTATCTCCTGCTTCTTGTCTCCCTCCTTCAAAATTTGATTCTTTGTCCTCCGAAGAATAGAGTCTACATCAATCAACTTCTCACTTTTTTCTCCCTCTGAATTTTTTTCCTTTTTTCTCCCTCTGAATTTTTTTCTTCCTTTTCATTTTCAACTCCACCTTTTTTAAGTTCAACCAACACCTCTTCCTCCTCAATATTTTGAACTACACCATTTTTAGCACCTTTTGGAGCTACTGGTAACAAGATTTTTTTACTTCTCAACTCGATTGCCTTGCAACTTTCATTCTTCGGGTTATCTTGTGTATTTCCAGAAAATCCGCCATTTTGTTTGATTAGCGATTTGTTTCGCAAGCTGACCAATTTGATTCTCAAGACTCTTCAACAAAGCCTCATTGTTTCTTTGGACAGTTTCCTGATTTGCCTTGATCTCTTGAAGGTTAGTTTGGGTAAACTTGACGAAACTGGTCATCGCTTCTTCAAATACTGATGGCTTTCTTTGTTGTTGAGGTTGGGGATTAGGTAGAAGAGGGTTCAAGGTATTGTTGTTTGAGTGTTTGAGGTTGGGGTGTTGTGCCCATCCTGGGTTATAGGTGTTAAAATAAGGGTTCCCTTTTTGATAATTTCCCATGTAGTTAACTTCCTCACTCACTCCTTCAGGTACACACTCCCCATTCGCATGTCCTTCACCACAAAAATCACATTTGAGAACGGCTGCTTGTTGAATTTGTTGGACTTGAGCTTGCTGAGCTTGTAATTGATCCATAGTAAGTGCTTGAACTTGTTTGGTTAGAGGCTCCATCTGTTTGGTCATCAGGGTTTGGTTTGCTAGAACGGCACTGTTCTCACTCACCTCAAACACTCCTCTTCTCCCCTTTTCAGTTTCAGCACGGTACTCATTTTGGGCCATGTACTCTATAAGGGTTTGGACTTCAAGGTCAGTTTTCATTCTCATACTCCCCCCAGTGAAAACTTGCATCTGGGTTTTCTCGCTCAAGTCATGTGCAGGACATCTCTTAAGTAATAGTTTAAACCTTTCCCATGCGTCATACAACGACTCATTTTCTCCCTGCTTAAAGTTTGTGATTTCATGTCTTTTCTCCCAATATCTGGACATGGGAAAAAATCTCTCAAGAAATTTCAGCTCCAGCTCATCCCAGGTTTGGATAGTTCCACTCGGAATAGATAACAACCAATCTTTAGCCCTCCCGGTGAGAGTAAAGGCAAACAATCTAAGTTTCTTTTGATCCTCCGTGACATGGGCTGGTGATACACAAAACTGACAGGTCTCATAGAATCGGCTTAAATGTTCATGAGGGATTTGGGCATCTCTCCGCTCATATTGGTTTTCTTTCAGACCTTGTTGAACAGAGGCCTTAATGTCAAAAGCTACGGGGTTGGCTGGTTGAAAAACATGGGTCAGTTGTCCTCTAATGGCCGCTAACCCATAGTCTCCCATCATAGGTCTCAGAGGTGGTGGTGGATTACCTCCGGGATCTCCCATAGTAACAGTTTCAGTTTCAATAGGTGCAGGTTCAGTGTATTGTGTTCTGGGACTAGGGTCAGCCGATCGAGCTAACCGGACAGCTCTCCGATTGGCTCTTGCGGTCTTTTCGATCTCAGGATTGTGCAACAGTTCTCCAGACTGCACTCTACCTCGCATAAACAGCAAATGAATACCTTAGTAGCACTGCACAAAACAAAATAATGCAACTGTTTTCAACTTTTTCGTACAAAAATTTAAAATACAGAATTTAAATTGCAGAAATCCTAAATAATCACGATATTGCCTTGTTGAAATGATTTAACAGTCCCCAGCAACGGCGCCAAAAACTTGATAGTAAATTAGCAAGTGTACTAATTTATATCGGAGTAATAAATAAATTCGTTTCCACAGGGACTATTGTAACTTCAATTTAGCAACAATGTTAATATTTAGGATGTGTAAATAAAGAGGTTGCACAAGGCAAAATAGGTTTGTTTGAATAATCTGAACAGTATTTATCGGGAACAAGTGAATTGATTTAGAAATTGAAGAGAAAGATGGTTAAGCCTTTTGAATCCTCTAATGTTATTATACGATGAATTGCACCCCTTTCCTAACAATGTTTACCCAGTTTTACGATAGATTAACAAAATGATTCCACCCAATCTCTTGGCCTAGAACCCTCTCCTAAGGTAATTATCCCTTAATCTCTTAAGTGAAATAAATTCCGTTGGAGGTTTTACAAAGTACGTTAATCTTTTGATCATAACCTAACAATTTTCTATCTCTAGCTTTAATTAATTAGGTTAAACAAGGTTCCTAGATCAGATTCAAAAGCCATGGCTAGTGGTCATTCAAAGTCCACAATCAATTTATATATTCAAGAAGGCTAGTGCTAATTGTAACATCCGGGATTCGGATCCGGGATTTGGCAACTGACGGCCCCCGCGATCCCCCGCGATGCACTCATGGACTTCTCCACCCCCCATGTGGAGTTTCATGCCTTCCGTGGGAATCGAACCCTGTACCTGGGGCCTAAGTACAAGTTCTTTGCATTCCCACTACCAATTGAGCTAGTAGCTCAATTGGTAGTGGGAATGCATTGGCCATGTACTTATAGCCTCCAGGGTACGTGGTTCGATTCCCACGGAAGGCATGAAACTCCACTTGGGGGGTGGAGAAGTCCATGAGTACATCGCGGGGGATCGCGGGGGCCGTTAGTTGCCGAATCCCGGATCCGAATCCCGGATGTTACACTAATAGTCAATCAGAAACATATAAAAAGCAATAAGCAAAAGGAAGTATGAATAAAACTAAGTTTTCATTGATAATCCAGGGAGTTCATACAATTCATGAAGCCATACAATTACATCAGATTCATCTAAGGCTCAACCACAATAGAATTAGTTACTATTAGCTAAAGTACGAACAACAAATTCAAAAGAAAGATTCATTACATGAAATGGATGACTGGCTATGAGTTTTGATGGTCTCCCACCAAAATATGCCTTTCTTCCCTAAAATTTCGAACCCTTAAATCAGAAACACGTTTGCCTTATATAGACATAGCAAAATCGTGCCCCGATGCACTGAAATCGTGGCCCGAAATAATGAAATTCAAATGAAGCTTCAGACGCGCCTACAAAATCGGCGCCCGAAAATTTATGAATTGAGGGTCTTGAATCAGCCTTCAAATCGGCGCCCGATTGTACAAAATCGTGGCCCGATTTTATCTTCAGACGCAGACTTCAGACTCACCCTTCAGACTTGGCTTCACATCGTGGCCCGATTTATGAAATCGTGGCCCGATTTACAGCTTCTTGAAATGCCTTGCTTTTCTTCTATTTTTCAGCTTCTGAAGCCTTTATTGCATTGAACTCATCCTAAAATGTCAAGAAAACACTAACAAAAACAAAGATGACAACATGTCATCACAAAGCTAAAACAGTACCCCGAGGTACTTTTCATATCATCAATGGATCCTGCCCAGTCACTGTCAGAGAACCCAAACAGCTTGAATTCCTTGCTTTTCTTGAACTTGATGCCAAAGTTGATTGTGCCTTTGATGTATCTAACCACCCTCTTAGCAGCCTTCAAGTGAATTTAACTTGCACAGTGCATGAACCGAGACAAGATACTCACAGCATTCAAGATATCTGGTCTTGTTGCTGTAAGATACATAAGGCACCCAATCAAACTTCTAAAGTATGCTTCATCCACTTTTTCAGCTTCATCTTCTTTCTCCAGCTTCTCCTTTGATTCATAGGAGTGCTTACTGACTTGCAATCTTCCATATGAAATTTTTTCAGAATTTCCCTTGCATATTTATTTTGACAAATGAAAACTTCATCTTGACTTTGCTTAATCTCCATTCCGAGAAAAAAAGTTATTAGCCCAAGATCGGTCATCACAAATACTTTCGTCATTTCCATCTTGAATTTATCAATCAAGGTTGCATTATTTCCAGTTAAAAAAAGATCATCAACATAAAGAGATATAACAAGAATATCAACCTCACATTGCTTAATGTAAAAAGTGGACTCTGATAAACTTTTAATAAAGCCTAAACTCAACAGATGGTTATCTAATCTGCTGTACCAGGCTCTTGGAGCTTGCTTCAGTCCATAGAGAGCTTTCTTGAGGAGATAAACCTTGTCTTCTTCTGCTTTCTTCACGAAGCCTTTGGGTTGTTCAACATAGATTTCTTCTTGCAAGAAACCATTTAGAAATGCTGATTTGACATCTAATTGGTACACTTTCCAACCCATTTGTACTGCAACAGCAAGCAACAACCTGATAGTATCTAGCCTGGCAACTGGTGCAAATGTGTCTGAGTAGTCTACTCCAAAGATCTGAGCATAACCTTTAACCACCAGCCTCGCCTTGTGTTTGTTGATGGAGCCATCAGCATTTAGCTTGGTTCGAAACACCCACTTAACACCAATGATTTTTCTGTCTTGAGGTCTATCAACAAGTTGCCATGTATTATTTTTCTCTATCATGTGCAACTCCACTTTCATTGCAACCATCCATTTTTGATCAAGTTTTGCTTCATTAAAATCAGCAGGCTCACAAACAGCAATGTTGAATCTTTGATAGACAGCAGAAAGTAATCTAGTACCTCTGATTGGAATGTCATCCACCATCTCATTTTTCCAATCTTCTTCACTAGTCTGCCTCTCAACATTTTTAAGCTGATTTGAAGCTTGATTTGACACTTTTAAAGTATCCCAGATCCATTCTTCATTTTCCACAAAGTGCACGTCTCTGCTTATGGCAATATTTCCTGTTTCTGGTTGAAAAACTTTGTAAGCTTTGGATATTGTGCTATAACCGATGAAGATGCCTTGTACTGCCTTCTTGTCAAGCTTATCACGCTTAACTTGAGGAACGTAGGTGAAGCACAAACAACCAAATACTTTAAGAAAGTTTAAAGAAGGTTTATATCCATACCAAGCTTCGAATGGTGTCTGATTCTTCACTGCTCTTGTGGGAAGCCTGTTTTGAAGAAAAACTTATGTATTTGCCGCTTCAGCCCATAACTTTTTTGGTAAGTTCTTCTCATGCAACATGCATCTTGTCATCTCCATTATGTATCTATTTCTTCTTTCACTAACTCCATTTTGTTGTGGAGTGTAGGGAGCGGTAAGTTGATGTTTTATAACTGCTTCCTCACAAAATGAATTAAATTCTCCAGATGTGTATTCTTTTCCATTATCAGACCTTAGAACTTGAATGTTGCAGCCACTTTGGTTTTCCACCAGTTTCTTGAATTTCCAAAACACTCCAGCAACTTCTGACTTGAATTTTAAGAAAAAAATCCAGCAAAATCTTGTAAAATCGTCAATAAAGACAATATTGTAAAGGCTACCATTGAGAGACGGTGTTCTTTGTGGTCCACATAAATCAGTATGAATTAACTGAAGCTTCTGTGTTGCTCTCCAAGCTGATTTTGGAAATGATTGTCTGTATTGCTTTCCATATTGACATGCTTGGCAATGAAGAAGAGAATCTTCTAACATTGGTAAATCCCTCACTAATTTCTTTATTTAAAGCAGCAGTAATCCTTGATGGTGATAATGACCAAGCCTCTTGTGCCATATCTCTGTGACACTTTCCTTGACAGGAAATGCAGCTTGCTTCTCCTCCAATGGATTAAGTGTGAAGCTCTTTCCCCTCATCTTGACCTTGAACATCTCTTGGCCAGAAGCATCTTTTATCAGGCAGTGTTTGTCTTCAAAGTGTACCTTGAAGCCTTTCTCTATCAATTGACCAACACTTAACAAATTTTGGTCAATTTCTGGAACATAGAGAACATCAGAGATAAGTTTTGTACCCGAACAGCTTGCAATTGCAATGGTGCCTTTTCCCTTTACAGCTATATTTTGTCCATTGCCAATTCTGACTTTTGAGGTCTCTGAACTCCTTAATTCCTTAAACAACTCCTTGTCATATGTCATATGGTTAGTGTAGCCACTATCAATTAACCAACTGTCACTTGAATCACTGCCTAAAAAGCAAGTAGCAACAAATAGTCGGTCCTCCTCATCCTCCTCCTCTTGATCAGCAACTTGAGCATCTGCTTCTCGCTCCTTAATTTCATTCGTGCAAATTACAGCTTCATGACCAAGTTGGTTACACTTGCTGCATTTTGCATCAGGTCGCCTCCAACATCTAAAAGGAGGATGACCCATTTTACGAACTTGTTCTTATTGTTGCTTGTTGTAGCATCACCACTTGCACTAAAATTCTTCTTGTTCTTTTTCTTCCACATTTTCTCTCTGTCTTGATACTTGACTGAAAGTGCTCCTTCAACAACTCCTTCTTGCCTCATGGCCCTTCGTTGCTCTTGTGCTTGCAAGGCATGAATGATTTCTGCCAAAGTGATCTTACAAAGATCCTTTGTGTTCTCCAAAGAGGCTAGAGATGCCTCATATCTTTCAGGCACTGTAACCAAAAAAATTTCTACAATTCTGGAATCAGCAAATCCAGTGCCGAGTAGTCTAACCTTGTTTGCAATAGAAAGCAATTTGTCAGAGTATTCTTTGATTGTCTCTGACTCCTTCATTCTCTACAACTCAAATTCTCTCATCAGATTCAGCACTTGCATGCTTCGAATTCTCTCATCCCCTGCATATTCTTCCTTCAAATAGTCCCAGATTGCTTTTGGTGTTTTGAGGGTCATGATTCTAATGAAAACTGTTTCTGAAACACCAGTAAAAAGACATGATTTTGCCTTTGCCTTCTTTGTTTTTTTCTCCTTGTGATACTTCATCCGAGCCATAGTTTGATTATTTGGCAGCGGAGGAACTTCATAATCCTCTTCTATGGCTTCCCAAACGTCCAAAGCTTCTAGGTATGCCTCCATTTTAACAGCCCAAATGTCATAGTTGTTCCCATCAAAGAGAGGAGGGGTAACTTTTGAAAAACCTGACTCATCATCCATTTCACAGGTCCCACAAGAAGAGAGCTCTGATACCAATTTGTTGTTATTTTGTAAAGTTGCAGAGGAAAAGATTAAAGGTAGTTGCTAGAACAAATGGAAGAAGAGTAATTTTTTCATTCAATTCAAATGTACAAATAGAAAAGTACAGAATAGAAAATAACTGCACACTAAGATCATGTTCCTATAAGTTAGGCCACAATAGATTACTAGAAACAAACTGATTCCTGAAGACTAGGAGGAAAAGAAACTGAACTAAAAACTAGGAAACATATTTAAAATATTCAAAACAGAAGTAACATAAACTCTGGAAACGTGACAGCAGTTCTAAACACAGTAGCTAACAAGAATGTAATAAACATTTACAGTAATATATCATTTTGTATAGGCATAATTCATCAACATAATTTTATAACAGGAAATCAACATCAGATAATCGTTGATTTCTCATTGATCCATCTTAACTGTAGTAACATGTTAAGGGAAATATGACTGTGTTGCTTCAAGAGGACATCCTAAAGTTTAAGAATTATAAGGATGATGTTTGCAAGCGTAGGAAAGATAATTAGCTCTTATAAAGAACTTTTTAATTTGAAAAAATGTGCCTCAAAATCTTCATTTCTTCCTTGCTTATTATCAATAACCATTTTTTTCTAAAGCTCTTACCAATAAGAAAATTCAGTTATTTCATCGTATTCAAGTGGGCTTTCACTTTTGTACTGACTTATGGATTTAACCATTCTTTATTAAGGTTCCTCATTTCATTAAGATTTGTTGTGGTCACTCTTACCAACTGATGGGGCTCTTGCTTTTAAAGATATGAAATTTCCAACTTGAACAGGTGAATATTCTCCTAGGATAGCATATTAAATCCATCTATAGCCTATAGCCCTTATTGAAAAAATAAAAATAAAATATTCTTCAGAACCAAAAGTGTATACATATTTATCTTTGGAAACAATTCCTAAAATCCTTTTTGATTTTGTGCCTTAGGGAAATATTCATCATCTATTGATGTTTGATCTTTTCGTTGTGATAAACGATTTACAACAATGGAGCTAAATATCCTAATTTTCATCATGTGAAATGTTAGGCAATTCCTTACTTTCGATAATTAGTTATGAATTTGGTTATTGAGAGAAATCATAGGTTGTCGGAGAGCAATACAAGCGACATGTTGTTAGGCGAAACAATCGAATAATGCTGCACCGAAGTAGCATTCAGGGGCACTTGCAAGGATAAATACTCTTGGATGACACATAATGAAGTAGTACCGTGAGGTAAGGGTTAAAAGAAACCCAATCAAGGAGTGAAATAGACCATAAAACCGTAACCTCCCAAGAAGTGGGAAGCAGCTGGGGCTCTAACCACATGACTGTTGAAGAATGAGGTGAAGTATACTACTTCGTCCTAAAATATAAGCAAAAATGAGTCAACATAAGTTGATGTATTTGATACAAATTTTGAACCAAATACGTTAACTTTTGTTGACCAATTTTTGCTTATATTTTGGGACGGAGGGAGTATAGTTGTGGCTTATCTTTGGTAAGGAATCAATAGTGGAAGCAAATGATAAGGTCAAAGTCTTTTGAATACTTGGAAAGTAATAGAGTATAATTTTCTATAATAGATATTATTGTACCATATAAAGCAAGTTGCAAAGAGGAAAATCATTAATCTTAACATATATACAGAAGTCATATACAACCATAAGCATTTCGAACAATTTATCATATAATTGACATTGTCACCTTAAACTTGAAATCTCACAATAGAATTTGAATGAAGGTTTAATTTTATTTCAAAAAGTCAACAATTATAGAAGAAACAAGCCCGGTGATGTTATTTGTTGCAGCTGCATACACTATCTGGAAAGAATATTTTAGTAATACTCGTAACCAACGATTCTTTTTATTGCTTACTGAATGACCATTTCCAACCATAGTACCTTCTTGCACACTATGCCCCTCATCCTTTATCATCTTCACAATAATTGGGTCAAACACACTTGAAAGAATGCTCCTATAACATTCAAAATCTTGTTGTTCTGCAACCACATTAACGTCAAGCCACTTGAAGACCAAATCAATTGCTTTATTGATCTTTTCCTTTTCTTTTGACGAAAGCTTCGAGCTAATATCCTTATCATTTATGGCATTCCTCATGTTGTATGCATACTTCTCTAGTACATTTCTCGCGTCTACCTTCTTCATATACCTCTTGTCTTCATCTTTGTACTTCTCGGCTTCTTTGATCATCCTCTCAATTTCCGCCTTTGACAACCTTCCCTTGTCACTTATTATTTTAACCTTATTGTTAACTCCAAGGGACTTTTCCGTGGTACAGACGTGTAAGATGCCATCATCATCGATTTGGAAGCTGATTCTGATTTGAGGAACACCTGCAGGAGCCGGAGGAATTTCCAACACAAATTTTCCTAGCAAGTTGTTGTCCCTGGCTATTTTCCTCTCACCTTCATAAACATGAATTAAAATATTGATTTGGTTGTGCAAATGTGTGGTGAATACATGTTCCATGGTGGTAGGAATTTTGGTATTCCTAGGGATTATTATTTCCATAATCCCCCCACGAGTCTCCAGTCCAAGGGACAAAGGAATGGCCTCCCTCAATAGTAAATCTTGAACCTTCTCACTAAACTCACCACTCAATATAGAAGCATGGACAGCAGCGCCATGTGCCACCGCCTCATCAGCATTGATGCTTTTGCATAAAATCTTTCCTCCGAAGAAATCACTCACCATTTGTTGCACTTTTACAATCCTAGTAGAGCCACCAACAAGGACAACATCATGAATGCTACTCTTGTCCATCCCACTATCAATTATACACTTTTCTACAATCTCCATGCACTTGTCGAAGTGATTTTTGTTGAGATCCTCAAACTTTGCGCGAGTAATCGTTGAGAAGAAATCTATACCTTGATTTAAACTCTCAATCTCAATGGTGGTCATAGTATTGGAAGAAAGTATCCTTTTTGCTTTCTCGCAAGCAGACTTCAACTTCCTAAGGGCTCTTGAATCTCCACTAATGTCGATTTTATACTTCCTCAAGAACTCTTTCACAAAATGGTTCACCATTGTATTATCGAAGTCTTGTCCCCCAAGGTGAGTGTCTCCTGCAATGGCCTTAACATTGATAGCACCATTCTCAAATGTGAGAATAGACACATCCAAAGTACCACCACCTAAATCAAAAATGAAAACATGTCTACATCCATGATTAAAAGGTTTCATGTCAAGACCATATGCAATTGCAGCTGCAGTAGGCTCATTGATTATTCGCATAACATTGAGGCCAGCAATAACACCAGCATCTCGAGTAGACTGGCGTTGTGAGTCATTAAAGTAAGCAGGCACAGTTATAACAACATCCTCCACTGTTGATCCAAGGTAAGCTTCAGCTATCTCGTGCATTTTTGCCAATACCATGGATGAGATTTCTTCAGCAGCAAAATGCTTTTCCTCGTTATTATAGTTAACAACAATCATGGGTTTGTCATTGAGGTCGCCAATTACTTTGAAGGGCCACGACTTCATATCACTTTGTACGATGGGTTCGTAAAACTTCCTACCAATTAACCTCTTTGCATCTACAAAACAAACAAAAGAGTTGTGTACACTATGAGAAAAAATGCTGTACCATTTTCTTTGCATTTCAATAAATCTGTATGTATAAATAGGATAACTCTAATATATCTTGAATAGGAAAAACTGTTATATATTTACGAATTAAATTACACTGATGTAAGATGTACTGTTACATCACTAAATAACTTTTTTAGGGGATATTTTCTTTAAAAAGTTCATAGCTGGATTAAAAATTCGTTTGCATATAATACATCTATAATACTTTGTATCATCTAAAATCATTTGAAATATAATATACAGTTGGTTTAAAATTATTTTCATATCATATTCAGTTGGTTCCAAACTCAGCTTATATCCAAAAAGGTTAATATATTTATATGTTAACCCCTTGTAATATTAGCGGTTTCTGGTTTACCTCATGTAATTTTTTTTTAGACTCTAACCCGATTATTTGGTTTTAAACTTTCATGAATTTTGACTATACAAAATCGATGATATGACAGGGAATAAACGAAAATTCGCTCAAATTACAAAGGGTGAAAATACCTTAAATATTGAAATTTGATATCATGTTCAAAACTAAAGAATCTCCAAATTACAAAGTTAAAATCTAAAAAAGAAATTTTTACCGAGGGTAAACCATAAACCGCTAATATTAAGGGGTAAAGATATATTAACCCTATCCAAAATAAGAATTTTAACTAAAGAAATAACATATATAGGATAAGGTTCGTGCATTAAAATATTTTATATAATTGGCTCATGAAACACTAGACATCAAGGCAGAACATGATAGTTTATTTATGTTATCATGTGTCAGTTTATCCTAAATAAAATAAAAAATAATTGAGTTTAGAAGGTTTTACCGAAAACAGTGTTGGTTGGTTTGCAAGCAGCCATATTGAAAGCAGGATCACCAATCATTCTTTGAGAGTCAGTGAATGCAACATAAGAAGGTGTTGTTCTGTTCCCTTGGTCGTTCTGTATGATCTCTACCCTATCATGCCTCCATACAGCTACACAAGAATAGGTTGTTCCCAGGTCGATTCCTATTGCAACTTTCTCACCTTTTATTGTCATTTCTCTCTTGCAAGATCAACCAAGTTTTTGAGAAGAAAATATAAATGATGATGAGAACAAATTGTTGTTTGTTTTGGCTAATATATAAGGTTTTCTTTGAGGGCTTGACTTATAATAAAAAGAAGTACAATGGGAACTTCTTTGTAAGTTTCGTTGCTATTTGGGATAAATTTTCATGATTATAAGGTTGGTGGTTATAATTTTTACAAATAACTAGTGGACCATAATTTACTCAAAAAAAAATAAACTAGTGGAACATACTTCCTCCGGTCCTATATAAAAGAAAACATTCAAAAAAATTTTGGTCCTAATTATAAGAAAATATTACAACTTTTAAGGTGTAGTTACTACTTAAAAGACTTTTCTACCCCTTATTTAATGTTTTTGTTTAATATTAGTGGATGTATTTAATGCTTCACAACTTTTTATGAAGGTATATTTGTAAAAATATTCAAAAAGTTACACTAATTAATGATTACATTGGTTTTAATATTTTTTTGTTTTTCTTATTATAAAAAGGACCGGAGGGAGTAGAATAGGACAAGACCTTTCCGTGTACTTCCTAGCATAACAAAAGACATAGGTGATCATGAAGACCTTTCCAAAGCGAATTAGAAATACACGCCTTTTTTCTTGGTGTTAATACAAAGGACATATTTTTTATACTCACTAGAAGTCAAGCTGACACTTTCCTCGAAAAATAGAAAAGTATAACCGATAATTAAGCCATCAAAATTTTTTCAAGTTGACACTAGAAGTCAAGTTGACCCTAGAAGTCAAGTTGACACTTAAGCCATCAAAATTGATTTAGTCAACCAAGTATAACCGATAATTAGAAGCTTAACCAAGTGGCCATCATCACCTTGTTCCACATAATATCCTTATGAGCTCCAATGGATCAGGTCGATGAGTAATTAGTGAAAATGCTTGTTTGATGTGGTTTTTGTTGACTAGAAATTGTTTTCCTGCACAGTGGAAGTAGTTCTCTGGTGAGGGAAAATGAACCTGTAAAACAGGTTAACACTCAAAGCTCAAGTCAGTGAGAGAATGAGGAAGGCAAGTGTGCGAAAAAGGGGGAAAATGGGATCGTCTCTTGGGTGTGATGTGGAGTAGGGGTGTTCATGGTTCATGAACTGCACTGAACTGAACCATATAAATGGTTTGGTTCAGTTCATAAAATCCATTTCAATAAAAACTGGTTAATTCTTAAAAACAGTTCCAATCCAGTTTAGAACCGGTTCAGAACCGGTTTATAGTTTTAAACTAGTTTACTTATTTTGAACCGGTTTTGAACCGGATTATTCTTGAACTGGTTTTCAAACCGGATTTTAGTTATTGTTTTAAAAAATCCATTTTTCAATGACACATGTAAAAATAAACTGGTTTTCAGTGATTATAATTTATTTGTTCAAAAAAAGTGATTATGACATATTTGTTCAAAAACAGATTATACGCAGAAGCTAGAAGCATTATGACTTATTTGTTCAAAAAAAGTGATTATGACATATTTCTTCAAAAACAGATTATACACATAAGCTAGAAGCATTATGACTTATTTGTTTAAAAAAAGTGATTATGACATATTTCTTCAAAAACAGATTATACGCGTAAGCTAGAAATATTATGACTTATTTGTTCAAAAAAAGTGATTATGACATATTTCTTCAAAAACAGATTATATGCAGAAGATAGAAGCATTATGACTTATTTGTTAAAAAAAATTATTATGACTTATTTGATCAAAAACAGATTATACGCAGAAGCTAGCTAGAAGCATTATGACTTATTTGCAAAATGATTATGACTTATTTGAGTGACTTTGGAAATAAATAATATATATCGAATTCTTAATATGACAATTTCAATAAATTATAAACATAATTCATGACAACTCAAATTAAAAGTCAATACATAAAACAAATGATGCATAGAAAAGTCGCGCATCACTCAAAGAAAGTAGTGAAGCATTGATTATACAGAGAGTAGTGAACAAACAAAACAAGGGAAACAATGAATTGATGATTGTCCTTCTTTCTGACTCAATGCTCCCCAGCCTTCACCTGCGAAAGTAAGTCATTGTAAGAAGCAGATTGAATGACATTATAACAATAAATTTGCTTTCATTCATAAGAATTACATAAAGTTCCCATCAAACATAAGAATTCAATTTATAGTTTTTTTCCACAAGAGAAGTTTAGACTACAGATAACAATCAATTATTGAGGGACTACAGATATTTCAAAGATGCAGCAGCCATTCTGGGGTTACATAGAAGTTGAAATTCAATATTTATATCTAACTCTTACTGTTACTATGCTAGTATACATGCTCATCTTTAGGTTGAGAATGAACTATGGTGATTGTGTAACAATAAATGTTCCAAGTTTTTCTAAATTCTCAATAATTCTATAAAAATTTGAACATGGAATTTTAACTCACACAAAAGAAGTCATATCCAGATAATGATATTAAGGGTCAACAATTATAGGTTATTAAAGAAGATCAGAAAAGAAGCCATACTTCGACATCAGTGACGACAGTTCCATCTGATAGAATGGCATGAATTCTTCCCATAGCCTAAAAGGAAAAACAAAAAATCATTCTAACTGTATCTTTAAATAAATGCAAAAGTTTCTTGAAAACTTCACACATGCATGCACCAATTTGTCCATTACTTGTAAATCAATTCTTCACATAATCAGAATCTTCAAATAAAATTACCACAGTTGTTGATGTCCATGAAAAATTAATGAACCAGACACACAAAAACCTACTAATTGAGGGATGAAACGAAAAATAAATAAATCAGCTCAAGACCATAGAGAAGGGACTAACAGTTTGATAGTCAAGGCCCTGATTCTCGTCGGGAGAGTAATCATCTGAGCCTATATCAACAACATAGACAATAGCAGCATCATCAGTTTAGTTATTTTGTCTAAATTAAATAGTACACATGTGACTTTTTCAACTTCTTATTTCACAATTTCACAGTACAATACAAGATTACAAGTTCACTATTAGAATGGTACCAACAGAATATACAAACTGTAAATAATGAAATGTTACTACAATTATGTGGTAGCCATTATTTCAAACAAAATGGAAGAAAATAATAAAAAAAAAGAACCTGAAATGAATGGCAGAAATAAGTCCAAGAAACAAATAAAACATGTTATCCAAACACAAGCAATCAACCAACACAGAATCTACACACATCAGCAGCATCATCTCATCACATGTATCATATACTAACCAATCAAATCCATACATTGGATTACACATCTTTAATCTAAACCAATCAAACACCATGATCATGAATCTGACGTGCCATGTCTACATCCACTAACCATGCATCATATAGTAACTACCTCTCTATCTTCATATTGTGAATTCGGCAACACTAACATCTTCATGAGTAATAATAGTACACTTACCTTCAATCATCGTCAAGTGTAATCAAGGTCGAGGCTGAACAACTAGGAGCATCTTGCGTAGAAAGTAGGTCTGCAAAACAAAACATTTCTGTATGTATCAACCAATTAACACACTAGTAAGAAAGGATAGAAAAGAATCTTACCTTCCTCAATTTTCTCAATTACATCAAGATCTTCACTAGAAAGAAAACATGTAAATGCTGCATTGAGCCAATCTTGACTACAAATTAGCGCTTCCACAGTTCTCGGTGTTAAAGAACTACGGTATGGGTCAAGGACCCTTCCCCCGGTACTAAAAGTAGATTCAGAGGCTACGGTGGATATAGGGATGGCCAACACATCTCTTGCAATGCTTGCCAGTATTGGAATTCGGCTTGAGTTAACCTTCCACCATTCTAACAAATCAAAGCCCGGACGATCCTCTTCTACATTTTCATTTATAAGATACTTTTGTAACTCAGTCTCTGATGTGTTGCACTCGCCCGATTCGTAGAAATCACACAATTCGTACGGATCTTCAGCTTCATTAAGAACACCTGCTACAGTTGCAGAATTACCTAGACGAGACACTCCCCTACCTGCGTATTCCTCATAAATAGACTTCAAATATGACTCTAATTTTGTTTTCAAAGATCCTGCCTCAGCACTACTATAGATCCTTCTTGCCATCCAGTCCACAAGCTTCATTTTACGACGAGGGTCTAATACCATTGCAATCAACAACAACATGTTAAGAGAGTCAGGTTTTCCCCAATATTTATTGTATTTATTCCTCATCTTTAAAGCCATTGACTTTAAATTTTCATCTTCAGAATGACACATTTTCACAATCTTCTGTCCAACACCAAAAACCTCAAGCATATACAAGTTGCTAGTTAAGTAAGAAGATCCTGAAATACGCATTGTAGCGTCATGAAATATCTTTAGGAATGGAAGAATTGACTCAACTTCTTTCCAATCTCTCGGTGTAGGCACTCCTTTCTCTTTACTCATTTCATTAACATATTTTTGATCTGTGAATTCAAGTTCTGTAAAGGTCTTCATATGTTTTACCGCAGAATTCAACATTGTGTATGTTGAGTTCCACCGTGTCTCACAATCTAGCCCGACATAACCTTTATATGTAATGGTTTCACGATCAATACATTTCTTGAATCTTTGAAACCATGAAGGAGTACGTCTGACATACCTCACAGCTGATCGGATTCTCAAAATAGACTCATTAACTAGTGTCAGCCCGTCCTTCACAATAAGGTTTAGTATGTGGGCGCAGCACCTTGTGTGAAGGTGTTCTCCATTTAAAACTAGACCATTCTGAGATAGAAGCCATCTTTTGAGATGTTGAATTCCAACGTCATATGAGGAAGCATTATCCACCGTCACACTAAGCACACGACCAAGTTTCCAACCATTCAAGCACTCCTTAACCGTTTTTGCCATAACTTCTCCTGTGTAGTCCGTGACTTGCATAAAATTCAAAACCTTCTTCTGCAGTTTCCAATTGTTATCAATGTAATGGGCAGTGAGACACATGTAATTAAAGTTTTGGGTGGATGTCCACGTGTCAGTGGTAAGACAAACTCGACGACAGTTTTGTGACAAAATGCTCTTCAACTTTGCTTTCTCCATGTCCCAATTCTTCAAAATCTCACGTGCCAATGTAGTGCGTGATGGTAAGATGAATTTTGGTTGTAAGCCATAAACAAACTTACGAAAATATGGATGCTCAACCTTTTGAAACGGAAGTTCCAAGGCTACAAACATGTTCACCAAATCGATTCGGCTGACTTCTTGGTCAAACTTCGGAACTGCAGGGGATGAATTAACAACTACTTCCCTATTTCCCAATGAACTTGAATCTGATTCATGCATCATCATACTTGCGTCACTGTTTGGATACTCCTTACATCTTTTCAAATGGGATTTCATTGCACTTGTTCCACCACCATACTTGATAAAATTACCACAATAATTGCATTTTGCTGACTTTAAATTTTCCGTTTCCGGCAATGGTGTAAAATGATCCCAAGCTTTTGACCGGTTTTTACGCTTAGGCGGCCCCATATTTGCATTGTTTGAAACTGGAGGTTGAGGTGTAGAATCACTGTGTTCAATGTCAGATCCCATAATGCTATCATGGCCATCCATAGTGATGTTGTTGCAAGCTGATTTTCTATACCTCAACCTACATTGTTTGAAAATTTTATTGAAGCAATGTCTGGACAAAAAATTCATCTACAAAAAATTACTAACAAACTAACAATCAAACCATGGAATAATATCTAGACAAGACCAAAACAGCTGGTTTAATTTTGTGTTTTATCCTCTATATGGCAAATGGATTTTTTATCAAACTACACAAACATTTCATACACTTCATATGCATGCTTAAAAATACACACTTCTACAAACTACAAGCTGATTTTCTATAAAATCTCAGTTCAGGGAAACAAAATTTGTGCAATAAAACTTGCGTACATGTGCAATAAAAAAACGTGCCTGAACCGGAAATCTTCACGACGGGAAGAATCAACCGGAAGGCTTTGCACGCGTTTTTCAGGATTTCAACCGGAACATTTTGCATGAATTTTCCGGGAATCAATGTTTCAGAGATCAATTCCGGTAACCTAGAACACGATTTCGTGAACGATTCCAATAACCCACTAAACCAGAAAACCTTGGCAAACCTACAAAACCTCAAACCTCAATCAATGATTCCAATAACCCACTAAACCAGAAAACCTAGAATATTTAGTAAACAAGTGTATATATGAATATTTAGGATCAGACTGACGTGCAAATTGTAATTCAGCAGAGCTACTGCTTCTGTCTGCATTATTATCATCATTTCCCAAAACTTGACACATTTTCAAACAACAAAATCATTTTCTGTCTGCATTATTAATCAAAATTTTGAACTTGGTTTTTGTAAATCAGCTTCCATTAGCTAAACAAGCTATATAAATCAAACCAAAAAACAACAAATTTTCATTATAACTCACAATCATGATAAAATCATGATGTTTTTCTTGATAAATCACAGCTAGTATTAAATCCCGACAAAACTAACATATTATTACAATCACAGTTCAAATGATATTATCATCACATATATGAAACAAAAAAACATACAAAGATACACATCTATGAAACATTTTCATCCAACATAGTTAAGCCACATACAACTAATTAAAATCCATACACAAAAAGTGACATTAAATTCTTGAAAGTGATTATTATAGAACAAAAAGCAATGTCTGAAACTAAATGAGAAAAGAACAATCATACTAAATTGTTGTTCTTTTCATTCAAAGAGATTAAAGTTTCAGAGGGCAGAACCCTAATAATTTCAACGAGTATTTAGCTCAAACGATAGAGGAGAAAAGCTAGAACATATAAATTTCACTGAATCGTACCTGAATCACCTTTTCGCACTGAATCCCGTTCTGAATCGCGTTTTCTCACTAAAACCCGTTCTGAATCGCGTTTCGAATCCCGTTTTCACCCAAAATCTCTTTGATTTGGCATATTTGTTGTGAATCGCGTTTGTGTTTAATCGCAGTGCGTTTGATGATTATCGCACTGAATCCCGTTGTGCTTGCGTTTGAATCGCGTTTGAATCGCTTCTGATATGATCCCGTTGTGCTTGCGTTTGAATCTCTGTGCTTGCTAATGGCGTAATCGCGTTTGTGTTCATTACAAAATAAACCGGTTCAGAACCGGTTTAATAAAATCATAAACCGGTTCTGAACCGGTTTGGTTTATATGGGTCGGTTTAGTTATTAAATAATTGGATTGGGCTTTTGAAATATGGATATGGTTTGGATAGAGATTTGGTTACAGTTATCCAATAACTTTGCACACCCCTAATTATTGTGGAGCCACACTTGTATAGTGAAGTTTGGCCGTAACAAACCCCGTGAAACCCAAAGAGAATACCATGAAGTCGTTAGAGATCGCATGAATGATCCACATTGGTCGAGGCATGCTCTTGTGTGGTGAAGTGGATAGTAAGTTCTCTGTCCTCCATGGAACAACGAGGATTCTTGGACCGCCATTAGTTGGGCTGACGACGTGGGCCAAGGCCCGATCCGAACACTTTTTTTTAAAAAAAATAACACAATTTTATTTTTGAAATAAAATATAAATACACATTGTATCTTTTTCTTAGTACGGACTTTTGATTTTATCAATTATCCTTTTTTTTTCTCTTAAATTAAACCTGAATATTATTAGTTGAGGTTTTCATAAAGACTTGGTTTACATATTAAAGTGTGTCTTCTTATCATCATTTGTCCATGCATTTTGCGGTTTGTCTATAATGACGCCATCAACGGTTTCTACCCATCTAAATCAACAGTTAATTCTTCCTTTTGCGACAAGGGGTATCTCTTTACAATTGATTTTGCTAGCATTATCCTTATCTTGCAATAAATTAACATACTTATTATTAGTTTTTAGTATGTCTTTCTTTTGTAAGTTGGTGTATCTTTACGGTTGATTGAGCAACCTATTGCAAAAACAGCTCCACCATCTAATGTCATTTTCTCTTTTTTTTTTACCTTAGTCATAAGTATTATCTTTTGACTATATCCAATTAATCTTCGCATGTAGTAAATTTTTATTTCATAATAAGAAGGGATTCATTTTTACAAATGAATTAGATTTGAAGTTATATTCTCCTCTCTGTCTTCATGTCCCTTTGATTTGGAGATAGTGAAGAATATGATGTATTTGAAATAAATAAAATTGGAAAGTAACATCATTCTCTAAGTAGTGTGAGTGCCTATTCTAGGCATAACCTTGATGAATCACTAAAATATTAAGAATTACTAAAAAATTGTATCTTGATAAAAGTTGTTATAAATTCATTGGAACCGATCAAACTTTGATTTTAAAGAGTTTGATTAGTTATACATCTGTCTATTTTGTTCTTGCAAGCATTCTTCTCAAATTAGGCCATCTTGATTTGCAATGAAAATTAAAGAACCATGTATCATTTGCTTTTGTTGATTTTCAATATTTGCTTTGGGGTTCAATAAGCTAACTAGCATTGTCCGATATACCATTTCTATATGTTATTGACTTCATACTTTCTGAAAGTTTTACCTCATCAAATTATATGATAGCATTTTTTTTCTTTCTTGAATTGACTTTCGTAACTTCTGGAGATCTTATTGCAATATACATAACATACTCCTTAAGCAGTTAGTGTGGAGTGTTATCTTTTTAACGAATGGCAGATGTAGGAAAAAAATGGCATAATTACATCTTGGATTTGTTGATGTTGAGGTAAGATTTCACATTAAGTGTTTTTTATCACACAAATATAATATTACACATAGGGCATATATTGATAATTGATATAAGGTGTTGGGATCCCAAAGTTTGTATTCAAATAGGGTAGGTTATAAGGTGTTGGGAGTTCATGTTGTTATGTAGTTCTGCTACTATGTGTGGTCAATTTATGTTTTGTACTATATATTAAAGTATTGTGTTAAATAATGTACTTTATTTCCTATCAATTGACGAATTCAGATAAATACAATGGATACTGCTGAATTTTATTCGTGTCTTTTTTTAGATGGTAAGACCCGTGCTCCGCACGGGTCGAAGTTCTAGTGATCTCTTAAGACAAAGAGTTTACCTTCTCAACGAGTGGTAAACTATTTTAAGCAAATTACAAAAGACTCTTTGTCTTAAGAATATTTCTAAACACTTAAGAAATTCTAATATAAAAGTTGGTAAGAATTTTTGTAATTGTTTATGTGTTAAGATTTGATCAGAGTTTTGGCACAATTAAAAGAGTTTGTTCTTCTTCTTGTTTCTTCAAATACTCAAGGTCCTATTATAGGAGATTTGAATAGAGCCGTTGTGATCTCTGTGAGAAAGCACACTGAGTCGTGATCTCTGTGAACTGGGCAGATGTCGATGTTTATGTTGCCTTCAACCATTATAGAGAGTACATGATCGTCACCATCTTCTAGAATCTGTATCGTGGAACAGAAAAGCAATAGAAAACAGTTAAGATGATGACTTTGTAGAAAATTTAGAGGAATTGATGAAGTGATCCCACTCATTCTAGGACTAATGCTCTTGAGTGGAACAGGTCAATGAGTGACCGATGAAAGTTACTCAAAACCTGAAAGATTAAAATTATTCTACAACCTCAATTAATAATACTCCTTCTGTCTCAAATTTTAAGTTCTTTTGAAAAAAAATGTTCAAAATTATAAATCATTTTACAATACTGATAAGACATCAATTTAACTTTTCATATTATACTTTAAACTATTTATTAATCTCTCTCATGTCTAATCTTTAATTTATCTTTTTCATACTACTACTCCAAGGAACAAATGAGTCAACAAAAATTGATGTGTTTAGTTTATAAAGTGAATTAAATACATCAATTTTTGTTGATCTATTTTTCTTTTACAAAAAGAATCAAAGAAAGTGTTGATTAAGGATAATATTGTAAAGTAACACATAATTTCTCTCTTGCATACAATATTATTGCATTTTTTTATATGTTGTAAATTGGTTGAAACAATTTAGAATTTGGGACGAGGGGCTAATTAAACTTACTTTATAAGGTGATCATGAAGACCTTTTCAAAGCGACAAGGAAATACACTTTTTTTTTTCTTGGTGTTTATAGTCAAGTAGTCAAGTTGACACTTTGGTCATTAAAATTGGGAAGTTGCTTTATACACTTCAAAGAAGGCTAAAACACACCAATAAATGACGGTTTTACTACGGCGGCAGTTAATTACCGCTGGGATGGTGCATCGGCAGTTAACTGCCGTCGGATCCATTGGCAGCTAACTGCCGCTGCGATCTGTACTTAAACAGAATCAGAACAGAACATGTGTTTTACAGGTTTAGAAACTCCAATTCTCTCAATTTCTCTCCAATCTTCTCCAATTCCATTCCACTAAATTCAAACAATTTCATACCCATCAGCAACAAGTAAGTAGTATTAATCATTTTTAATGTTTTAGATAGGTTTATTTTTTTTAATTTTGGTAGATTGCATGCGGTTAGGGTTTATGATTAAATTGAAATTTTGGTAGATTGAATGTATAGTTTATGATGTTATAGATGAATGTAGTTGTTGTGAATGTTGTTTAGATTATGTTTAAGTATAATGTGGTTGTGAATGTTGTCCAATTAACACAATGTGAATGTTGCACTCAAAGTGTTTGTTAAAATGCCTAAATGAGTATGTTGATGAATGTTGTTTAGATTGTGATAGAATTGTGAGAATGTTGGAATTGTGATAGAATGATGTTTTTATTATGCCTAATTTTTTTAGTTTTATTTTTGTGTAGATATGTCTGATCAGAACCAAGATAGGACGACTAGAGCTGGTAAGCAGCTCATGACTAACAGCTACCGAAGGGAGAGGCAAGATGCTAACTAAGTTTTTTGTCATTTCTCTCTTTCAAGATCAACCAAGTTTTGAGAAGAAAATAGAAATGATGATGAGAACAAATTGGTGTTTGTTTCGGCTAATGTATAAGGTTTTCTTTGAGGGCTTGACTTATACTCCCTCCGTTCCTTTTTAATTGTCACTTTTGCAGAAAATTTTTGTTTCTAATTAACTGTCACTTTCAAAGTTCAATTTAATATTAAATGTTGTTTTTCCTATATTGTCCTTAGTAATTTATTGCGGAAAGAGAAATATATGAAATATGATATTAAATAATTAAGGCTATTATTGGAAAAACATAAATTGTTGTATCAAAAGTAGTAAAATACATTTATTGTCTTGGTTTGTGTAAAAAGTCAAAAAGTGACAATTAAAAAGGAACAGAGATACTAATAAATAGAAGTACAATGGGAACTTCTTTGTAAGTTTCGTTGCCATTTGGGATCAATTTTCATGATTATAAGGTTGGTGGTTATAATTTTCACAAATAACTAGTGGATCATAATTTGCTCAAAAAAAAAAAAAAACTAGTGGAACATAATTTAAGACAAAAACATTTTCAACGACAAGACCTTTCCGGTGTACATGTGCATTTATTAGTCTTCCTAGCATATCAAAAGAGTACATGGAAATACACGCCTTTTTTCTTGGTGTTTATACAAAGGACATATTTTTTATACTCACTAGAAGACAAGCTGACACTTTCCTCGAAAAAAAAAGTAGTCAAGTTGACACTTAAGCCATCAAAATTGATTCAGTCAACCAAGTATAACCGATAATTAGAAGCTTGGCCAAGTGGCCATCATCACCTTATTCCACAAATTAGGTTTCGTTTGCCGAAATCGAGACCGTGGAAACGTGTTGGGCCTTTGCGGTCTAACCACCGTGCGGGACTTGAAAACGGAGCCATTTCCTTTACGTTGTGCTTTGATAACCTTACCCTTCTCGCTGGAAACCTAAACCTACGACTCTAACCACCGTGCGACAACAAAATGGAAATGGGTTAAGAGAAAACCTAATTTTAGGATTGAGAGAAGATGAAAGGGTTATGGAAACATTCTAAAATTTCTGGATTTTAAAATTTATGGGTATGTATGAATAAATTTTGGGTCAGTATGTATGAAGAAGAGAGAAGAGAAAGAAAAGGAGAATTTTTAATGGATAGAGAATAGAAGAATTTTTAATGGATAGAGAAGAGAAAGAAGAAGGAAAAAAAAGGGGGTTATGTGTATTTTTGGGTTTTTCAATTTTGGTCCTTTTTTTATTTTTTTAAATCAATTAATACACATATGTCATTTTTATTTTTTTAAAAATCAGTAATTACACATGTGGCATGCCACATAGGCTTTGATTGGGTCAAAATTGGAGAAAAGGACCACTATTGAAAAGGAGCTAATTCATAGGGAGCCAAATTTTTTATTATTTTTAATAAGTGACCAAAATCGCAACATTTTAAAATTTAGGGGGTCAAAAGTACATTAAGCCTTAATAATATTCATGTTTAATTTAAGTGAAAAAAGTCCGTACTAAGAAAAAGATTCAATGTGTATTTATTTTTGTTTTCAAAAATAAAATTGAGTTTTTTCTTAAAAAGTGTTCTAGACTTCACTATACACCGGCAGTCCAAGAATCCTCGCTGTTCACGGAGGACAGAGAACTTACTATCCACTTCACCACACAAAAGCGTGCCTCGACCAATATGGATCGTTCACGCGATCTCTAACGGCTTCCTAACATTCTCTCTAGGTTTTGCGGGGTTTGGTACGGCCAGACTTCACTATATAAGTGTGGCTCCACACCACACCCAGAGGGACGATCACATTTTTACCCTTTTTTCGCACACTTTCCTTTCTCAATTTCTCACTGGCTTAAGCTTGGAGCGTTAACCTGTTTTGCACTCTCATTTTCCCTCACCAGAGATCTACTTCCATTTTGCCTGAAAACAACTTCTAGTCAACGAAAACCACAACTTGTAGTTATACTTGGTTGACTGAAAAAAATTTGATGACTTAAGTGTCAACTTGATACTTATTTTTTTGTTGAGTAAAGTGTCAACTTAACATGAGTATTGAAAATGTCCTGTTGGAACACTAGTGAATATGAGTGGAAGTTGGAAAGAATAAACACATGTCCCTTGGGAAAGAACTAGTGTTGGTAAGAATTGAAAAATGTCCCACATTGGATAGGACATACCCACTAGTAGTGTTTATATAAGTGGGGGGTGACCTCCAAGGGTGTGCCCTTGGGGTACCCACTTTTGCGAACGGGTGAGCGCTTACGAAAATATATATATATCACACGCGCGACGACGCCGCCGCCGGGCGGGGCTGGGCTTGGCTTGGGCTTGGGCTTGGGTCCGGGTCCGGATCAAAAAAAGAATATATTTTTTGTCACCTGAAATTGTTAAATTAATTTTTTATTAATTTAATAATTATCTGAAAGCGCTCTACGGATAATGATAAACTTCATTCCGATCTGATCCAACAGAATATCCGGAAGTCCTTTCGGATATATCCATTCGTTGATCCAATCCGCGTGCTTAAAGATTAAGTTAATCCGCTTAACTTAATCCCAAAAATCACGCCGGATTTGTTACGAACTCTCCCTATAAAAGGAGAGCTCGGCCTCTTTTATTCCTCACCCCGAAAATCACAGTTGATGCTTCCTGTGCTTTTCTTCTCTTCTCCCTCCTTCGACTTGTGTTGACGAGTCCTTCTTCTTCTTCTACTCCTTTCTGTCCCTTCGGTTTCGAGTGGTCTTCGTACCATATAGAGTGGTTTAATACCATATTGAGGGTGTAAATTCTCGAACGATTACTTACGGTGCAGTACGTGATCGAACAGGTGAACTGGGCTGTTTTATCCTGGAGGCGGCGCGGTTGTTAGTCTACCTTGCACAAACTGGGGTAGTGCCGCGAAACGTCTTAAAGAGAGCGACCTGGTCGTGACTCAACCCGGTAATATCTTCGGTGGTAAATTCTGATTTTTTTACAAGGTACTTTTCCTAAACTCAAAAACAACAATTTTAAGACGTTTCTAAAACACCATGACTATCGAAGAAATTACCGCGTCCGGAACAGCTGTTGACTTTAATAAGCCATTTCGGTTTCATGGCAGTCACTTCAAACGCTGGCAACAAAAGATGTTATTTTTTCTAACCACGAAAAAGTTTGCCAATGTCTTGAAGGAGGACATACCAGTGATACCGGAGATTTCGATTCCAAGCGGATCGAATAATAACGGTAAGAGTCCTATGGATACAGGCACGTCTGCTCCCGCAGATACGGCTGATCCTACTGAAAAGGATAAACATGCTGAGATGGTGAAACAGGCCAACATAGACATCGCCCTCTGGAAAGATAATGATTATCTATGTAAGAATTATATTCTTAATGGACTCGGAGATGATCTGTACGATCTGTACAGGCTCTACGATACTGCTAAACAGGTTTGGGATGCGCTTCAGAAAAAATATGATACTGAAGAGGCTGGATCAAAGAAGTATGCTGTCAGCCGATACCTGAACTACAAGATGACTGATGACAAATCCGTGGAGGCTCAATCTCATGAAATTCAGAAGATAGCTCACGAAATTTTTGCTGAAGGTATGAAGCTACCAGAACAATTTCAAATTGCTGTTGTTATTGATAAATTGCCTCCTGCCTGGAAGGACTTCAAGAATACCCTTAGGCACAAAACTAAGGAGTTATCTCTTGAAAGTCTGATTACTCGCCTTCGGATTGAAGAAGAAGCGAGGAAACAAGACCTAAAAGAAGAGGTGTTTGCTATCTCGAACAACAACACTAAAAAGAAATTTGTAGGTGCTGTTCTGAAGCCTAATGGCAAACAATTTAAGAATCAGAACCGCCCTGCAAATAAGAATTCCAATCGGAATAAGAATGGGAACCCCCCAAAGGCCCAAAATCAGCAACCACCAAAGAGTGACACGGCTCAACCGTTCAATTGCTACAATTGCGGACAACCAGGTCATATGGCACGCAAGTGCAGGAACAGATCTAACAGACCGGCTCAGGCTCACTTAACAACTGATGAGCAGTCGTACACCGCTATGATAACTGAAATCAATATGGTTGGTGGATCTGATGGATGGTGGATAGACACTGGCACCTCTCGCCATGTCTGCTTTGACCGTGCTATGTTTAAAACATACACTACTGTTGAAGATCAGAAGGTGTTGTTGGGAGATTCTCACACCACTGAAGTTGCTGGAATCGGAGACGTGGAGCTGAAGTTTACCTCCGGGAAGACTCTGATATTGAAGGATGTAATGCACACTCCAAAGATTAGGAAGAATCTTGTTTCTGGGTTTCTTTTAAATAAGGCTGGGTTTGAACAGATTATAGCTGCTGATATGTACTATATTACTAAAAATGGGGTTTTTATTGGGAAAGGGTACGCCACTGATGGCATGTTTAAATTGAATATTGATATGAATAAAATTTCTTCTTCTGCTTATATGTTGTGTGATTTTAATATTTGGCATGCACGACTCTGTCACGTAAACAAACGAATTATATCTAATATGAGCGGTTTAGGATTAATTCCAAAAATATCTTCTAATGATTTTGAAAAATGTCAGTTTTGTAGTCAAGCAAAAATAACAAAAGACTCGCATAAATCAGTAACAAGAGAAACTGAACCATTTGATTTAATTCATTCTGATATATGCGAACTTGATGGTAACTTGACTAGAAACGGACAAAGATATTTTATTACCTTCATTGATGATTGCTCCGACTACACTTATGTGTATCTAATGAAAAATGAAAGTGATGCGCTTGATATGTTTAAAATACTTGTTAAAGAAATTGAAACTCAATTCAATAAAAGAATCAAGCGTTTTCGTAGTGACAGTTCAAGTGGGGGATTGTTGGAACACTAGTGAATATGAGTGGAAGTTGGAAAGAATAAACACATGTCCCTTGGGAAAGAACTAGTGTTGGTATGAATTGAAAAATGTCCCACATTGGATAGGACATACCCACTAGTAGTGTTTATATAAGTGGGGGGTGACCTCCAAGGGTGTGCCCTTGGGGTACCCACTTTTGCGAACGGGTGAGCGCTTACGAAAATATATATATATATATATATCACACGCGCGACGACGACGACGCCGCCGCCGTCCGTCTGGCCGGGCTGGGCTTGGGCTTGGGTCCGGATCAAAAAAAGAATATATTTTTTGTCACCTGAAATTGTTAAATTAATTTTTTATTAATTTAATAATTATCTGAAAGCGCTCTACGGATAATGATAAACTTCATTCCGATCCGATCCAACAAAATATCCGGAAGTCCTTTCGGATATATCCATTCGTTGATCCAATCCGTGTGCTTAAAGATTAAGTTAATCCGCTTAACTTAATCCCAAAAATCACGCTGGATTTGTTACGAACTCTCCCTATAAAAGGAGAGCTCGGCCTCACTTATTCCTCACCCCGAAAATCACAGTTGATGCTTCCTGTGTTTTTCTTCTCTTCTCCCTCCTTCGACTTGTGTTGACGAGTCCTTCTTCTTCTTCTACTCCTTTCTGTCCCTTCGGTTTCGAGTGGTCTTCGTACCATATAGAGTGGTTTAATACCTGTCATACCCCAATTTTTGACCTAAAATTTATTTTTTTACTCGTCTTTTTAGTTCGGAATTTTTCTGTCGTCTCAGACGAAATTTCGACAGAGAGGTATTTTAAAATACCTCATTTTTTTGGGTTTCACTCGGGTCCATCTTTTTGTTTTTGTTTTTGTTTTTATTATTATTTTTATCTTTATTTTTTTTTTCCTTTTAAATATTTTTATTATTATTCTATTTAGCATTTTTATTTCTTTCTTTTTAGTTACCTTTTTTTAAATTTTTTAGTCTGACTTTGTTACTTAATTGGCTCCTTTTAATTTGTCATTATGGAGGAGACTTTTTTCTTAAAAAACTTAATGTGTCACTTATTTGTCCATTAATTTATCCATTATTGAGTATTATGGCCACTTATTTTGTCAACTTGTGTTTTATTGAGCATTAGTGATGGCAAATTAGTGTGTGAGTCGGTCAACGGTAACATGATTAAAAGGGGGAGCCGAATTCAAAAGATGGGGGGAGAATTCAGTCAGAAACAAAAAAATCCAAAACTCACCAGAAGCAAAACACTACTCAAAAACCACAAAAAACCAGTCATCATCTGAACCCAAATACACAAACATACCTCCCAACCACAATCCAACTCACTCATCACCGTACAGCAAACCCAACCACAATCCAACTCACTCATCACCGTACAGCAAACCCCTCCAAACCCAAACCACCTCAAATCCGGTACGGCCACACCTCTACACCACAATCCAAACCGAACCATCCACTCCTCCTCCACCACCATACGGCCTCACCACTCACACACGGCCCCAATCACCATTCAATCCACCGTCCTCCTCCCTAAACCATCAGCAAAACCGTGCCTATTCCTCACCCCAACCACCACGAAACTGTGCCTCTTCCTCACCCCAAACACCACGAAACCACCCTCCTTCCTCACCCCTAACTCACGCAGCCGTACGGCCCACCTCCACTACCACACAATCAGCCTCCCAAACACCGCACCAAGCCACTATAATCCACACGCCCAGCCGCACACACTCAGACCCATACAATCAAACACCATAACCAGCTTGCTTCTTAAGGGCTTGGTGAGTTTGTGTTCCTTTTCCAGATTTGCCGTGAAAAAAAAAACAAGAGAGAGACGAGTGAGAGCAAGAGAGAATGGGAGAGGAAGAAAGAGAAAAAAGGGAGAAATGTGGTTTCCTTTTCTGATTTGGATTTTTAAACCAACCCAAAAACCAGGCCCAACCTGCCTTGTGCGCGGCCCATCCTTTTTTTCTGTCTCTTTTTTCTGATTCTTTCTTACACCCCCCATTCTGCTGACTGCACCCCCTTCCTTTTTTTTTATTTCTTTTTATTTCTTTTTACCACTTCTTGCACTTATTTTTTTTAACTTTTATTTAGTGTCATGCATTTTATTGCTTTTTATTTTTTTGACACATCATGCATTTTTATTTTTATTTTATTTTCCTTTTATTTTCATGCATTTTCATTTTAGTTTTATTCTTAGCATATTTTCTTATTTTTTAGTGCATTTGTAATTTTTATTTTTACTTATTATTTTGTCATCTTTTAGAATGTATTTAGGATCAATGTAAATTATAAATGAGAATATGCACTGACACTCGCACTTTATTATTTCCGCTTTACGTCTTTTATTTATTTTTATTTATTTCGCTATTCAAAAAAAATACAAAAATATTAGGTTAGTTTAATTTTCAAAGGATTTCGTGGTGATCCAACGTCACCACGAAAATTCCTCGCGTTTATATTTTTAGTCTTAGTCCATATTCAAAAAAACAAAAACATCCAAATAATCAAAAATCAAAAAAATCTTTTCTTAATAAACCTTGATTTTCAATCAAGTGTCCGTTTTTTCTCTTTTATTTTCTTTAAAAAAATCATTAATCCACTTTAATAACACTTTAATCCTTTTCAAAATTAAAAAAACACAAATCAATCTTATTTAGCCGCTTGGCTTTTATTTTATCTTTAAAACTTTCTTTAAAACTAATAAAAAACATCAAACAAATCAAACGTCATTTTTTACCCCGAACTACGAGGTTTTGATCCCTCACGGGTACGTAGGCAAAGGACCTTGTCCTTCCAAATCATAAAAAATACAAAAAAAAACATTTTTATTTTTTCTCACTATTCTAATTCCTTCTTTTGTCTCTAAAAAAAATAAGCAAGTTATAGCCAAAATAAATAAATAAAATCAAGAGGTTCTCGTAGAGTACTACGAACGTTTAGGGTGCTAACACCTTCCCTAAGCGTAACTAACCCCCGAACCCTTAATCTTTAAAATTGTGGTAATTTAGAACTTTTTTCCACTTTTCATTTAAAAAATTAAAAGTTCAGTCGTGAATTAAAATTAGTGAGTCAACGCTAATCAATAGCTTGATCTCCGAAAATCACCGCGACAATACCATATTGAGGGTGTAAATTCTCGAATGATTACTTACGGTGCAGTACGTGATCGAACAGGTGAACTGAGCTGTTTTATCCTGGAGGCGGCGTGGTTGTTAGTCTACCTTGCACAAACTCGGGTAGTGCCGCGAAACGTCTTAACGAGAGCGACCTGGTCGTGACTCAACCCGGTAATATCTTCGGTGGTAAATTCTGATTTTTTTACAAGGTACTTTTCCTAAACTCGAAAACAACATGTTCTTTGTATAAACACCAAGAAAAAATGCGTGTCCTTTGTAATAAATGCACATGTACAGCAGAAAGGTCTTGTTGAAAATGTTTGTCTTAAATTATGCTCCACTAGTTAAGTGAAGCACGTACATTTTTTTAGTAAATATATAAGCACCAACCTTATACATTAACCCCTCAAAGAAAACCTTATACATTAGCCAAAACAAACAACAATTTGTTCTCATCATCATTTCTATTTTCTTCTCAAAACTTGGTTGATCTTGCAAGAGAGAAATGACAGTAAAAGGTGAGAAAGTTGCAATAGGAATCGATCTGGGAACAACCTATTCTTGTATTGCTGTATGGAGGCATGATAGGGTAGAGATCATACAGAACGACCAAGGGAACAGAACAACACCTTCTTATGTTGCATTCACCGACTCTCAAAGAATGATTGGTGATCCTGCTTTCAATATGGCTGCTTGCAAACCAACCAACACTATTTTCGGTAAAACCTTCTAAACTCAATTATTCTTCATTTTATTTAGGATAAACTGACTTGATGTTTAGTGTTTCATGAGCCAACTATATATGATATTTTAATGCACGAACCTTATCCTATGTATGTTATTTCTTTAGTTAAAATTCTTATTTTGGATAGGGTTAATATATCTTTACCCTCAGTAAAAATTTCTTTTTTAGATTTTAACTTTGTAATTTGGAGATTCTTTAGTTTTGAACATTCATGACATCAAATTTCAAAATTTAGGGTATTTTCACCCTTTGTAATTTAAGCGAATTTTCGTTTACCCCTATCATATCATCGATTTTGTAAAGTCAAAATTAATGAAAGTTTAAAACCAAGAATCGGGTTAGAGTCTACAAAAAAATTACAGGAGGTAAACCAAAAACCGCTAATATTACAAGGGGTTAACATATAAATATGTTAGCCTTTTTGGATATAAGCTTAGTTTGGAACCAACTGAATATGATATGAAAATAATTTTAAACCAACTGTATATTATATTTCAAATGATTTTAGATGATACAAAGTATTATAGATGTATTATATGCAAACGAAATTTTAATCCAGCTATGAACTTTTTAATGAAAATATCCCCTAAAAAAGTTATTTAATGATGTAACAATACATGTAAAGAAAATGGTACAGCATTAGAGTTATCCTATTCAAGATATATTAGAGTTATCCTATTTATACATACAGATTTATTGAAATGCAAAGAAAATGGTACAACATTTTTTCTCATAGTGTACACGACTCTTTTGTTTGTTTTGTAGATGCAAAGAGGTTAATTGGTAGGAAGTTTTACGAACCCATTGTACAAAGTGATATGAAGTCGTGGCCCTTCAAAGTAATTGGCGACCTCAATGACAAACCCATGATTGTTGTTAACTATAATAACGAGGAAAAGCATTTTGCTGCTGAAGAAATCTCATCCATGGTATTGGCAAAAATGTGCGAGATAGCGGAAGCTTACCTTGGATCAACAGTGGAGGATGTTGTTATAACTGTGCCTGCTTACTTTAATGACTCACAACGCCAGTCTACTCGAGATGCTGGTGTTATTGCTGGCCTCAATGTTATGCGAATAATCAATGAGCCTACTGCAGCTGCAATTGCATATGGTCTTGACATGAAACCTTTTAATCATGGATGTAGACATGTTTTCATTTTTGATTTAGGTGGAGGTACTTTGGATGTGTCTATTCTCACATTTGAGAATGGTGCTATCAATGTTAAGGCCATTGCAGGAGACACTCACCTTGGGGGACAAGACTTCGATAATACAATGGTGAACCATTTTGTGAAAGAGTTCTTGAGGAAGTATAAAATCGACATTAGTGGAGATTCAAGAGCCCTTAGGAGGTTGAAGTCTGCTTGCGAGAAAGCAAAAAGGATACTTTCTTCCAATACTACGACCACCATTGAGATTGAGAGTTTAAATCAAGGTATAGATTTCTACTCATCGATTAGTCGCGCAAAGTTTGAGGATCTCAACAAAAATCACTTCGACAAGTGCATGGAGATTGTAGAAAAGTGTATAATTGATTGTGGGATGGACAAGAGTAGCATTCATGATGTTGTCCTTGTTGGTGGCTCTACTAGGATTGTAAAAGTGCAACAAATGGTGAGTGATTTCTTCGGAGGGAAGATTTTATGCAAAAGCATCAATGCCGATGAGGCGGTGGCATATGGCGCTGCTGTCCATGCTTCTATATTGAGTGGTGAGTTTAGTGAGAAGGTTCAAGATTTACTATTGAGGGAGGCCATTCCTTTGTCCCTTGGACTGGAGACTCATGGGGGGATTATGGAAATAATAATCCCTAGGAATACCAAAATTCCTACCACCATGGAACATGTATTCACCACACATTTGCACAACCAAATCAATATTTTAATTCATGTTTATGAAGGTGAGAGGAAAATAGCCAGGGACAACAACTTGCTAGGAAAATTTGTGTTGGAAATTCCTCCGGCTCCTGCAGGTGTTCCTCAAATCAGAATCAGCTTCCAAATCGATGATGATGGCATCTTACACGTCTGTACCACGGAAAAGTCCCTTGGAGTTAACAATAAGGTTAAAATAATAAGTGACAAGGGAAGGTTGTCAAAGGCGGAAATTGAGAGGATGATCAAAGAAGCCGAGAAGTACAAAGATGAAGACAAGAGGTATATGAAGAAGGTAGACGCGAGAAATGTACTAGAGAAGTATGCATACAACATGAGGAATGCCATAAATGATAAGGATATTAGCTCGAAGCTTTCGTCAAAAGAAAAGGAAAAGATCAATAAAGCAATTGATTTGGTCTTCAAGTGGCTTGACGTTAATGTGGTTGCAGAACAACAAGATTTTGAATGTTATAGGAGCATTCTTTCAAGTGTGTTTGACCCAATTATTGTGAAGATGATAAAGGATGAGGGGCATAGTGTGCAAGAAGGTACTATGGTTGGAAATGGTCATTCAGTAAACAATAAAAAGAAGGTACAATTACTACTAAAATATTCCTTCGAGATAGTGTATGCAGCTGCAACAACTAACATCACCGGGCTTGCTTCTTCTATAATTGTTGACTTTTTGAAATAAAATTAAACCTTCATTCAAATTGTATTGTGAAATTTCAAGTTTAAGGTGACAATGTCAACTATATGATAAATTGTTCGACATGCTTATGGCCGTATATGACTTCTGTATATATGTTAAGATTAATGATTTTCCTCTTTGCAACTTGCGTTATATGGTACAAATCTTATTGAAACGAGGAACCTTAATAAAGAGGATTAAATCCACAAGTCAATACAAAAGCGAAAGCCCATTTGAATACAATGAAATGACTGAATTTTCTTATTGGTAAGAGATTTTAGGAAAAATGGTTAGTGATGATAATAAGCAAGGAAGAAATGAATATTTTGATGCTTATTTTTTCAAATTAAAAAGCTCTTTATAAGAGATAATTATATTTTCTAGGCTTGCAAACATCATCCTTGTAAACTAAGAATTTTTAAACTTTAGGATGTCCTATTGAAGCAACACAATCATATTTCCCTTAACATGATACTACAGTTTTTTTTTTTTTAAGAAGTTAAATTAGTCCACCCAAATTGACACCGGGGAGAATCGAACTTGAGACCTTTAGAAGGATCACACTCCCAAATCCAAAGCTAATACCACCATGTCAACCCAAGTGAGTTCATGTTACTACAGTTAAGATGAATCAATGAGAAATCAACGATTATCTGATGTCGATATCATGTTATAAAATTATGTTGATGTTTGTGAGATATTGGAACGAACTCTAGGGTAGCTTCTGGTTCGACAGGGAATAAGCATGAGGTCGAAGATTGTTCACATGCTGCTGTCGAAGTAGTGCGTGTTGTAGTCGAAGTTGTTCTAACATGCATTAGTGGATATTGCTAGGTTTGTTAGCATATCGAATTGGGCCTGTTTGTTATGTCCAATTGTTTAAGTTAGCTTGTACCCTAAGTTAGCTTGTAATGGGTAATTGTGAAAAAGCCCATTAGTTAGTATGTTAGGTTTATTATAAATAGCATACTAGTCTCTCATCTTAGTACGACGGCAAACGGCAAATCCTAATTTAGGGTGAGAGGGTTATTTGTTATTCTTGTAACACTTGTAATCTTGTTTCAGAGAGAAAGTAAAGAATAGCAGTTATAACCAATCCTTGTTGTTCTTCTTGTTTTTCCATTCTTTTCCGTTATACTTTGTTCTTGACATCGTTTTTCACAACAAATTGGTGCGGTGAGCGTGGAGAAGATGCCTTCAACAAAGTATGAGATTGAAAAGTTCACCGGAGTGAACGATTTTGGTCTGTGGCGCTTGAAGATGAAAGCCCTACTGGTTCAGCAGGGTTGTTTAGAAGCCTTGAAGGGAGTCGCAGCCATGGATGCTGCGTTAACGGAGAAGGAGAAGACGGCCATGATAGAGAAAGCCCACAGCGCAATCTTGCTGAGCCTTGGTGATAAGGTTCTACGACAGGTATCAAAGGAGACGACGGCAGCAGGGTTATGGGTGAAACTTGAAAGTTTGTACATGACCAAATCGCTGGTAAATCGACTCTACCTGAAGCAGGCTTTATACTCATTCAAGATGAGTGAAGACAAAGTGTTGGCTGAGCAGTTGGATATGTTCAACAAGCTGATTCTTGATCTGGAAAATATTGATGTGAAGATCGATGATGAAGATCAAGCGCTGTTGCTGTTGTGCGCTTTGCCCAGAACACATGCTCACTTCAAAGAAACTCTCTTGTATGGAAGGGAGTCCCTGACCTTTGAAGAAGTTCAATCAGCCTTGTATTCGAAGGACTTGAACGAACGAAAGGAGCATAAACCTTCGACTGTTGGTGAAGGTTTGGCCGTCAAGGGAAAGTTCTTGCGAAAGGATGGTAAGTTCGACAAGAAGAAAGGTAAAAGTCAGCAGAAGTCTTACAGTGGCGAGGCATCTGGTATTCGATGCTATCATTGTAAGAAGGAGGGTCACACAAGAAAGGTGTGCCCTGAACGCCTGAAGGATCATGGAGGTAAGGATAATGGCAACGTAGCCATTGCACAAGATGATTTCGACTCATCTGATGTCCTTGTGGTTTCAAGCAGCGACTCAACGAAGGAGTGGATTATGGATTCAGGTTGCACTTGGCACATGACTCCAAACAAAGACGTGTTCGAGGAACTATGTGAGCAAGATGGTGGATCTGTATTGCTGGGAAACAACAAAGCTTGCAAGATTGCTGGTGTTGGATCTGTGAGATTCAAGCTCCATGATGAGTCAATAAGGTTATTGACTGAAGTTAGGTATGTACCTGATTTGAAGAGGAATTTGATTTCTCTTGGTGAATTCGACAAGAAAGGATATGTTTTCCAAGGAGAGAAAAGTATCCTTAGAGTCATGAAGGGGTCGAAGGAAGTCTTGAGAGGCGTGAAGAAACAAGGCTTGTATGCCCTTGAGGCTGAAGTTGTAAGTGGTTCGACAAATGTTGCATCCACGAAACCTTTGTCGAAGACAGAAATTTGGCACATGAGATTGGGCCATGTCAGTGAAAGGGGTCTGGTCGAACTAGGGAAACAAAATCTGCTTGGTGGAGACAAAGTCGAAAAGCTGAAGTTTTGTGAACCCTGTGTACTTGGAAAATCTTGTAGAGTGAAGTTCAACAAAGGTAAACAAAGAACACATGGATCCCTTGATTACATCCATGCTGATCTTTGGGGGCCTGCAAGGTGTCCATCACATTCAGGAGCGAGGTACTTTCTATCCATAGTTGATGACTATTCCAGAAAGTTATGGGTATTCATCCAGAAGACTAAGGATGAAACTTTTGAGAATTTCAAAAGTTGGAAGACTCTAGTCGAAAATCAAACTGGCAGGAAGGTTAAGAGGTTGAGAACCGACAATGGCCTTGAATTTTGCAATGAGGCGTTCGACAATTTTTGTGCTGCCTCTGGTATTGCAAGGCACAGAACTACTGCAGGTACTCCACAACAAAACGGTTTGGCTGAAAGGTTTAATCGAACTATTTTGGAAAGAGTTAGATGCATGTTGACCAGTGCTGGGTTAAAGAAGGTGTTTTGGGCTGAGGCTGTTTCGACAGCGGCATATCTGATAAATAGATGTCCTTCGACTGCGTTAGATATGAAGACACCTGAAGAAGTTTGGTCGGGACATCCACCAGATCTCGACAAACTGAGAGTATTTGGCTGCGTAGCCTATGCTCACATTAGGCAAGACAAGGTCGAACCTAGAGCTCTAAAATGCATGTTCATGGGATACCCTGAAGGGGTCAAAGCTTATAGGCTATGGTGCCTAGAGCCAGGTCACAGGAGGTGTATCACCAGTCGAGATGTAGTTTTCAATGAAGCTGAAATGGCTTTCAAGAAAACTGATGATGTTGATCGAAGTGCAGAAATTTCTGACGAAGAGCTGGAACAGGGAGAGATTCCTGTTGAGGTGGAGCATGTTGGTGCTGAATTGCGTATCCCAGATGAAGTCGAAGAAGAAGTAGATACTGAGGAAGTTGAGGAAACTGTTGATGACTACTTGTTGGCAAGAGATAGGCAGAGAAGAGTCATCAAGCCACCTCAGAGACTTGGATATGCAGATCTTATAGCTTATGCCTTAATCTCTGCAAGTGAGGTTCTAGATGAAGAACCTAGAGACTATAAGGAAGTTCTGAGGAGTCGAAATAAGACTGAATGGCTGAAGGCCATGGATGATGAGATGAAATCTCTTCATGATAATAACACTTGGGAACTGATCGAGAAACCTGTTGGAGCAAGGTTAGTCAGCTGTAAATGGATTTTCAAAGTTAAGGAAGGAATTGAAGGAGTGGCGTCGAAAAGATACAAGGCAAGGTTGGTCGCGAGGGGTTTCACTCAGAAAGAAGGTGTCGATTTCAATGATGTGTTTTCTCCTGTTGTGAAGCACAGATCCATTCGAATGTTGCTTGCCATGGTGGCACAGTTCGACCTTGAACTGGAACAAATGGATGTAAAGACTGCGTTCTTGTATGGTGATCTAGATGAAACAATCCTGATGAGGCAACCTGAAGGGTATGTCGAAAAGGGGAAGGAAGATTATGTGTGCAAACTACAGAGATCTTTATATGGACTGAAACAATCTCCTCGACAGTGGAATAGGAGGTTCGACAAGTTCATGGCACGGATAAGTTTCATTAGAAGTCAGCTCGACCACTGTGTTTACTTCAGATTTCGACCTGGTAATTCATTTGTTATTTTGTTACTTTATGTGGATGATATTCTCATAGCAAGCAACAATGTCGAAGATGTAATGAGGGTGAAGGCTGAACTCAATAAGGAATTCGACATGAAGGATCTGGGAGCTGCATCCAGGATTCTTGGAATTGACATTCGAAGAGATAGAAAGCAGTCGAAATTATGCTTATCTCAAGAGGCATACCTACGGAAGATTCTCTACAAGTTTGGTATGTCGAATTCAAAGCCTGTTGTGACTCCGACAAACCCTCAATTCAAGCTGAGTATAGATCAGTGTCCCAGTACTGATGACGAAAGAGCTTATATGAATGGCATTCCATATGCTAATATAGTAGGTTCTTTGATGTATGCTATGGTTTGTACTAGACCTGACATAGCATATGCAGTAAGTCTTGTAAGCAGGTACATGTCGAATCCTGGAAAGGCTCACTCGCAAGCATTGAAGTGGATTCTAAGGTACATAAATGGGTCTCTGAACAGAGTCCTGATTTATGGTGGAGCCTTGGGTGAAGATAGTAAAGCAGTGATCGAAGGATATGTCGACTCTGATTATGCAGGTTGTATGGATTCCAGAAAATCTATTTCTGGATATGTTTTCACTATGTTTGGCACGGCAATTAGTTGGAAAGCAACACTTCAGAAGGTTGTAGCATTGTCAACTACTGAAGCAGAGTATATTGCCCTCACTGAAGCTGTGAAAGAAGCATTGTGGCTTGAAGGTTTTGCTAAGGAGCTGAAACTTCAAGGTCGAACTATCACTGTTAAATGTGATAGTCAAAGTGCAATACATCTGTCGAAGAATTCAGCCTATCATGAGCGAACGAAGCACATTGATGTGAGGCTGCATTTCGTCAGAGGAGTAATCGAGCGTGGAGAAGTCCAAGTGCTGAAGGTTTCGACAGATCACAATGCTGCTGATATGATCACCAAGACATTGCCAAGTTGCAAGTTTTTCCACTGTATGCAGTTGGTAAAGCTGCAAGAAGAAAGCTAGCTGGTTCTTTGATATTAGAGTTTGTTCCAAGGTGGAGATTTGTGAGATATTGGAACGAACTCTAGGGTAGCTTCTGGTTCGACAGGGAATAAGCATGAGGTCGAAGATTGTTCACATGCTGCTGTCGAAGTAGTGCGTGTTGTAGTCGAAGTTGTTCTAACATGCATTAGTGGATATTGCTAGGTTTGTTAGCATATCGAATTGGGCCTGTTTGTTATGTCCAATTGTTTAAGTTAGCTTGTACCCTAAGTTAGCTTGTAATGGGTAATTGTGAAAAAGCCCATTAGTTAGTATGTTAGGTTTATTATAAATAGCATACTAGTCTCTCATCTTAGTACGACGGCAAATCCTAATTTAGGGTGAGAGGGTTATTTGTTATTCTTGTAACACTTGTAATCTTGTTTCAAAGAGAAAGTAAAGAATAGCAGTTATAACCAATCCTTGTTGTTCTTCTTGTTTTTCCATTCTTTTCCGTTATACTTTGTTCTTGACATCGTTTTTCACAACAATGTTTTATAGTACTGTAAATGTTAAAATCATTCTATACAAACGTCTTAATAGTTTATAAATGTTTCGGACTGGCCCACTCCAATATCGCCGACCAAATACATGGTGGTCCAACAATTTATGATCTTCTCCACCCAAGGTAGGCAAAACACATCATGTGAGCTTAACCCCACAAGAGTGCGACTCATCAATCTGGATTGTCATACGATGTCTAACGAATTCTTGCATCACTCGTTGAGTTTCAAAAAGGTTGTTATAGCTAGACCCCTTTTTTGCACTCTTTCCTTTGTCATTTCTCTCACTGACTTGAACATCATAGGGCTAAACTGTTTTGCAGATATCTTCCTCCTTACGGGAGAACTACCTCTATTGCATCGGAGAAATACTTCCACCGCATCGAAAATTAGATTGCACGAGTACTTTCACCGGTCACTCATTGACCTATTGCACTCAATAGCATTGGTCTTAGAAGGAGTGAGATCACATCATCAATTCCTCTAAATTTTCTGCAAATTCATCATCGTAACCTTTTTTTGTTTCTTTTCTGTTCCGTCATGCAGATTCTACAAGATCACCACGATCTTGTTCTCTCTCTGATGGTTGAAGGCAACACAAACATCGTCATCTGCCCAATTCATAGAGATCACGACTCACTGTCCTTTCTCTAGTTTATAGAGATTGTGGCACCACTGTTATTTCTTTCGTTCCTTAAGGCAAGACTCCTCCAACTCCGCGTAATCAAGAAATTCCTAGAGCCTCAACAAATTATCCTCCACAAGTTCTACCACTTTTCGCTCATCAGAACACGCAAGGCCAGAACCACCAGAAGCAGTTCTTTAAGCACTTAGTGGCATTGTTTGGAGTCCTAAACCAAAAGGACATTCTCGTGAACATTTTCAATGTACTACAGCAGAGTAGGGTGTGCGCCTTACTCAGGTGGAGTAAAATCTAAATAAAATTTCTACTGCAAAATCAACTCAAATCGAGGTTTCTCAGTGCTATCAACAAAACGTCTATTCCAATTAACGTAGGACCCCATGAAAAAAATTCACATCACACTTTATGGTAGGAGACGCCAGCCAAAGTCTTTGGTCGCCATCACCTCCGTAGTTCAATGAAAAAAGGAAACCCTCAGAGAATACATCAAAAGATTCACCAGAGAGGCGGTCGAAGTCCATGGAGAGAACGACAAGCTCAAGTGCTTAATTCTTGGGAAAGACCTAAGGTCATACTTCATGTACAGGTAAAATTTGGGCATGGAAGAGCCTAAAAACATGAACAAGCTGCTAGTCAAAGCTCAACCCTATATCAACTATGAAGAGAAATTGATCGTCAAAGAAATTTAGAAGAATTTTTTGAACCAATATCGATTTAAGAACGATATCTCTATGATTTTGATGATAAAAATGTATAGAAGAACAATTGCGTACTCTAAAGTTAGTTCAATTGTGCAGGATCATATTATTAAAATCTGACTCTAAAGTTAACATTTTGGCCCTGAAAGTCAACACACTGAACAAAGAAGTAAAACTCGAATGCCCAAGACAAGCTCTAATCTAAAGATGGTCAACAAAAGTCAAAGTTGAAAATTGTTTTTGTCTTTTGCTTAAGTAGTAGTATATGTTTTGAGTGATGACATAAGTTTTTGTAAAGCACCCAAAGTTTTTGTAAAGCACCCATTCAGTTTAGATCACATACTCCGCACAATTGTGTTGTTAGAAAGGTTGTGAAGTTTGGAGTTAAGTTTTGTGTTTGGCTCATGAAAATTTGTTCAAAATCTATTTTTTTTAGTAATTTGATTTGATTCATGTATATTCTGAATCAAATCATTCAAGCTTTATCATTAAATTAGTTATTTAAGGGGTGAAAACCAAACTTATCCTATTTAGTATTTTTGGTTGTAAATTATTTATCTTAAATAATGGTAAGGATAAGTTACGTAAATTTAAAGATAAAGCGGATCAAAGAATATTTTTAGGTTATTCATCGTCTAGTAAAGCATATAGAATTTTCAATAAACACACCCTATTTGTTTAAGAATTCGTTCATGTTGCCTTTAATGAGTCTTATCCCCAAAAGAACAGGAAATGTAGTTCTGGTTTTGGTATTTCAGGAATATTAACAACAATATTGTTATCGATTACGCTCCATAAGAAGACATTAGAAAGGGAGTAAGTATTAGGTGTCAGGTAAATAATTTTTGTAATTATTCCGCTTTTATCTCTCAAGTTTAGCAAAAATGCATCAAGGAAGCTATAATCGGTGAAGGTTAGATTCTTTCTATGCAAGAAAAACTCATTCAATTTGAAAGAAATAAAGTTTTGGACTTAGTTCCAAGTCCTACAAATCACTCGATTATTGGGACTAAATGGGTTTTTTGGGGAAAAAAAAGATGAGAACATAAATCTTACGAGAAATGATGTATAGGATTAATTTCTCTACTTTTTTCTATGTTTTTTTTGTATGTAAATCGTTAATTTTATTATTGCTATATGTATACTTGTTTGATCGTTGCACTCGAACATAAATTTTTAGTGCTTAGATGTGAATATTTTTTATCATTTTGATGTGTTGATATGTTATTATGCATCATATAAGCCTAAATATCTGTAGATATACTTTTTACATGTTTAAATGTTGTTAAGGTGCTTTGCACCTTCTTTATTGTTTTGAAAGATACAAGCAAAGTCCAAACATGTTGAAAGATGTTGAAAGATACAAACCCAAACATGTTTTGAAAACAAGATCCAAGCAAAGTCCGCCAAAGAACAAACACCATCTAACGATATCGTCAGTGCAAATCATCTTTCAACGTATCATAATGTGTTCATTCGATGTAACTGTCATACCCCATTTTTGACCCGTGTTCAATTCGTTTCCCTCGTCTTTTAAGCCAGAAATTTTCGTCGTTTCAGACGAAATTTCGGCAGGGAGGTATTTTAAAATACCTCATTTTTTTGTTCCAAAGGCGACCGTTTTATTTATTTATTTTGTTATTATTATTAGTTATTTTTTTTCTTTTTATTATTTATTTTGTTCTTTTCTTAATTTCTTTTTTATTATTAGTGTTTCTGTTTTTTATTTTCGTTTTTTTTATTATTACTATTTTTATTTTACTGTTGGTGTTTATTTTTTCTCAGTTTTTATCCAGTTTTCAGTCCACAGTCCAGGCCCAGTCCAGGGGCAATTTTGTCCAGATTTTTCATCAAACCCTAGTTTCTGGGTCCTTTAAATAGTGCAGTGCACAGTGTTCAAGAACAACAACAGTGAAAACAACAGTGAAATTTCGGCCAAAAAAAAATCATCCAGAAAACCCTAAACTTTTTTTTCTTCTCCACACACAAAAATAACAACCAAGTTCCTCTCCCCCACAAGCACCTCAAACCACACGCAAGCACCACAAAATCCAAACCACCCCTCTTCCTCTTTTCTTTTTCTAAACCAAAAACAAACACTAAAACCATAACCTGTATAACCAATATCACCACCAAAACAAAAGCAAATATCACAATTCCACATATACCCAACACATACAGAACCATAACTCACACAAAACCCATAAAACAAACCACCACTGAACTAACACATACCCAGCACCAAACCTACACACCCAAACCGCGCCTCCTTTATACACAACTCACAACCAGAAACGCAACACAACCAGAAACGCAACACAACCAGAAACGCAACACAACCGAAAACAAACACAAAACCGTAAACAAACTAAAGACGAAAACGCACACGGAACCGAACCGAACTGTAGACCGTAACTTTAGAGAAGGTAGAAGCTTTTTTTGTTCTTAAAAAGAAAACGAAACTCATAAGAAAAAGTGTAGATCTAGAATTTCTTACCTTTTGTTTTGAAAAACTACTAACATCTTCAAAGAGTAGAAGAAAAAGGAAATCAAAAGATAGTTTTTTTTTTAAAAAAAGGCCTCTTTTTAGCTTCCGGCGCGGCGGCGCCGCTGCCTTTGGCCGGCGACCACCGCGCCATACCCCTGCCTGGCCGCGTGTGAGTTAGAGAGAGGAGAGAGCACTCAGGTTTCTGTTTTTTAGAGAGAGAAAGAACTTGGAATTATGGCTTTTTTGGGTTTATTTGCTTATTTATATTGATGCCTTGGCCAAGACTATGGTGTGCACGCAGATCTCTGTGTCCCATGGACCATCAGGGTTGAACCGTTAGATCCTAGATCTAACGGCCAGCATTATCCCCTGTTTTGATCAGATGCGTCTCACCCTTTGGTTTTTACTTTGTTCTTTCTCTCTTGTGACGTTTGATTAAAATCTGATGGCTGAGACTCTGTCTCCCCATGATCAAATCTGGACACTTCGTTTAATCCGACGGTCCAGATTTGGTCTGTTAAGCCCACTTTCTTTTTTTAAGCCCAATTTCTTCATTACTGCTTTACTGCCCTCTTTTAATTCTGCACTCCCTTTTTCTTCTATATTTCTTTGTCTTTTATTTTATTTCCTTCTTTTATTTTTTAGGTTTCTTTTTATTTTCTTGTTCATTTATTTCTCATGCACTTTATTTACTGCCTTTTAATTTTCAGTCCATCATGTATTTATTTATTTATTTTATTTTTATTTACGCATCATTATTTATTTATTGTCTTGCATTTTTATTTAGGCATCATATTTAATCTTATGCCTTGCATTATTTTTATTTTCTTTATTTATTTTTCCAGCTCCATATTTATTTTTATGCCTTGCATTTTTTTTTTTTTAATTTTCCAGTACCATATTTATTTTTTATGTCTTGCATTTTAATTCCTTTATATTCTATGCATCATATTTATTTTATGTATTGCATTTTTATTTTTCTTTTAGCATCATATTTATTTTATGTTTTGCATTTTTATTTTCTTTATTTTATTTTCAGCATCATATTTATTTTATGTCTCGCATTTTTATTTTCTTTATTTATTTTATGGACCATATTTATTTATAATTTTGCATTTCATGCATTTTTATTTCCCTTTAGCATATTTACTTTGATGCAATTGCAATTTTATTTTATTATTTTTGTCATTTATTTTATTGCCATTAGAATGTATCTAGGTCCAATGTAAAAATAAATGAGAATATTGCACCGACACTCACATTTATTTATTCCGCTTTATGTTTAAAACGCAAAAGTAACGAACGTATCCGAGGAAAAGGGGATCTCACTTTGATTCAACGTCTTTGTGAGAAAACTCTCGTGCTTTTCGACTACTACTTAATTTTTTTAATTAACTTAATCAAAAATCAAAAACATTTCAAATAACAAAAATCAAAAAAAAAATCTTTTCTCAATCAAGTTTCATTTTCAAGTCAATTAATTCCTACATTTTCTTCAAAAACAATTTCAATCAATTTTAATTATTTCAAACCTTTTTTTTAAATTAAAATCAATCAAACTCACATCTTTATCCTTCTATGCCATTTCGGCCTCATATCTTTCTCAAACTTTTTTTTTAAACTTTAAAATCAATCGAACAAATCACTCGTTTTTTTACTCCGAACTACATCGGTTTTGATCCCATTTGGGTATGTAGGCAAAGGACCTTGTCCTTCCAAACCAATCAATAAAAAACAAAAACATTTTCTTTTCTTTTAAAACTCCTCATTTTAACCTTTTCTCACTTAAAGCATTTATTTTACAAACAAATAACCAATTTAGCATAAAGATAAATAAAAACAAGAGGTTCCTATAGAGTACTATAGACGTTTAGGGCGCTAATACCTTCCCTTTGCGTAACCAACCCCCGGACCTTGGTCTCTCTTAAAATATAGGGTTTTTTTCGAACTTTCCCCCTTTTCCTCGGAAAAATAAAAGATCGGTGGTGAAATTAATTTAAGAGTCAACGCTAATTAATAGCTTGATCTCCGAAAATCACCGCGACAAAAATGGCGACTTCACTGGGGACCAAAATCCTAAGTGGGTTAAACCTATCTTGCTTTTCTTTATCTTTATGCTTTATTATTATTTGTAAATTGTGAATATGTGCTTAAGTGTTTATCTTTTTTCGTGAGTGGTGAGATAAGTCCTACACCCGGACTTGAGGGAAACATAAGATAGGATGGTGGTATAATCAAAGTGTCTTTCCGAGAGTAAATTTCGGATGTGGCACATGTGATAACCCCGCTCAATGGAGGAATCTTGGAAGTATTATTATGTCAGCATGAGTAAGTCGTGTTCGGCATTGATATTTTCAAGTGACCTATGAAGTTGAGGACCTTTAGTTACCTTTAACCCATCTTGGCCTTTTAGGACGTAGTGTGGTGGCTAACCAAGAGTAATCTTGAATTAGCTGATACGCGATACTACACTCAAACGAGACTTTCTTACAAATATTATTGGACCGGGAGTCAATCTCGTAACCCGACGATATTTGGAAGGGGTTGAAGACTTTGGGAACTTGGTAGAACCCGTGATACCGGTACATATGAAACCATAGTCCTTACCAAATGGCGTGTTTACCCTTGACTCCAACATTATGGACCTAAACTCACCATGTTTTCTCCGCTCTTTAGCATAATCATGCATACATGCATCCATGCATAAACTCTTTTCTTTTTCATCCAAAACATCGAAGGACTTAAACAAACTTTTTGTAAACATTGTAGATATGGACATTCCACGAAGAAGCACTAAGAAGTATCTTTTCAAGAAACCAGACTTGTCAAAATTAAGGGAGCTAGGATCTTTAGTAAGTGATCCTACGGATTTTCAAGCTCATCATGGGAGGTTGCTTAGTATCTTGAGAGTAAATGTTGAGGAGGGATGCTTAGAGACTTTGGTTCAGTTCTATGACCCACTCTACCATTGCTTCACCTTTCCTGATTATCAGCTTGTTCCCACACTTGAAGAGTACTCCTACCTAGTCGGTTTACCTGTGCCAGACAAGATACCATTCCACGGTCTTGAACCTACCCCTAAACCCTCCGACATCGCAGCCGCTCTCCATCTTGAAACCTCCGTCATCCAAGCAAACCTTACCACTAAAGGAGGCCTCCAAGGTCTTCCCACCCGTTTCCTCTACCAACAAGCCTCCATATTCGCTGAAGCGGCTAGCACTTATGCCTTCCATTCCACCCTAGCCCTCCTTATATATGGCCTTGTACTCTTCCCAAATATTGACAACTTCATCGATATCCATGCCATCAAAATCTTCCTCTCCAAGAACCCTGTACCCACACTACTAGCTGATACTTACCACTCCATCCATGACCGTACCCTAGCCGGCCGTGGAACCATTCTTTGCTGTGCACCACTGCTTTACAAATGGTTTATCTCCCACCTACCTCAAACTCATACTTTCAAAGCTAACCTTGAAGATCTTCCTTGGTCCCAAAGAATCATGGCCCTCCATCCCTCAGATATAGTTTGGTATCAGGCAGCCTGCGACGTGGGGAATGTCATTGTCAGTTGTGGTGAATACCCCAACGTACCTCTTCTTGGTATGCGTGGCGGGATTAGCTACAACCCTCTTCTAGCCCGTCGACAGTTTGGGTACCCGATGAGAACAAAACCAAACAATCTTGCCTTGACTAGTGAGTTCTATCTCTATCATGAAGACCACACAAACAGGAGAGAGAGATTTGCACGAGCTTGGAGCGCCATCCGCCGGCCTAACAGAAGTCAGCTAGGGAAGAAGTTTGATTATGTGCATGAATCCTATACTCAGTGGGTCATTGATAGGACCATGAGTTTTGGCCTACCCTACCACCTACCTAGATACCTATCCTCCACCATCCCACCATCATCCTTGCCCATCCCCTTTGACACCAAGGAGGAGTTTCAGGAGCAGCTGACCAAAGAAAAGCAAGAGAAGGAAACCTGGAAGAGGAGATACCAGGAACTCGAGCTCGAGCATGAGACCTTGAAGGGGAAGCTAGCCCAGCAGAACCATGAGCTTTTCGTCCAGAACCAGAAGATAATTGAGAAGGATGACTTGCTTCGTCGGAAGGACGCTTTGCTCCGCCAAGACGCTAGGAGGAAGAGGAGGTTTATGGATTCGATCTCTAGTGCACATTCAGATTCCGAGGATCCATCTGCTCCGGGAGTTTGAGTTTGAAGTCCTTAGGACTTTATGCTTAGATTTTAGCTTCCAAAATCGCTTGACTTGTAAACAAAAAAAAAAACTCTTTGTAATATTTCAATGCTTTAGTGAAGTGTTCAGTTTATGACGTTTACAATTGCTCTAACAAGTCCTTCGATAATAATTTGTTCTTTTCCTTTTTTTTTAAGACATAATCATGTATCATCCTGCATTCATAGTTTCAAAATCGAGTCTCATACTTTGTTCATCAATAAAAGGTTAATCAGCCGCTGTTGAAGAAAGTGGCCCGACGAATTCTTCGCAAGTCTACTCGCGTTTACAATACTCGAGCTAATCAGAGGAAGAAGATGGATCTTGTCGAGCAGGAAAATCAGAACCTTCGGGAAGAGGTCGCCAGTCTGCGAGAAGGGATGGACAGATTAACAGAAATGATGAGTTCTCTCTTGGCTGCTCAGGGTTCTCAGTCCGCTGCTGCTGCTGTAGAACAACCGTTTGTAAGCACCACTCCACTCTCCACTGCAGTTTCCCAACCACTGTTTATGCCTCCGGGCTGTACATGGGGAATGCCTCCCCCGGTTAGTGAAAGTCTCCAACTTGCTGTAACAGAAGTTCCGCCTCCCTTCGTTCAACAATCAGCACCGGTTCCTCAACCCGGCCTGCCTTTTCCCCAAGCTGCGATGACCTATTCCGCGCCTCTAGTACACACAGTTCAGGATCAGGGACCTATTTTTCATACCGAAAGTGTCGCAGCTTTCGACAGGGTGGACGATCTTCAGGATAAGTATAATGAGATGCAAAGGGAAATGAAAGCTCTTCGGGGAAAAGAGTTGTTCGGCTCGAATGCTCATGAGTTATGTCTAGTTCCCAATGTGGTAGTCCCGCATAAATTCAAAGTCCCAGATTTCGAGAAGTACAGAGGAAATTCTTGTCCCAAGGCACACCTGGTGATGTATGCGAGGAAGATGTCCACGCAGACAGACAACGACAAGCTTCTGATTCATTACTTCCAGGACAGTTTGACCGGCGCTGCTATGAGATGGTACATGGATTTAGATGGTGCTGACATCCGTACTTTCAATGACCTTGCAAATGCCTTTATACAACAATACAAGTACAATTCTTATCTGGCCCCGGATAGAGATGAGCTCAGGGCAATGACTCAGAAGGAGAAGGAGTCGTTCAAAGAATATGCACAAAGATGGAGAGAGTTGGCTGCGCAGATTCGCCCTCCATTAGAAGAAAAAGAATTGACCAAGCTGTTCCTTAACACACTTAGTCCTTTCTACTATGAGAAAATGGTTGCAAGCGCTCCCAATGACTTCACAGAGATGGTAGGAATGGGGATGAGAATCGAGGAAGGTGTCCGAGAAGGACGGTTAGTGAAGGAAGTTGCCCCTGTTAACAATGCTAAGAGGTTCGGAAGTGGCTATCCGAGAAAGAAAGAGCAAGAAGTAGGTATGGTCGCCTACGGAGGACCCCAGTTGCAGTACCCAACTTACCCACACATTGCCAATGTTTCATCACCCGTAACACAAAATTTCCAAATACCTCAAAGACCACCCTCCCATTACCCACAAAATTACCCACAAAATTTCCAACAGCCTCGCCCACAACCATCATACCCTCAACAACAAAATCGCCCACAAACCCCTCAACAACCATATCACCAACAAAATCGCCAAAGAACAACATTTGATCCAATCCCGATGAAATATGCTGACCTGCTCCCTGCATTACTCACAAAAAACCTTGTCCAGGTCAGGGCACCACCCCGTACACCGGATATCTTACCTCCTTGGTACCGGCATGACTTGACTTGCGCCTTTCACCAAGGAGCACCTGGGCACGATGTTGAGCATTGCCTTGCTCTTAAAACCGAGGTCCAAAGGCTAATCCGGGCGAAGCTTCTGACCTTCAAAGATTCCGACCCAAGTCCCAATGTCCAGGCCAATCCCTTACCTAACCATGGGTCCTCTGTTAATATGGTCGAAGATGGCCAAGAGGGTTGCTCTATTCTCAATGTTCAAGACATCAGGACACCTCTAGTCCCGATGCACACAAGAATGTGTAAAGCAGGTCTGTTCGAACATGATCATATGAAGTGTAAGGTTTGCTCTGTGGATACCCGAGGATGTGCGCAAGTACAGGATGACATCCAAGGTTTGTTGGACCGCAAGGAGTTGTCTGTGACGAGAAAAAGTGAGAATGTTTGTGTGATAACGCCCGAATTTCACATTCCAGAACAGTTAGAACTAACCCTTGGTAATCAAGAGAATGCTGCTGTTACTTCCTTGGTGATCTGTTTACCGGGAGCCTTACCGTACGCATCATTGAAGGCGGTGCCATACAGGTACAATGCAACTATCCTGGGCGATGGACAAGAGTCCCCCATACCTCCTCTGTCATCTGTTAGCAACATTGCAGACAGTAGCAAAGTATTGAGAAGTGGGCGCATTCTTCCGACCATAGTGCAAGAGAAGGTCAACACTCCAGTCATTGATCCAGTGCCAGCTGTGCGCACCTCGTTTTTTTCCTCGGGAAAAAGACGCGCAAATCCTCCGAGGACGTCCTCGAACGCTCGGAGGGCCTTTGTGAAGCCGCCACCAAAGTTTTTGTGTAAAGGGAACGTTGATAAACCCTTAAGTTTTTTTTTTTGTTGTAAAGGGAAACGATAATAAAACCCTTTTGACGATGAGGATAAGGATTAGGTCATCGCAACCATTGTCGGGTTCGGGAGTCGGTTACGCGAGGGGAAGGTATTAGCACCCCTCACGTCCGTTGTACTCAACGGGAACCTTCTATTTGGTTAAAGCTTGAATTGTTTTTTAATACTTTGCGTGCATGTTCATTTATGTTAAAAATATAATAAAAGGGGGGGAAAGAGATAAAAACAAACGAAAAAAAGTTTTTATTATTGTGCTTGACAAGATGTCGATCTTGCTCCTACGTATCTCCCGGTAGTCGGAGAATTCAAAGCATACGTAGTTCTTTGGTAGAAAAACGTATATGTGTTGGTTGATTTTAACTTGGACGATGTTTTAACCGAATTCTTGCGATTAAACGTAGCTTGTATGCTCGCACTTGGAGACTCATTAAGCGTTCGTTCGCGAATCACATTAGAATTGTTAAAAGGTACGTCCGTTAGGGTAGAGGGTTGAATTGGTCGCTATGGGACCAAGGGAGGTGCAATGGACTCAAACGAGTCAAACATTGACCGAGTGGACTCCGAAGAGTCGGGCGATTGTTCGATTGATCCACTGAGATCAAGAACGGGTACAATGGACTCGGACGAGTCGAACATTGACTGAGTGGACTCTAACGAGTCGAGGGGTTGAGTCTAATGGCCAACGGGGGACCAAAAGGCTTGGATTGACCACAAGGGGCCAAGATTTGGTTTGGTTGGGGTTGTACATATTGAAAAAAAGGGAATGACGATTGTCCGAGCGACGAGACATACGTCACGCATTCGTACAATCGGGGCGATGGAGAGACATACGTCACACCATCCCTTTTTCATTCATGTTTTTGGATTGAATTCTTTAGAAATCCCAAGGTATGTCAAAACATATGGTTTGAAAACCCAAAAATGGGAAGGTTTAGCAAATTTGCTAGAAAACGCGCAAGTTCGTCTCATTTTGCGAAAATGCGAACGTAAACGGTGTATGTTCATCTTTGAGTTTTGAACATCATGAACAATATTCATTGTTCAAGTTTTGATTGAAATGATGAACATAGCTTGTTTGTTCATGCTTGTTTGAGAATTTGGGAACATAACTTGCTTTGCAAGTTATCCACAAAATGGTCATACGAACTTTTGATTTTGTCAAAATTATGCAAAATCCTTGTTGTGGTTTGAAGAACATGGATTTAAAAACTCTTAGGTTCTGAGCTCTGGGGCTAGAACCTCAAAAATTGGTTGTTTTAACACAAAAACTCAGGTTCTGAGTTCTGTCATGGTCGCACTGCGACCATGACTTCGCACTGCGAAGCATGCGAAATTTTGGGTTCAGAAGCTGTTTCTGAACTTTTGTTCAGAAACAACTTCTGAACACACTCAGGACCTTATAGATGGGTGAAAAACTTTGAGTTTTTGGGGTGAAAAAGGTTGGACAAACCAGTTTTGATGTTTTGAAAACCTTGGGATTTCTTTGAAATTCAAAAGGGGTTTTTTAGAATCAAAAGGTTTTGAGCCAAAATAGCTATGCAAACACAATTATAAATGCAAGATAAAGAGCTTAGTAACTTACAGAACTCCTTAGCAAAGCTCCAGCTGCACTTGATTTTATTTGGTTGAAGGCTTGTGCAAGAGGTTTGAGTATTTGTGATGGTTTTGGAACTTTGTAATGCTTTGTGTGGATTGGTTTTTTTCTGGTTATTTGTGGAGTTTTGTAGGTTGAAATGAGTAGAGTTTCTGCTCTTTGAATGCTGTGTTAACTGTGTTTGTTCCTTTGGGCATTGCCTTCTATTTATAAGCCAAAATCAAATCTTTTTCATCATTACACAATCCCAAAATTCAGCTGACTTGTGGCCAAGATTAAGCTGAATCCCTTTGCATTAAATGCTAATGGATAGAGGCAACCCTGCCTTGTACCAAGGGGCAAGATCCAGCTTGATTTCAGCCACAAATTCAACTAATTCTAGAAGGTAATGATGAAGAACAAAGCTGATTTGCAATTGGCTAATGCTTGGGGATCAATCCTTGCAATCTCAATGGTTGGTCAATAAAAACGTGCACTGTAATGTGCAGAGATTGAGGGATGAAAAGGCTACTTATGGCTGGTGTGAGAGGGTGAAAAGCTGCTGCAAAACAGAGTAGGCACTCATGGTTTTTTCAAGTGAAAAATCCAGCTGGTTTGACTGGTTTTTGGGGCAGCAAGCAGGAGGAAAGTCCTCAAGCAGGTGGCTGGCAACCTTGTGGTGGTTAGCAGGTCACCTGGGAGGGACTAGAGCTGCCCAAGGGCAAGCCCACTTGCTTGTCACATGCTAGGTTGGAAGAAAAAGCTTCCAACCTTGGCATTAATGGCAAGTCCTTCAACTCTGGCTTTGCTTGGCCCAATTAGCCATGAATGCTACTTAAAATAATTATGGAAGTGATGTGCAACAGATTCTGGAATTAAATCAAAGAAACCAAAAATCTGCAGAAAAATCGCAGACTTCGCAGTGCGAAGGGAGCTTCGCAGTGCGAAGTCATCATTTTTGAAATGTTGACTTTTCTGTTGACTTTTGTTGACTTTTGACTTTTTTTCCCTCTTTTGATTCTTTTTTGATTTTGTTTTAAAATGCGTAGGACAAAATTAGGGTACTACAGCTGCCCCTACTTAATTGTGTCTTCGCATAGAGTGCGTGAGTGCCGAGGGCATCTCATGAACTCTTTGCGGAGATCAATTAAGTAAAAAGAAGGACCCGAATTTTGTCCTTCGCGAAATGCAAGTGTAAGGGTTGGTAGGGGTTGATCGTATCCAGCCGCTAACACTGGAGGTAGATCCACTGGGGGATGAAGGTAATCTTATCTAGGCACTGTCACTAGACGTCGATTCCTGAGGATGGTGGTCTTCTCTAGGCACTGCTTCTAGAGGTGGAACGTCGAGGGAGGTGATCTACTCTAGGTACTGCTTCTAGAGATCGAACATTGATGGAGGTGATCTACTCTAGGTATTGCTTCTAGAGATCGAACATTGATGGAGGTGATCTACTCTAGGTATTGCTTCTAGAGATCGAACATTGATGGAGGTGATCTACTCTAGGTATTGCTTCTAGAGAGGGAACATTGATGGAGGTGATCTACTCTAGGTATTGCTTCTAGAGAGGGATACCTAAGCTAGGTGATCTTATTCAGGCACTGCTTCTGAATGTCGATTCCTAACGAGCTGTGATCTTATTCAGCCGCTAACACTGAAGGTCGATACACTGGGGGAGGTGATCTACTCTAGGTATTGCTTCTAGAGGTCGATACCTAAGCTAGGTGATCTTATTCAGGTACTGCTTCTGAATGTTGATTCCTAACGAGCTGCGGTCTTATCCTAAATAGGTGCCCCTGGTTGAATGTTGATGGATGTTGGTGAATATGTGATACTCACTGAAGAATCCTTGTTGAGGATGCATGAAATGCGTGTGTATGAATGATTGGTATATGCATGCATGAATGACATGATGCATGAATTATGTTATGCATGATGTGTGGGAGGTTGGTTGAGTGTCGAACAAAGTCGGTCTTGGTTGTGGTTGCGGTTGTGGTTGGGCTCTCTTTTTGTGTTTTGCTTGTTTTTTGGTTGGTCGGTTTGGAAGGACGAGGTCCTTTGCCTACATACCCAAATGGGATCAAAACCGGTGTAGTTCGAGCCTAAGCCCGAAAATTTGTGTGGGTTTGCCAATAACGATTGGACTTTTGTTTGGGGTTGAGACTCCCTGGGGAGTATCAATGAGGTTTGGCTTATGGGGATATAGGATCATTTTGGAAGCATGATCGATATCCAGCCTTTGTTGGTGTTTGGATGTTCAGGGTGTTTATTGGGGAATTTTGTTCCGCTTGACCCTTGGGGTTTTTGCGCTCCGCGTGCCGCGAGCTACACACTTGCCTTAGCTAAGGAGCATAAGTCCTTTGGTGCAATATTTTGGTGGGAACTACCGCAATTCTTTCAGAATTCACGAAGATTCAAAATAAAGCAAAGTTTGTTTGTTTTTTTTTCTTTTTTGGAAGAAAATTCTTTTGTTTATTTCCCATGTTTTAAAGCATTTTCATCATGAATAAAACAAAATTTTATGCGCTACTGAGAACATAAAATAACAAAAGGAAATTTATTCAATGCAGATTTGACCTCTTGAATGGGTAAAAATACACAAAGTGAGAAGTGAGATAAAGAAAGACAAGAAAAAGCAAAAAGAAAATGGTGGTTTTGGCACAACACATGCTATTTCCTTATGACTTCGATATTTTCGTTTGTTGGAAGATGCTGACGAGACTGATTCCTCTCCTCTTGAATCTTGTCCGGAGCTTGGATGTTGCAGTCATTGCCTTTCTTTTTTGTTAACCCCTAACTTTTGCCTGGACCGCTCTTTCGAGTTTTCAATCCACCGGGGTGTATTTCCTTTTTTGATGTCCTTAATTTTTGCCTAGACCGCCTTTTCAGGTTTTCAATCTAGCAGGACGCTCTCTATTGCCTAAGGAGAAGGGGGTTGCCCCAGTTGAAGTGCGAATGGCTGTTCTGTAGCCATGTAGCGCAAAGGGAAGCATCTCATGCCAATCCTTATATGTTGTCACCATCTTCTGGATGATCTTCTTTATGTTCTTATTGGCTGCTTCTACCGCACCGTTCATCTTTGGTCGGTAAGGGGAGGAATTATGGTGCTCAATCTTGAAATCTTTGCATAACTCCTTCATTGTCTTGTTGTTTAGGTTTGCCCCATTATCGGTGATGATTTTGTGGGGAGTACCATAACGGCAAATGATTTCCTTCTTGATAAATCGGGCTACCACTTGTTTGGTTACGTTTGCATACGAAGCTGCTTCTACCCATTTGGTGAAGTAGTCGATGGCAACGAGGATGAAGCGATGTCCATTTGACGCTTTGGGCTCGATCATTCCAATCATGTCTATGCCCCACATAGAGAAAGGCCAAGGTGAAGTCATGACATTCAGTGGAGTTGGTGGCACATGCACTTTGTCGGCGTAAATCTGGCACTTGTGACAAGTCTTGGCATAGTGGAAACAATCAGCTTCCATGGTTAACCAATAGTAGCCCGCCCTTAAGATTTTCTTTGCCATTGCATGCCCATTAGCATGGGTTCCAAAAGATCCCTCGTGGATTTCTTTGATGAGCATGTCCGCTTCATGTTTATCCACACATCTGAGTAGGACCATGTCATAATTTCTTTTGTAGAGGGTATTTCCACTGAGGAAGAACTGGGATGCCAATCTTCTGAGGGTCCTCTTGTCGGTGTGCGAGACATTTTCTGGATACTCTTGCTCTTCGAGGTATCGCTTGATGTCGTAGAACCAAGGTTTGTTGTCAAGTTCTTCTTCGACTGATGCGCATACAACTGGTTTGTCTCTACGATCCATCCTTATGATTGGTGCTTCATTGTAGAAATTTACTTGGTACATTGATGATAATGTAGCCAAAGCATCTGCTACCTGATTTTCTTCTCGAGGTATGTGGTGGAAATTGATTTCATCAAAATGCTTGATCAATTCTACAACCCGGGCTTGGTAGGGAATTAAATTGGGATGTCTTGTTTCCCATTCTCCTTTGACTTGATAGATGACCAAGGCTGAGTCACCGTATACTTCAAGGTTTTTGATCCTTAGATCAATTGCTGCTTCGAGGCCTAGGATACATGCTTCATATTCTGCCATGTTATTGGTGCAGTCAAAGCACAACCTTGCTGTGAAGGGCTGGTATCCATTTCTAGGGGAGATTAAAACTGCTCCGATACCGTGTCCCATGGCATTCGAGGCGCCGTCGAAAGCGAGCTTCCATTGAGCTCCTGGTTCTGGTCCTTCATCATTGCTTGTGACTTCTTCGTCATTCAAAGCTACGACATCTTCGTCTGGGAAGTCAAATTGTATGGGCTGATAATCCTCCAATGGTTGGTGAGCAAGGTGCTCGGATAAAACACTCCCTTTGATGGCTTTTTGAGCAACATATTGGATGTCATACTCAGACAGCAGCATTTGCCAACGGGCTATCTTCCCTGTGAGGGCAGGTTTTTCGAAGATGTACTTGATGGGATCCATCTTCGATATCAACCAAGTTGTATGGGTCAACATGTATTGCCTTAGACGTCGAGCAGCCCATGCTAAAGCGCAGCAAGTCTTTTCAAGTGAAGTATACCTTGTTTCACAGTAGGTAAACTTCTTGCTTAGGTAGTAGATTGCGTGCTCTTTTCTTCCCGTTTCATCTTGTTGTCCTAACACACAACCCATTGATCCTTCAAGTACGGTTAGGTATAAGATGAGGGGTTTACCCGGAACCGGAGGTATTAAGATCGGTGGTTCTTGCAGGTATTGTTTGATCTTGTCAAACGCCTCTTGGCAATCCTCGTTCCAATGAACGGCTTGGTTTTTCCTTAGCAGCTTGAAGATTGGTTCGCAGGTAGCTGTCATGTGTGAGATGAACCTGGCGATGTAGTTCAATCTTCCTAAGAAACCCCGGACTTCTTTCTCGGTATTTGGCGCTGGCATTTCTTGGATGGCCTTTACCTTATCGGGATCCACTTCAATACCTCTTTGGCTGACGATGAAGCCCAATAACTTCCCGGATCTAACGCCAAATGTGCACTTGTTAGGATTTAAGCGCAACTTGAATTTTCTTAGGCGTTCGAAAAGCTTTTGTAGATGGACTAGATGATCCTCCTCCGTTTGGGATTTGGCAATCATATCGTCGACGTAGACCTCAATTTCCTTATGGATCATGTCGTGGAAAAGAGTCACCATTGCTCTTTGGTATGTTGCCCCGGCATTTGTTAATCCGAAAGGCATTACCTTATAGCAGAATGTTCCCCATGGGGTGATGAATGTAGTTTTCTCCATGTCCTCTGGAGCCATCTTGATTTGGTTATATCCCGAGAAGCCATCCATAAAGGAAAAGACTGAGAATTGGGCGGTGTTGTCCACCAATATGTCGATGTGTGGTAGCGGGAAATCATCCTTTGGGCTTGCTCTATTCAAGTCCCGATAATCCACACACATTCTCACCTTGCCATCTTTCTTCGGAACTGGCACAATGTTGGCAACCCATGTTGGATACTTGGTTACGGCTAAGAAGCCGGCATCGAATTGCTTTTTGACCTCTTCTCTGATCTTGAGAGCCATATCGGGTCGAGTTCTTCTCAATTTTTGCTTCACTGGCGGGCATTCCGGCTTGAGTGGCAGCTTGTGTACAACGATGTTAGGGTCTAAACCCGGCATGTCTTGATACGACCAAGCGAATACGTCCACGTACTCTTGCAGAAGCTTGATCAACTTTCCTTTCACATCCTCGTGCAGGGAGGCTCCTATCTTGACCTCTTTCTTATCCTCTTCGGTCCCCAAGTTGACCTTTTCAACTGATTCTTGGTGAGGTTGTATTACCCTATCCCCTTGATTTGCAAGTCTAGACAATTCTTCAGGCGGTTCATAATCGTCCTCTTCATCATCTTCCGTTTGATTAATCGGGCAATCGAAGTCATAAGGGTTTAAGGCAGTGTTGTTTTTGGAGGGTGGATTTGTAGATCTGCATGAGTATGATTTTTTTAGGCTTTTTGTAGAAATTTTTTTTTTAAACAAATGCAAAAAAGGAAAAGACTCAAATGAACATAAAAGATTGCTTTTATTCATGATTGTAAATAACTTATAAAAACATGGGGGCCCCACACGACTAATCATTTACCTTGGGCAGAGCTAAATGATTTTTTTTTAAAGTAAAAAAAAAAACAAACAAACATGGTTTATTACTTGATCCTGGTAATGATCTCGGGAATCGCGATAGCCCTCCAATTGTTCAAAGCTTCATCCGAAGCGCAACGGTACACCAATTCAGGCACGTCTTCGTCTACGTCTTCGAGTAGAGCCACTTGATCTTCATGGATAAACCCCGCACTGATGAATGTTTCCGAGATGGGGAGGACCCCTTGCTTTGGAGGCTTTGAGAAAGTTTCGGCTGATGGATGATACCCCAACCCGAAGCGATTTTTCTTCTCCGGTATGTCCACTAACTTGCCCCATCCGGTGGGTCGGCTTTCTTCTAGGGCCTCTCTTATCGCCCTCCATGATGACATGGCTGTCCTAGCCTCCTCCTTGGGCTTTGAGCTCAATGTCACGACATTTGCCACTTCCAAAGATTGGAATGGGACGTCCACAGCTTCTTCATCCATTTCTATGTAACGGAAAGATGAGAGATGGCTTACCATCATGTCCTCTTGCCCGGAAACTACAATCATTTGGTTATCAATGATGAACTTCAGTTTCTGGTGCAGGGTAGAGGTAATGGCTCCGGCCGCATGGATCCATGGTCGTCCGAGAAGACAACTGTATGTTGGATTAATGTCCATGACTTGGAAGGTTATGGTGAAAACCTTAGGTCCGATTTGGACTGGTAAGTCGATCTCCCCCATAACGGCTCTTCTTGACCCATCGAAAGCTTTTACGACCAAGGCGCTGGGCTTCATTACGGTCCCTTCACATGAGAGTTTGAGAAGGGTAGTCTTGGGCATGACATTCAATGATGACCCCGTGTCCACTAGCACTCTTGAGAGGATGTGGTCCATGCATTTCACGGAGATATGTAAGGCGCGGTTATGAATGTGCCCATCGTCGGGTAGCTCATCGCCATTGAAACCCAAGTACCTACTTGAGGTAATATTTCCGACTATCCCGTCGAATTGGTCCACCGGAATGTCCTTGGTGACATGTGCCTCACTGAGGATCCGTAGTAGTGCTTCCCGGTGTGCTTCCGAGCTGAGTAGTAAGGATAGCATGGAGATCTTGGAGGGAGTTTGACCTAGCTGGTCAATGATCTTGTACTCGCTCTTTTGGATTATCCTTAGGAACTCTTCGGCCTCTTTTTGCGGGATTGTCTTTTGAGAAGGCCCCGCTTGGTTCTCTTTTTCCTCCACGCTCTTTTCTTTGAGCGGCTCCTTTGGTAGTACAGCTGGCGTCTTCCCGAGTTCTTTCGGAGCGAAGACTCTACCACTTCTAGTCATTCCTCCAACACCGGTAATGTTAGTGATGCTGGGCTCGATTTTGGCTAGTGGTTTTCCTTCCACATAAGCCACAGGTTGGTAATTCCATGGTACCCTCTTTGTGCTTTCAAAAGAGAAGGGTGCAGGTACGTGGAATGTTATGGGTTGTATTGGCATTGGTACCTCTCTCCTTTGATATGGGATCTCGAGAGGTTTTGGGCCGTTAGACTCTAAGGTAGCAATGTCCGTGCCCTCCTTTATGTAGCCAATTTGGATCCAACCTTGGTCCATTAACTCTTGAAGACAGTTCTTCAACTCTTTGCACTCATCCGGGCTGACCTTGCAGGCTTCACAGTTGGCGTGCATTTCCTCGAATAATCCAAAGCCGGTTAAGCGCTCCCTTATGATTGACAGGGGAGTCCTAACATTGGCTACCCTTTTGACTGGACCAAAGTCCTCTTGTTCCTCCACCGCATTTACAGAGGGACCCGCATGCCCCGACAATGGGTTGTTCTTCACATTGGGGCTTTCCTCTTTGAAGGATAACAGCTTCTTGTCAATAAGATCCTGCACCTTGTGTTTGAAAACTCTACAGTTTTCGATATTGTGCCCCACGGATCCTGCGTGGAAATCACATTTGGCATTTGCGTCGTACCACTGTGGATATGGTGGCGACATTGGTGGTAGTAGTCTTGTCTCGACCATACCCTTTTGGATTAGGTATGGCAAGATCTGACCATAAGACATAGGTACAGGATCAAACTGCCTATTAAAGTAACTGTTCCTTGAGCTCGCCTGATTCCTTGGTGGGTACCCGCCTTGTTGCTGTTGCTGTTGATTTTGCTGCGGCAACACTACTGGTTGTCGAGGTGGATTTGCGGGAATCACTTGAGGTGAGTAACGCCCTTGAGTCGTTGCTGCTGCCACATAAGGATAGTGGTAGTGAGGCATTTGATTTGGTGGTGGGTAGGATGGTCCCATTAGAACGGCATTTGTCTCCCCCTCTTTCTTTTTGTGAAAGTTGCTGGGGGGCTTTCTAGCTCCACTTTGAGCTTCTGGAGAGCCTTGGATTTTTCCTCTCTTCACTCCATCTTCTATTCTTTCACCGACCATGACTAGATCGGAGAAACCGGCAGACGTACTTCCAATCATCTTGTCGTAATATGGGCCTTGAAGTGTGCCCATAAAGGTGTCGACAAGTTCTCTCTCCAACAGTGGTGGTTGTACACGAGAAGCTAGTTCTCTCCACCGCTGAGCGTACTCCTTGAAGGACTCGTTGCTTCTTTGTAGGAGGTTTTGTAGTTGCATCCTATTTGGAGCCATGTCCAAATTATATTTGTATTGCTTTAGGAAGGCATCGGCTAGATCCTTCCAAGTTTGGACATGGGTACGCTCGAGCTGCATGTACCAATCTAAGGACGCTCCGCTTAAACTATCTTGAAACACATGCACCATGAGTTTCTCGTTCATTGCGTAAGCCGCCATCTTCCTACAGAACATCCTTAGATGATTCCGAGGGCATTGAATTCCTTTGTATTTCTCGAAGTCCGGTGCTTTGAACTTCGGAGGAATTACCACGTCGGGCACTAGGCACATATCCAAGGCATTGTGGGCACCGTATGAGCTGAAACCCTCGACAGCTTTCAACCTCTCTTCCAAAACTCGATACATTTGGGTGGTATCATTGTCTTGGTGGGTGGTGTCGGGAGCAGATTGCCTTAGCTGGCTATTCTCCACATCATGGGGAATTACTTCATGCTGAGTAGTGGAAGTTCCTTGAGGACGACGCTCTTCATTCCTTACGGGGATTGAGAATGGTGGCGGAGGTGGTCCTTGACCCTCATTTTCGAAGGGTGGGGTATAATTCACAGGTAGACCGTAAGGAGGCCATTGCACATTGGATGCATCCGTTGTTGGGCGAGGGTGGCTTTCTCGTGCCGATAGAGCTTGCATTAACTCTAGCATCTGATCCATTTTTCCTTTCATTCCATCAACTTCCTCTCTCAAAGCCGCTTGAGTTTGTTCCAAATTGTCCATGATCCTTTGTTTGTTAGCTCGTGTTCCGTACGAGTGTTGAATATCTGGTTCTTGGACCGAGGGCTTTCGGGGTTTTCGGGCTATGATTGCTTTGAACTGTTTTTAGGGAAATGAATGAGTTTTTTTTTTTTTTTTTTTGAAAAAAATGCATGAAGATGCATGTGGATGAGTATGCAAAATATGCGTGTTTTTATTTTGCTTTATGGAGTTTAAAGGTGCACGATTAATATTAGCAAATTCGAAATATTAAAGACCGAGAAATTGATTATACTTCAAAATATATTTGATTAAATAACATTTGTTTACAAAGTGTAACTAATGCTATTACAAATCAAATAGCCGCTCGCTTCTCGGCTTTGCTCATTTCCTCCCTATAGAAATCTATGGTGTCCTTGCAGAACTTCATAAACTTCTGGATCTCCACAGGGATGACAAAGTAGGGCATGACCATCTCGGCCTCCGCTAGCTTCTTTGGAAGTTGGGTGATCACCAAATTTGAGAATGCAACCAATTTAGTGAAATCCTCACTTAATCGGGTGGCGTCTTGCCATACATACTCAATCACTTCCTTGCGCTGGTCTAGCTTGACCCTTGCACTTCTAATCTCATCGTGTAGTTGTGCAATGTGGTCCCCATGAGCTCTTGCAATCTTGTCGAAGTACTCTTCGAATTTCTTGATGTCTTCTTCGAGATGATTGCACTTTAGCCTCCCTTGATGAGAGAGACTCTCATGTCTTTGTCGCTGGACGCGCTCGGCTTGAAGCTGCTCTTTGTAGTCTTTCACTACTTCTTGGAGCTGTTGATTTTTCTCTTGGAATTTCAACCTCCATTTTCGTTGAGCTTCGATGGCTAATTCGCCAAACTTCTTGAGCTCTTGGTTGGAATGTAGAATTCTTTCCAACTCTTCGTCCTTGGCCACAAGGTTGGCATCCGCACTAACCAAGCCGCCTCCTATCCATTCCCTTTTCCCTTCGGAGGTTCTTAGCCGTTTTTGGCATACTAGGAGAGAATGTGATACTTCATCACGATCTCTCTTCGTCCTAGTAATTTCTCCCAAAGCTAGAAGGTGTTTTAATTCTAACTCCCGAATTTTAACCTTAAGCTCTTCCTCCACTTTGTTGTGAACGATTGTGCTTGGCTTAGGAATCTTGAGCTTGAAGACGAGCGTGTTTTTGTTCCCGGAATCCATATTTCTTTTTGCTAATATTTGTTCGTTCCTTTTTTAAACTCCTATAAAGCAAAACGATGCGAAAATTACTTTCATGAATGCAAATGTTATGCAAGGGTATGGTTTATGAAGGTTCGGAACTTCCCCCCATCCTCACATGTAGGCTCTAAATTGGGAAATCTCCTAAGAAGAGGTCCTTAGAGTCATAGACCTCGCATGGAATTAGGGTTGTCTATGGACATACGTCGACATGACTTCAATTAATTCCACGTGAAAATCTCATCTAAGCGGGGTTGGACATCCCACCTCACGGACATACGTCAACGCGGGCTTCCGCACACAACCTCCTTCTAACTTAGTGTTTTTCTCAAGCTCGGGTAGAGAGCCTCACACGTCCGGGCATTACCCGAACAATGTGAGTAGTAACATCACTCAAGTAACCCCCACATTTGATATATATAATATGAATATAAAGCAAATAAAGCAAATATAAACATAAAGCATAAATATAACATGCATGAATAAAATAAATAAACATGGCACGCAAAGAAAATAAAGCAATTGTCTTAACCCAAATAGGTTAGGCTTGACTTGCTAGTGGGAACAGGGTCCCCAGTGAAGTCGCCAGCTGTGCGCACCTCGTTTTTTTCCTCGGGAAAAAGACGGCAAATCCTCCGAGGACGTCCTCGAACGCTCGGAGGGCCTTTGTGAAGCCGCCACCAAAGTTTTTGTGTAAAGGGAACGTTGATAAACCCTTAAGTTTTTTTTTTTTTGTAAAGGGAAACGATAATAAAACCCTTTTGACGATGAGGATAAGGATTAGGTCATCGCAACCATTGTCGGGTTCGGGAGTCGGTTACGCGAGGGGAAGGTATTAGCACCCCTCACGTCCGTTGTACTCAACGGGAACCTTCTATTTGGTTAAAGCTTGAATTGTTTTTTAATACTTTGCGTGCATGTTCATTTATGTTAAAAATATAATAAAAGGGGGGGAAAGAGATAAAAACAAACGAAAAAAAGTTTTTATTATTGTGCTTGACAAGATGTCGATCTTGCTCCTACGTATCTCCCGGTAGTCGGAGAATTCAAAGCATACGTAGTTCTTTGGTAGAAAAACGTATATGTGTTGGTTGATTTTAACTTGGACGATGTTTTAACCGAATTCTTGCGATTAAACGTAGCTTGTATGCTCGCACTTGGAGACTCATTAAGCGTTCGTTCGCGAATCACATTAGAATGTTAAAGGTACGTCCGTTAGGGTAGAGGGTTGAATTGGTCGCTATGGGACCAAGGGAGGTGCAATGGACTCAAACGAGTCAAACATTGACCGAGTGGACTCCGAGA